>JAPXFQ010001308.1:600000-1043925 GCA_028564705.1 Apricaphanius iberus
CAAAACTCCTTCATTGCATTATTCCCCTATGAATTATTTTGAATTTTTAAGTGTTGTGAAAACAGAAATATCCACATACTGTTCACAGTCATTAGTGGTGCCTAACCCCATTGAATACCAAGGGTCAATGGTGGCTATGAACAGCCAAGAAGCCAAATTAAATTTTTCACATCAATATTGGTATACTACTGGAATAAACTGTATAGATATAAGGGAACTCTTCATTTTGGATAGATAATATGACTTATTTGAAACATATTTTAGAATAGAAATATATAGAGAACCAAATCAGTTATACTGATGTGTTGATTTCTACGTAGTAAACTGATGGTAGAAATTGCATTTTTTTTATGTTTTGCATTTGCTATTTAACAGTTTTATCTTTGTAAATTTTTGGTCATCCATCCATCCATCCATTTTCTGAACCGCTTAATCCTTAAGGGGTCGTGGGCGGCTGGTGTCTATCTCCAGCTGTCAACAGGCGAGACAGGTCGCCAGTCCACCGCAGGGCCACATAGAGACAGACAGCACATGTGCACACACCCTCACACCTAAGGACAATTTAGATTGATTAATTAACCTGACAGTCATGTTTTTGGACTGTGGGAGGAAGCCGGAGTACCTGGAGGGAACCCACACATGCACAGGGAGAACATGCAAACTCCATGCAGATACGAAGACACAACCTTCTTGCTGGAAGGCAACAGTGCTAACCACTGTACCACCGTGCAGCCCATTTTTGGTCACACATTTCAGAATCCATTTTTATCTCCAAGACTCACAGCACAGAACGGGCAGGAAAGATTGCATAGTGAACTTAATCTCTTTATTTTTCAACTGTATAAAGGTTGACCAGTTCAGACAAAGCGCTTTAGCTAAAAATATACTCATAACTGCGATAACAGTATCCATATTATAAATCAGATAATATAGACAAAAGAGGAAACAATAGTGAAAATAAATTATCTGAATAACAATATTAATTACAATAACAATATTTATAATAAACAGTGTTAAAATTAAAGTTCATAAACCTTTTTTCTTCCTCTTCTGGAAAACTGCTTTTAAAATCGTCCATAAGCCAAAAAGCCAGCATATTTTAAGTGGTGAAAGAATTTTCTTTTTTGTTTGAGCTGTCCTCCATTCTTACACATTTACAATATTCACAGTAAATATAAACTTCCTCAGCACATGTTGAAACATGCTGGATTCGGGCAGTCAGTGGGGACAAAATTTTATGGTGCAAATAATTTTTTTTATGTGCCTGACAAAAAATAAAATAAAATAAAACAAGAAGGCCCAATGTTTCTTCAGCATTTTTAGTACCTCTTGATAAAGGAGAAAAAGGGCCTTCCCTCTTACAGTCTATGAGTGGTATAATCAATCAAGACACAGGTGTTGCATGTCAGCATGTGTTTACACCTTGTTTTCTTCACTCAGACCCCCCCCCCCATATGCAACCATCTCAGGATCATAAAATCTCTGTAGAGCTCCCTCTGTGGAGCATCTCAGCCCATCGCGGTCACCATGTTTGAGTGGTGCGGGTGTCCAAATGACGGGTGTATAGGGGTGGGCGTGGGAAGCATGTGGTGTCCAGTGTGGCTGAAAGGCGGCAAGTGCCCCATGGTCATGTGACCGGCCAGGGAGGCAGCTGTGAAGGAGGAGCTCTTATCGTGCAGACTTTTGGAAAACTCCTCATAGGTGTCAATGGCCCGCTTGCTCTTTTTGGACTTGTTGGACATTTTCCGGTTGCGAGTCTGTATTCCCTCCTTTTTCATGGTGAGAGGCCGGTTCACCTGTTGGAGGAAGTCGTGCCCATAATTAGAAATTGTGTCATAACATTTATGATAGCACGAGTTGTTTTCATAGTCACATGCAAACAAGCAGAATAATCCATCCGACGAATGGATGAATGGATTTACCTCTGAACACTAAAAATAAACAAACTGTTTGCCCTGTCTTTGTCCTTCCCTGTGCCTATAATTGTAATCAGCTTTTCCGTGTTTGCCTGAATGTTTCCCTGATTACCCTTCCTTGAGTATTTATAGTCCCTCTGTGTCCTAATGCCTTTGTCGGATCGTTGTCATTCGTCATATCTCGTCTTATCCATGTCTCTGTGCTCTCTGAGTTGTGGTCATTAATATTAAAATGAGTTAATATAACTCAAAACACCTCTCTGCGCCTGTGTCCTCTCAACACATAATGACACTATTATTTCAGACAGCATATAGAAGCTTGGTATTCAAGTGCATGCTTGTTACCAGTATCAAGATACAAGGTGAAAACAAGTTTTCTAACAGCTAAAGCTACAAAGGTATATTTCTAAAGAGAGAACAGAGTTTCTCTAGTTATTTAAAGCAAAGAGTAAAGTAGTGCTGCCCCTCCTCCATCTGTTGCTTTACACTGCCTGTCAGTTGACTGTAGGGAAGGTAACTGCACTTTCTTTTGCTTACAAGATTAAATGGGGTGTTTGATCAATACATCTGTGGAAACTAAAGGCGTGGAACCAAGCTCCCCATTCAAAGTAAGACTTTAATATAGGATGTGTACCAGAGGAGATATCCCCACCGATAAACTGGTTAATATTAGCATACTGTAAAAATATGTAAGAAAAATTTTGGAAAATATAAACTTTTGTTAGCCAATATAGAGCATTAAATGCAGGAAAAGTAATCTTAACTTTGGATTTCTGCTTCAGTCTATTCACTAAAAGCAAGAAGGAGGGGAAAAAATGTGTATTATAAATCTGTGGACTTTTCACAATTAAAATCCCCTAACAACTAATTTCTTTGGGCTTTGAAGTAAATTTTTTACAGCCTACCATTATACTCCCAAAAAAAGTGCAAACATTTTTTGTGTCATTTTTTAAAAGGTGCTCTCAAAAGCGCTTCTAAAAACCTCGAGTGCTCTATTCGATTCAATTTGTCCACAAATAGTTCAGCTGTAAGAAACACGGAAAAGTGCAGTGCTGCCCCTTCCCCACCTGTTCCTGTCCTGGTGGTCAGTTAACCAGCAAAGGAAATATAGATCCAAGTTGGGCTTTAGCATAGATTCTCAATTTTAAGGCAAAAAATGGTTCTGTAATCATAAAAAATAAGGTAAATACGTCACAAAAGAAGCAAAACAGTAAGCGTATTGTTCAACAAATTTACTTTAATAATTACACATGTGAATGTGTAATTATTAATTTACTTTAATAATTACACATGTAAAAATTTACTTTAATAATTACACATGCGAATGTGAAAGTTAACTTTAATAATTACACATGTGAATGATCAGGAATGAAGAAAATACATCTTAATTTGGTTGGTAAATCATTGGTTTTGCAAATAGACACCTCATATGCCCATATAACCTGTGTTGGTTGTTGCCTTAATGCTATTCATGTGGAGGGTAGCCTCAACAACAGTCCCACCATTGTTATCCTCAAGGGGATTACGCCATACCGTGGAAAAAATAACACACAAAGAAGGAAAACAGAGATGAGAGCAACAGTGTCTGAGTAGAAAACCCCTCAATTCTTCCTCTTCTCTCCATTTTTCCGGCCTACCTTCAAGCTCAATAATCAATTCAGCCTGTCGGTTTACTTCCCAACAGCTTCATACCGAGCTGATGCCAAGAACGCAGAGGAAACTTACGTTATGCAGTTTGTAGTAGAGGCCGCAGGCGTTGCACACAGGGTCTCCGTTTGCATTGCGCCGCCAGAGTGTGGTGGTGGTCGTCTGACAGTTAGCACAACAGGTGCCTGCTCGTCTGGCAGCCGACTGCAAATTAATTCAGATTTGGGTTTGATTAGGGTTGAACTGCCAAAGCAGACAAACTATGAGACTTTTGGAGAGAAAAATGTCATTTCATAATGACAATTTACAAATTGTGCTTAAAGATCAAAGATAAACTTGATCCTACTGTCACCACATGCTTACCAGCAAGAATGGATGAGTACAAAGTAAGAGACTCAACAAAAGGTAACCATATGGCCTTAAATGATCATCTTAATTTGATTGCATTACATTGTAATGATAATGGATTTGGACTGTAGCTGAATCAAAATCTCCCTCCATGACATAATTGTATTTACATCAACTTGATTTATTTGAAAAACATCTTTTGATGTAGTTGGAAATGAACTGGATCTGTTGGCCTGGCACATCGCAAACATGATAACCTGTTTTTTATCAGTTAGTTTCAATCAAAAGAAAAAGAAACTGGAGAAAGTAAATGTTTACAATTACTGCAAATAACCTTGCAGAACCAAATCAGAATATTTGAAACACAAAAGCCGAACATCGAAAATGTTTGCCTCCTCTATAATTCAAACTTCATGAAGACACAAGAACTGCTCCCATTGGGAGCTCGGGAATATCCAGCCTAAGCATTGTGATTAAAATTGAACTGAAGATGTTGGTTTAGCCCATAATTAGCTATTCTCATTTGTTACGTTTGGTTTCCAGCAAAGATGATATGTTTGCATGAATTGTGAAATTAAGCCATGTATCAACTTGATGAAAGTTATGAACCGTTGCTTGATTTGTGATTGAGAAAGTTTGTGTGTTTGGAGCAAGAACAAATCTAATGCAGTTTTAACTTCATTAACAAGCCTGTTAATACCAAAGTCAAACTTGCTAACAAGGTAGGTTTCTTAAGTCCTACGGAAAAATAGATAAATAATGGCTCATCTTAACTGTGACTGTTGGAAAAAACTCACACTATCTATAGCTTAGCAATACTACTAAGACTAGATTTGAAACTCCATGGCTAACAGAGCTTTTGCTCAAGCATGATTTTTTTTTTCATTTATAGCATATGGCTGTGATTTACAGGAATTAGGTATGTTATCCAGTTTATATAACTGATTAAAAAAAATATACTTTAACATTTTATTGGTTAATCACAAACCAGTTATTTTTGTTTATTTTTAAACTGAAAAAAAAACAGTTACAAAGAGTGTTTTAGAATTCAACTAATTTATTTAGAAATATTGATTAAAAACAAAATCAATCAAATAAATGGTTGTGTTGCAATTATTTTATTGATTAAATCCAACAGGTTGTCTTGTCAGTGTAGCAGCAGCTTTATAACTAATGCCTTGTTTATGTTAAGGACAAAATAACCTAACTCCTCATTTACACTATTCTAAATGATGTAGGCCTACATATTAAATCTGTTTGCCGTGTTGCCTGGTGTTTTGTTGTTTTCTGCACAGTATAATTAAACGATGCCCTCTGACATATATCAGCTTCCAAAAATGCCACGCTACTCCTATATTTTCCTAACTCCCTGCGCTGCTCCGTCTCGGTGATGGACGGAAAGCTTGACCACTAAAAAAGTGAGGTGTAGGCCTGTAGTTAGGAGGCCAGAGGAGGAAACCGTGCTGCTTTATCTGGAGCGGTCAGGCATCCGGATAGGAAACAACTGGAAGCCTGCTGCTACTGCCGCCGTCGAGCGAAAGACGCGGTGCAGCGCTGCGAGCTCCGGCCGAGCTGCATACGGAAACCAGAGCTGATATATGACCGACTTCATGTAAAGGCCAAGCCAGTGACGGGGAGGTCAGAGGGAAAAGATCGTATAATTTGTATGAAAAAGGCTGTTTTTTTTCTACTGTTTTTAAGGGGGTCGGTCAGGTTCAGTTCGCATGCGAGAGCAACAACTCCTCAATGCAGGTGAATGAAACTGCTTTTTCAAAAAGCGCAGTGGTAGTTTTTAATCACTTTATTCGAACTATTGGGTATATTTTTTTCCTTGCTCTAATTTGCATGGGTTTGAGTTGAGGTTGCAACATTGCTGAATGTGTTATGTAAAACAAAGATCTCACTTAATAGACCGCGGATCCTAAACATTCTATCCTATTACTAAAAAACTAATATAAACATTTACAATCTCAGTTTAAGTATATTGCACCACTGTTAATCAGAGTAATAAAAACGTCTGTTATCATTTCAGACTTTCTTTCGGGTTGAAATGGAAATATTTATTTACTTTGATTTAGTTATATGCTGCATGTAAACCTACATTTATGGAAGGCACCTTTCTTGATTTCAGATTATTGTGAAAAGGACATAGTCATAATACAAAGGGACAAATAAGGTATCACGATTCTATTTGTTCAATGTTGTGCTCTTTTCTACTGTGTTCTATTTTACTTATTATGTTCCATTCAACTTTATCCAATTGTGTTCACTCTGTTTCTATAACTTTAAATTGATAAACATCTGTAGTAAATACACTTTCTGGAGGTGTATGACACAAAACAAAATCTTTGCTTATTACCATCACCAATATTGATGTTTGAGGGCACCATGCAGGCATGAAATATGTAGCTTTGTTTCTGGGCTCTAATGTCAGTGAACAGCCTTTGAAATCTTAACCCTTCTTTAAAAAAACTAAGCAGAACTGTTTTCAGCTCTGTGGTACCGCCTCACTTTGCATTTAGTAGCCTATATTGAAAAGATTACCATTTAAAAGAAAGGAGAACATTGTTCACTCTCCAAAACAGTTGATATATGTCTGAAGTGCTAATACAAGTAATGATACTTCATTTATATTATCATTTCTAATGCTCTGCTCTCAACATGTCTACCAATTTTACATTTTTATCAACAAGTTTGAGAAGCATATCAGGATTAGGTGTTTTGTTTTAACCAAAGTCCATCTGGTCCTGTTATCAATGACACTATCAGAGGTAGCTTTAATAATGATAACACCAACAACACGGATAGCCTCTCTCTGCTTGCTGCCTGAGCCAAAGGAGCAATAGGTGAGCAAGGAGCACAATTCCTGGAAACTGATTGGGAAAATATAACTTTCCAGGAATTGTTCCTCCTCCTCTCACCCTTCACCTTACACTCTCTTTATGTACTCCCTCTCACAAAGCATGCACACACATACAATGTTGGCTTCTATATAGAGAGGCTGGAAGACTCACCAGCCTGCGTTTGGGTTTGATGAGTGGTCTATTCTGGCCGTTCATTTTGTGGTAAAGGCCGCAGGCGTTACACAAGTAATGTCCAGTGCTGTCCCGTCTCCACAGGGGCGTGGAGGTGGCTCCACAGTTTACACATTCACGTCCCTCTGACAAGAAACATGCATCCATATATAAGTCAGTTTATCAATAAACCAAGCAGAAATTCAGTTATGATAAATGGGAGAACTTTTTGTAATTACAAGTTTCTTCAGCTTTATTTTTGCTCCAGCAGCAATGGACTTGTGTGTTAAAAATACTGGATGAAATATTAATAATGAACAATGTCAGGTTTTCTTTCTTTTTATTTTATTTTACAATGTATGCTTAAATAGGCATAATATTGAAAAATGACCAAGACCGAAATAAAAGTAAAAAGCAATTTACAGCAACCATATACACAAATCAACCACACTAGAAAATAATTAAGATCAGTATTATAAATTCAACTTCTGTTAATGTTTAAAATCAGCACAGCACGAGATCCTCTTAAAGCCGGTGCATATCAACAGCCACTTTCTTTTTAACAACTTTCTGGGTGTATAGTTACAACGCATATAAACTTTGTGCGCTTGAATCTCTACTCTGTAATCAAACAGGAGCGTGTATCCCAACAATCAGGACAGCGCCTCATGTAACCGAGAAGTGACTCTCGCAGTCTAAATATCGGGTTTGTGACTCCCTCTCTTCTCGGCTCCGAAAGCGGATTTTCCTTTCACACCTCTGGTTCGGATCCCGTTCTCTGTAACCTGCTGCTGCTGGTGCTACAGTAAGCCCAGTCGTAATTACACAGTCACAGTTAACTAAAGAGGGTTTTACAAGTCACTCTCTTCCAAGTTGCGCTAATACAGACTACTTAATTATCCTATAGTTTGCTAGGGAAACCACCATTTAAAAAAAATAAAAGGTTAGTTGTTTTATCGTTCATTGGTCTACTGATGAATATGCTTTGTTAAAGTTTATTTGGTTGTACCTTGTAACTATAATAGAAATAAGCAATAAATATCATAGTCTCTTGAGAAATGTCCCGAGAAGATCAGTTTATTTAAAATTTGCAAATAATGTTGGGGTTTTGTTTGTCTATTTATTTGACTGGTTGATTGATTGTGGTTGTTTGTTCAGCATTTTTGGTTGTATAAAACTGCTTTATAATTGGGTTCTTGCTATTGTAATTCAACAATCATTCCATGAATTTAGCAGAATTCTGATTTTTTTAAAACCTTTTCCAACCTGCTGCTGCTGTTCCCCTTTACCGTTTTGAGCCTACATTTAGTCATTATACCGATCATTGTTTCAGGATATTTTGGACTCTCGTTGACGTTTATCATATAGCAAATTTTCTGTAAATTATACTCGTTGGCTGATGTAGGGATTTGTTATTAGTACTATTACTTATTAGCAAATAAATAATTTTAATCGCCAGCTCACATGGAGTTGTTTTTGTTTCATCAGTTCCAATTTTGGATCTTTTAAACAGATAACTTAAATAGGAAGCTAAAATAAAATCTAAATATGCAATAACATTTATTTAGCAGAGATCTGAACACGTTTATGATTATTTACCTTATATGTTCATAATGGAAAATAATAACCTTACAGGGTTTATATGAAAATAAACAGAGACATAAGTATGAAACGGAAAAGCCTATATATGCGAAAGGGAAAATTGGATAATCACATGTACTATCAATAATGCACTTTTAAATATGCTAGCTATATGTAAGAAATAGTTAGTGTTTTTCTTTATTATCTGAATAGAAGATCTAAACCAGCAGACTTTCCACACATTTTTTATGAAACCCACCGGCAACCTTTCTGCACATGCAGGCTCATTTCCCCCCCTTTTTTCGGACTGAGGTTTAGTGTTTGCTCACCGGTGCAGGACCGCGCCTTGCTTTTGCTCCTGTGGTTGAAGCCGGACGGGGACCCCAGCAGGCTACCAGGGTGGAACAGACTGCCGCCATAGTCGTGGGCCGCTGGGAGAGAGTAGGGGGCGTAGGTCGGAATGGGATGGTGCGTGGAGGCGGTCTGAGCGCTCATCGAGGCCAGCGTGCTCCTCAGCGAACTTGACTCCTCCATCTTCATGCTGTCTGATAAAGACAATTGGTATTTGATAGATTCCTTCTCTTCCATCCTGGCTGCGGCGGAGGAGGAAGGGGAGACGGCTCCCGGGTCTGGGGAGACATCTTTCGGGGGTGTAGGGGGGAAGGTGTACAGGTGGGCGTTGGATTGTGACGGCGGCGTCAAAGAAGATCCGGTAACCGTGTTTGAGTTACTGCTGCATGGGTAGACAGCGGAGAGGGCGCCGGGAGAAGCGGAGCCAGGGTGGTGCAGACTGGGCTTGCTGAAGGGACTCACGGCCCAGGCATTGTGGTGGTGGGCCGACAAGGCTGCTTTCCCCCCGTCCAGCCATGAGATCCCCGGGCTGTGGAGGAGATGAGGCCGGCAGACCTGAGTCCCCGTTAGACGAGCTGGGAAAATACATCAGACATTCATTGAACGCGTATGGATGCAAAAAGACTTGTTGATTCAGATAGATCATTGTCCTAATTTCCATGCGAGTAAATACATAAAGTAACACAGTTTACTGAGGTAAAATAAAACGTGCAAACCCAGGGAAGTTTTTTAATTGCCTATTCAAATCCGTTCAATCCCAAATATCTAAACTGAGTTACATCGAAATTGCGTCAATAAAATGACATGGGCTAAGATTATGTTTATTATCTAAATGAGATTTTAAATAAAGAAATAAGTCAGAGTCATATGAATTTTGTAAAAAGACCTTTTTGTATTTTATTCAAATTACCGTGCGCTTGGCTGTAGGACACCCTGGCCCTGGCTGGGTTTGAGTAATAAGGGTTTCCCTGCGAGTCCAGGTGATTAAAGAAAACGTCCACCTCGTCGGGAGGGAGCAGCTGCGTGTTGGGCTCCATGTAGCTGTGGCCCAGGCCAGGGTGGTGAGAGTCCGGGTGCTGTCCGTTCAGCATGGCTGCGTGGGGATGCATCCAGCGGGGCTGATCAGCCGCCACGTCCATCTCTCTCTCTGTGTCTCTTTCTCTCGCTCTGTCAGGAGGCTCTCCGGGACACTTTTTCTTTATTTATGAAGAGAATGAATATCCAATAAGATTCTTGAGAATCGTCTGTTTTTATAAGATCTTTCCAGTGTCCATGAACGGCTCAAGACTATTGCTGTCTTGGACGGAGAAGATCTGCATTCAAAACCTGCAGGAGGCGAAAATTAAGTTAACATTTTAAAGTTGCGCTTTACTATGTTTGCATGCTTCTTGGTGCAAGCGGTGCAGTTTTTTTTTATTTAACAAAATCTACATAGATGCAATTGACAGTCACTTCAATTTAAATGCAGATATCTGTGTGCACACATTTAAGCACTCAGCAGGCTGCCTGAATCAGCATGGCAGTAACATAAACATGCCTTACCTATTTAGGCTGGTGTTTTAACCGCTTAGGAAAAACTGGCCCCTGTCTCCGTGTCGCGCTGCAGGTCGGTTTTCAGTGTTTGTCAGAGTAAACTGCGTCCGCTGGGACTAAAACCGAGGCACATAACTGCGGCTGACAGCGCTAGACCAGCCTTGTTAAGAAGTCATGGGCGGAGTCTAATAACGCTGGGACCCAGTCAATTGAAGTCTGCCTCCAAACAACATCAGAGAGACAAAATCTCTAACCAAAAAAAAGAAAAGAAAAAGAAATCACGGATTTATATGAACGCAAATTGTCTGAATGCCAGTTTGTACTGATAAAAATAATTAAAATAAATACTTTTTATAGAAAAAAGTATTAGCAAAAAACTTTGACAAAAAATATTATTATCAGATATAGACAAGGACACATTAGTGAAATAGCTTAGCTGTCACGAAATTCAAGTAAAAGAACAATTTGGTGTTTTTGTTTAGCCTACTAAAGTGCACTGGGGGGGAAAAAACTTGCTAATTCTGATTTGAAGGCATTTTGAGGAGAGCAGATCAGAGAGCACAACTTATGTTTCCAACAATTACAGCATGGAGTTTAGGTCAAACAGCAGCAAAACCACCCCAGACCATCACATTACTGCCACCATGTCTGATTTTAGGCATGCTGTTATTTTCCTGAAATGTTATGTTACTTTTACACCAAATGCAACGGGAAGGATACTTTTCATACGATTGGACATGTTGTCGCGTTTTTTAAGAAATGTGACTCTGAACTTTGTAGGATTTTGTGGGAACAGAAGTAGTTTTGACCAAAGTAGGCCTATAAGCAAAATATTATTTAATTGATTCCGTTTTGGCCCTCTGCCCTTATTGTTGGATCATGGACATTCACCTTAACCTGTTATAGTTCCAGAATGTTAGAAATGGCTTTGTACGCGTGATAGTTATCACTAACTTTTTTCTCATCTTTTTTCTTAACTTCGTTAGGCATAAGGTTTTGCTTTTGGAAATGCTATTAGACAGGTTCGATTCAGCTGATTTCTTTCTTTTATAAATCCTGCAGTAATCAGGGTGTGGCTTAAGAAGTTGAACAAGTAAGATTTAGTCAAGATTTTATCTGGCCATTTTTCGTTCTCTTAATATGTAATCAGAATTCAAAAGGCCGAATTTTGCATTTACCATGTTTCTAATACTTGTTAAATGACCTGAATTTTTTTTTGCAGAATTGGAGTTCCAGTTAAATTGCTAGACTCCATTGCTAATGGAGACTAACAATAACATTTAGAATCTAGTGTAAAAGGGAGAAAATTATGTCCGAAGCTACACGGTGAGTTTTACTTTTACAGAAAAGTCTAGACAACGTTAAATAGCTCTCCACTATTTAAATGGGAAGTTGTTGCTTACGCTTATTAAGTAATTACATTATGTGCTCTCTCTCTCTCTCTCTCTCTCTCTCTCTCTCTCTCTCTCTCTCTCTCTCTCTCTCTCTCTCTCCTCTCTCTCTCATGCATGATTGACAGACAATAATTGTAGAGGGAGCGCGTGCAGTCCCGACAGGCCGACGCAGCCGCCTGCTTGACGCCGTCTCCTGACGTCACCCGCATTTTAGAGAAAAAAAGAAAAACAACATACTGTAGGACATGAACTGAACAACAAGCGAACAGCAGGACGGAGCCGAGCAGAGCTGGGCATGGGTGGGGGTTGCTTGGTGTTTCTTCTGCAGTCCCAGCGGATGAACTTGAGGAAGAGACACCGATATTTACGCTGCAAAAGCATTTATAATAGATGCATAACAAGGCCACTCCCGCCTTACCCTGATGTGATCTCGAAGAATATAGCCAACATTGCAAACCCTGAATAACACACCTGAGAGAACTAGGCCTTTAGATTAGATTCCTTAGAATAAATTTATTTAGTTTATTTATTTATTTAGTTTATTTATTTAATTATTTATAACACTTTTGTTTTTAAAGTAATCTTTTCATTTCATCTATCTATCTATCTATCTATCTATCTATCTATCTATCTATCTATCTATCTATCTATCTATCTATCTATCTATCTATCTATCTATCTCTGATAGCATACTTATATTATTGAATTCATATTTTACCTTAACAATCTTAACACTATCACACTTTTTCTTTATACATTTATTTATTTGGCTAGTTGTTTATTTTGGTTTAAATAGCTTGACAACCATCGTTTTACTGATATTGAAAATTATCTTTATTTCCCAGCAGATAAAGCCTGTTTAAAAGAAATCTACCAAACAGACTGAAAGCAAAACAGCGAGTGTGTATTAGAGCTCATCAGCATGACAATGTGGGAAACACACACATGCTTGGAGTGAGACCCCCCTCCTTTTTTGATCTGGTATGGGCGATAAAAAACCTTATCGGCGGAGAACATACACTTCCATCTAAAAAAAAAAAGGATTTCGCATTAATTCAATCCGCGTTTCTATTTACGCGTCGTTTTTCCTGCCATAGATCTAAAGCAAGGACGTGCAAAGTTGAGAAGATTACATTTCAAAATAAATACATAAATACATAATAATGTATTATTATTATTATTATTATTATTATTATTATTATTATTATTATTATTATTATTATTATTATTATTATTATTGTTATTATTATTATTATTATTTCCTTTTTAATTGTATTTCACATTTGGAATAAGTTCTAATTATATTATAAATTAATGTCATTATTTTGTTTAACAAATCTGTGCATGTGTGTGGGTGAAAATTTCACAGAAACAGAAATCCAATGCTGGTCTCTTCGCACTGATTATAGCCTATCCCGGGGTAATTTTTCATCGGTGCCGCCTAATCTTTGTTCTTTGTGAAGATAATAAATAGCCCAATCGTTATCAGCGAGCTGCTGGAGGTGTCGGGGAGAAAAGGAGCTGATCGGCCCGGGGAATAGGCTCCAAAGTGCCGCGGAATAAATGACATTTCTTATCTCTCGCTCCCAGATTATCGCCGCCTTTTCAAACTCGCAACAACAAATACATCTAATGTAGCAAATGCATCACTAACTGGACCAGATCTGCGAGTTTGATTGATAGATGGGCAGATAGAGGAGGAGGAGGAGGGGTGCACAAAGAGGAAGGGGATCAGGCTTTTGGCTTTATTAACAAGTTTAATATTCTACATGTGGAAAAGTCTTTATTCCATGCATTTGACGGCATCAGTGCAGCTCTTTGGTTTCTCATTATTTTCTGGGTTATCTGCGGGAGCCATCAGAGATTTAGCGTCTTTGCTGTGGTATCCTGTTACTTTCATCTTGGATTTGACTGGATACGAGTTAAACAGACACAGCCGGCTCAATACCAGGAAAAACACATTTGAATAATATCTGAATATGCTTGTATTTTTTTTTTTATGCAAACAACAATTAAATTAAATATTTTATGCGCACTCGGCGTGTATTTCACACTCTTCGAACTCAAGGACAGACTGTTATGGTTATTTATCTATTTGGTTATTTACTTATTTATATGGTTATTTATCTATCTACTCATTAATTACCAACTAAACAACAGCGTTTTTGAACTACCTATAATAATTATATTATTATTATTATTATTATTATTATTATTATTATTATTATTATAGAACTAGTGTCACACACAAACATAAACCTACACACACGTACATACACAAGCACAGTGGGGCAAAAAGGCATTTGGCAGCCTCCGTGTTCAAATTGTCCCAATTTAAAAGATGAGAGAGGTCTCAAACTGTTATTGTAGCTACACTTCAACAGTACAAACATTTTTTTTAATCTGGGAAATCAGATTGTATAGAATTCTTTTTTTTTTTCGTATAACGATGCAAAAAATAAGTATTTAGCACCTGCAAACAAGCAATAATTCTGTCCTTTACAGACCTGTTACTTCTTTTTAAAGAATCTTTTCTATCCTTCTCTCCACTCCACTCCTTGTATTAATGGCATCAGTTTGAATTTGTCATCTGTATAAAAGACACCTTTCCACACCTTCAAACAGTCAAAATCAAGCCTCCACCATGGCCAAAACCAGAGAGCTGTCCAAGGACACCAGGGACAAGATTGTACAACTGCACAAAACTAGGATGAGTTCATAGGCTGCAAACGGGGAACTGCTCAATGACCTGAAGAGAACAGTAACCACAGAAACAAAGTTTACTATTGGTAACACACTATGTCATTATGGATGAAAGTCCTGCACATGTCCAGGCCCCTCTAAAGTTTGCCAGACATCTGGATGATCTAGAGAAGAATTGGGAGAATGTCATGTTGTCAGATGAGACCAGATCTGTACTCTTTGATATAAACACCACTTGCCGTGTTTGGAGGGGGAAGAATGCTAAGTTGCAACATAAGGTCAAAATACCCACTGCAAAGCATGGGGGTGGAAACATTATGCTTTGGGGCTGCTTTTCTGAATAGGGGACAGGACAACTTATTAAAAAAGGGTGAATGTGGCCATGTATTGTGAGATTTTGGGCAAAAACCTTCTTCCATCAATAAGAGCATTGTGGAGATGAAACGTGGCTGGATCTTCCAGAATGACAATGATCCCAAACACACCGTATGACACACCGCGAAGAAGGAGTAACTACGTAAAAAAACATTTAAAGGTTCTAGAGTGGCCTAGCCAGTCTCCAGACCCTCAATCTATTTGAGAATCAGTGGAGAAAGTTAAAAGTCTGTGTTGCCCACCAACAACCCCAAAACATCACAGCTCTAGAAAAGATCTGCATGGAAAAATGGGCCAAAAAAGGAGTTGCAAACCTGGGTTTAGACCGAAACGTTTCACCAAGGTTACAGTACAAAATGTTAACGTGAACTTTCGTTATTGATCAAATATTTATTTTCTGCACACACACACACACACACGCACACACACACACACACACACACACACACACACACACACACATATATATATATATATATATATATATATATATATATATATATATATACATGGTGGCCACTAAGAATTAAGAGAAACCCATTCATCCTATTATTAAAGCATGTGGGTGTGCTTTTGGAATGATCTGTTATGGCAGTGAAAAGGTATTTTTTCAAATCTATCCCATAGCTGGATGCTTAATGACTTGGCAGCTGCAGCAACCATGCTGTGTCTGCTGATGGTCTCCAGGGTAACAGAGATAACAGGGCAGTCATTTTCCATATCTTACAGTCTATTATATTCAAGGATTAGTTCTCCTTCCCGAAAAGGTCAAACCTAAAGTCAAGCCAGCCGGGAGAGTCCTCCTCCTCCTCCTCCTCCTCCTCCTCCTCCTCTCTTTCCATCTACCATCTATCTAACATTTTGACTGAAACTATTTCAAGAATAAAAATAAGGAATCCATAACTCATCACTGAAATGCTCATGTTGTACAGATATAAATATTGTGCAGTTGTTAGATAGCAACATACATTCATAAAAGAAGAGATAAAACACTGGTTTTGGTGTTTTAAAACCAGTTTATTAGTACAACGTCTCAAATTTGTTAAAGGAAATTTTAGCATCGCTACCTTAGTCAAATTGGAACTTACTTGAACATTTTAATATTATTTGTAATGTGGCATGCGTTGACTCTTTGCTATGAGTACTGAAAGAATTCAGTTGCATGTAAAAATGAAGTTACAAAAATCTATTTCTTTGTTTTGTTGCTTATAGTAACTTTTTAAAATATTATTTAAATAATCCTCGAATTTTGATTGGTTATATGTTATTTAATTATTCCGTTTGTAGTTTGAGGTATTACAGAATAGATCAATTAACACAGACCAGTCATTGGTCAGTAGAAACTGAAGTTTGTCCATTTGTTTATCTGACTGGTTGTAAAAGTAGCTGTTAGTGGCTTTAAATGACGCAGACAAGTTGAAAATGTATTGCTTTGAACCCGGAGTTCACTTTAAATGGGATAATCAGTGTTCGTTACAATGATCGGGTGCACAGCGACACCTAGAGGAGAATTGTTGATCTGTTCATCGTCATATGAATGGAGAACATACACCTCTCTCTTAATTACAGAGAAGGTACTCTGTTTTACAATAGATCCAATTAATAAAAAAAAAACATATATATATATATATATATATATATATATATATATATATATATATATATATATATATATATATATATATATATATATATTTATATGTCATAATCCCCATAACTGAACTATTTGTATGGCTAAATATATTTGTAAACAAAGCAACTTTAGTTTCAAGGTGAAGTCCGGTGAAGTGTGTCACATTTTTAGATTTGATTATTTTTTACAAGTTGGCATTGGTATTATGAAAAAAACTATATAATACAAATACATCTGAGGGAAAATCAAAATTTAAGACCATAAGAGATTATAAAAAGATTCAATCCTGAGCAGAAATTATTCAGTTAAAATGAGACTACAAGAAAAATACTGAAATTTATAAGGTATTTCAATCATTTAATTTTTTATTTTTTATTAGTTCATCATCAATGTAAATTAATTACGAACAATTGCAAGTTTATAATATTTTTAAAGAAAACATTTTTATGGGAAATGCAGAGATGCATCACAGTGAACTACATCCTGCATTTTTCCCATTTAAGTGCTTATATATCATAGAATTTTTTTTGAGAGACTGAACATGTTTTCGTTTGGTGAATTCTTGAAATCTATTACAGTATAATACATCTATATAAAACAGTGATGAGAGAACATAGTAGCTTCTTTACAGATTATCCCTCACCCAATAAATTGTAAAGGAATAAGGGATAATGAACTAAATGTTTTTTTGAAGGATGAGTCCAATACTCATTATTGCCATCATTGTAGCCCAAATACCTTATAGGAACATGTTTTTTAATCTGAGCCTTGGTTCTTATATACCCATCACTAACTGCAATACTTTGGTGATATACACAGTATTGCACAAAAACTTGTGCTTTTTGCATAAGTAAGGTTACCCTTGTAGTGCTTTTTTTTTACCATTTCAGATCATTTTTAAACTCTAAATTACATGATAATTTCTTGAAAGTTGTCCGAACAGTCATAAGTATCTTTAGTTAGTGAGCCTACTTAAACTACCTTGTCATTATAGTCACAAGAAAGATTACAGGTTCACAAAAGGTTCACAACTTCACTTCCTGCCAAGAAAGCAGCAGGAAGTGAGAGTTTACAACAGCTCATCATCAGCCAGCTGTCAGTCAATCTCTGTTTCACCAGAGCTGTTCGGGGAGTTGCAGAATTCATAACAACTCCGCAGCCTGCCCCCATTACCCCTTTCTCAACTGAAACCTGTGAGGATTCATCAAAACTCACATCGCCATGCTGTTATTTTGTCTTTGTGAGAGTCCACATCCTGAAGTGCTATACATGCTTGTCCATTGTGGCAAAACAGTATTTGGCAGCCACCAAATGTGCAAGTTGTCAAGGTGCCCAGGCTTTTCTTGAGTTTGCCATAGATGATTTGGAGGATCCAGAGGAGGACTGGGAGAATGCCATGTGGTTAACTGAGACCACAAGAAAGCTTCTTGGTATAATAGCAACTCGCCATATTTGGAGGGGGAATTCTGAGTTGCATCCCTAGAACACCATACCCTCTGTGAAGCATGGAGGTGGAAACACAATTCTGTGTGTATGTGTGTGTTGGTTTGTGTGCAGCTGGGTGAGCATGGTCAGAATAGCAAAATTTAGTTATTTAGGAATTGTGGCTTCACCACATTCATTTCCAAGCCTCCCTGCTCTTGTTTTTATCATCACAGCATAGCTTTACATTTTGAAATGCAGATATGCTTTGTTGTTTTCATGTTATTAATTCCTTGACTTTCCTCTTTTGTTAGCTGCTTTGCTTAAGCTCATTCTACAAATAAATCTTGCCCACCCATGAGAAATAAATACACAAAATAAACAAGATGGGATTCAGCTGTAGTCTCACATGATCTCCTTCTCTGTCATTGTATAAAAACAGGAGTGCCTTGTGCACTTGTTAAAACACAAACCTGCACATAACAACAAGAAAACAGTTTAAAAGCATTTTTTGATGAATTCCTGCTTTTCCAGCTGGTGAAACCACAGTTGGGATGTTTAGGTTATGTTTTTTATTTTGTATGTGTGTGTCAGTTTTAATCATTTTGCCACAACTCTGCAGGTGCAAAATAAAGAGAAGAGAAACACAGCTGACCATTAAGCTGCTTTACCACTTCCTTTACATTTTAATTTACCTCTTTCACAACACATTCACACTCACAAATACCCCCACACACAACACTCATGCTCTTCCCCTTTATGTTTTATGATTTGACAAACACAATGTGCATATTTATTGGATTTTATTGGATTAGTATGAGCTGCTTCTGACCTTCTTGATTTGCTTTCTTGGCAGTAGGTATTATCAGATTAGATAATCCTTTGATTTTCCTAAAATGAGTCAGCCTGATCAGCATCTTTTCTCCTTTCTCTCGCTATTCGCTGCCTTTTATCCTCCTTTCATCCGCTTGGTGCATCACAGTGGAGCAGCATCTCCTTGAGAAGACAGTTTGCTGTTGGGCAAAATTGCTTTATTTAAAATTGCTATATATGCGTTCACATCCAAATAACAGAGACAACGCCAGGACATACACGAACATTCTGCTCCTGCACTGGATAAAATGAGGGAACCTCTCAGAAAAAAAAGTATCATAATGTAAATACGAGAAGACTTACTGCAGGAAAGTTCAGATGAATTTCAATAGCCAGGGTGATTTATGTGGCATTTTTCAAGTTTAGACCAAAAGTCCAGCCAGAGAACAATTTCAAAGAGAGAAAGTAAGATAAATGTAAGATACCAATTTTTATGATCAAAAATTGGGCCATAGAAAATCGTTTTCTAAATAATATCCCGTTTCCATGCACAGTCAAACTGAAAACACTAGCATACGTGTAGACACCCTAAAACGAACCATTTTCTTCATTTAACTACAGAATACAGCATTCCATCAGCATCCCACAACATGATTTCCAATATTTACTCTCTCTGTCTTGCTAAGGTTCTAACATCTCAGATTGTAAGAACATCTGTCTACAGCCGTCTTCAGGTATCGCAGTTGTTATTCTGATTTTATTCTTGACTTTTTTTGCTGACTCAGTTGAAATCTTAAATTCCCTCTCATGAAGCTGATTTGGTACGCACTCTTATACTAACAATTAAATCCCTCTTCATTTTGAGAACCAAGAGACCTTTCATGGGATATTGATTGAAACCATCTGGAATTTGCAACTATTCACAACTATTCCACTTCTAAAATAAATAAAAATCTGATACAATATGGCAATAGTAATCCCACAGCATCATGCTGCCACTACCATGTGTCGCTATTTGTAGTGTTTGTCTGTTAATGGGCAGTTTTAGTGCTAAACACATCTCATAGGACTGTGACCAAAAGGGTAAATTTAGGTTTAGGTTAAAGGGTGCAAGGGAATCATTATTTTCTGAGATTATTCACAGAAACAAGAATAATGGTAGGACATTATTTGCTACAGTGGAGAAACTAACTACTCCTCCAGTGACAGTAACCCCCTGAACTAAACTCAACCAGTGCCTGTAATGAAATTGCCAGCTTCTTCACTGAAAAGATTTTGAACATCAGAAGATCAGTACATCAGCTCCAACCCCCAATTCTAACTATAAACCCAATTAACACCCATACAGTGAAAATGACTCATTTGTTTTTTTTCTATTACCTGTTTTTGGACTCTTGACTAAGGATCAAAACACATGTGAAAGTGTTTTTTCCCCCACCGTGGACCCCCCTCCCTCCTGATGTGTATCTGTTTTTTTATCTTTTTATCAAGGGAGCGCCATCCTTTGCTACAAGCCCTTCAGTGACCTGGATCTGTTTGTATTGCTTGTTGTTTTTTTCTCATGAACTTGGACAGGTTGTACTGTAAACTGAATTTCCCTCGTGGAACAATAAAGTATTATTCAATTATTCAATTCCAAATAATAAATCAGTCGAGCTTTAATTAAATTATTGACAAACTAAGCTCTATCAACTGCTGCTTGGATATCTTACCAACAAGTTTTCTAAAAAATGTTCTTCCTGCCATCAGGACGGATCTGATCAAATATCAAAATAGTTAACTCATCCCTCCTATCAGGTGTCTTCCCCAAAGCCTTAAAAGAAGAACCTAGACAGCATGTTGATGCAAAACTACAGACCAATCTCTAATCTCCTATTTATCTGTAAAATTATTTAAAAAGCTGAGTTTCAACAATGAACTACCACTTTGATATTTATCAGTCTGGTTTCCGTAGGTACCATTGCACAGAGAAAGCTCAAAGTTTTCAATGACATCCGTACAAATACTGACCGTGGTAAAACCACAATAATTGTACAATTAGATCTCTGTGCGTCGATTAGCCAGTTCTCATCACAAAACACAGAAATCACATGTGGGGTCCCCCAGGGCTCCATCCCAGGGCCTCTCCTATTTAGCATCTACATGCTCCCACTAAGCCAAATTATAACCAACAATGCTATTAACTACCACAACTATGCCGACGACCCTCAGCTTCATATCTCAATGTCACCAGGTGATGTTGAACCCATCCAAACCCTTAATAAACACATTGAGCAAATCAACAGCTGGATGTCCCATAATTTCCTCCAACTGAACAAAAACAAAACCAAAGTACTTCTCTTTGGACCCAAAAAAGATTGACTACATATCAGTAATCATCTTAAACAAGTCCAACAAGAAACTACAAAGCAGGCCAGAAATCTAGGTGTAATAATAGACTCAGACCTGAGCCTCCAGGGTCACATAACAAGGTCAGCTTTCTATCACCTGATGAATATTTCTAGGATTAAAGGACTGATGACACAAGGACACCTAGAAAAAACTCATCCATGTATTTATCTCTAGCTACCTTGGTTACTGTAACAGTATCTTCACAGGTCTACCTAAAAATCAATCAGACAGTTGCAGCTGATCCAGAAAGCTGCTGCTCGTGTTCTCACTAGAACCAGGAAGACAAAACACATCACCTCAGTTCTAAAGTCTTTACACTGGCTCCCTGTAGCTTAGAGAATAGACTTAAAAGTGCTTTTATTTGTCTATAAAGCATTGAATAGGTTAGGACCAGAGTACATCAGAGATCTGTTATCATAGTACAAACCATCTAGATCACTCAGGTCTTCCAGCTCTAGTTTACTGATCATCCCTAAAACCAGAACCAAACATGAGCTTTCAGTTTCTATGCTCCTCATATCTGGAACAAACTACCAGGAGAATAGAAAGCTGCAGAGACACTGAACTCTTTTAACTCTAAAATTAAAACTTACATTTGTAGACTCGCCTATGAGTAACTATTTTTACTTGCTTGTTTTTAAATTTTCATTTAATTATTGTCTTGATTATTGTCTTATTGTAATTGCTTTCTTGTATTTTAATCATCAAATTGATTTATGCTGTCTTCCCATTTTAATAATTTAAAGCACCTTGAATTGCCTTGTGTTGAAAGTGTGCTATACAAATAAAATTGCCTTCCCTTGCCTTTCCTTGCTTAGGTTTGATCTTAACACATATTTTTACAAAATGTTTGGAAATTTTAGCCAGGTCTGGATATTTTTGCAACCTTATTCCTTATTTCCCTCATACAGTAGACTGAGCCCATTGCAGATAAGACACATTGCTGCTTGTTGTAAAATCCTGCAGTAAACTCAGTATTTCCATCGGCTTCTCGGCAGGCTCCCTAATCAGTTTCTGATTTTCACATTCAATTCAATTGAAAATTAAAATTGATAGCTAAAATATCTGTCTCCTAGTCTACCTTTAGAAATCATAGGAACTACCAGTAAACCTGCAGTCTGAGAGTGAAGTGCTCTGTTAGGAATATATGAAACAACCAGATCTCTGATGTATGATTAATGATTATGATTTGAGTTTGTCTATTAAGGGTTTTATCCGTAAGGAGGATGGTCTGAAATCATATTCTGGATTTAACAGGGAGCTATTGAAGGGAAGTTAAAACAGGAGAAATGTGATTGCTCTTTTTATTATTCATCAGAACTCTTTCTGCAGAATTTTTTTTCCCAAAAAAAGGCTTTTAATTACATTTTGTGGATTTGCTAATAGTAAAAAAATCACAGTAGCCCAGCCTTGAACAAATGCATAGACAAGTTTCTCAGAATCAGTCCTAAACAAGATATTTGTAATTTTAGCAATATATTCTTGAAGTGAAAGAAGGAATTTCTAGAAACCTGTTTAATATGGGATTTAAATGTCATGTCTTGGTCAAAAATAACATGTTATTACTGGAGACCAATTTAATGCCACCCAGATGGAGTGAGTGACCAAGCAGTATAAATATTTATAGTAAAAATAATTAGTGCAAGCACAAAGCCCTGTAGTACTTCCCAAGTAACCCCTGTAGTGTGAAGATTTATCATTAACATGAAGAAACTGGAATCTGTTGGACAGATCTGATTTAAACCAGCCTAGTGCTGTTCCCTTGATCCCTACAACATGTTCAAGCCTCTCTAAGATAATATTATGATCAGCTGTGTCAAAAGCAGCACCGAGATCCAACAAGACCAAAACAGTCACCGGTCCATTATATGACGCCACTAGAATATCATTAGTAACGTTCACTCATACTGTTTCAGTGCTAGGATGAGCTCTAAAATCTGATTGAAGTTCTTCAAACAGGTTGTTGCTGTTTAGATGCTTATATACTTGATTAGAAACTATTTTCTCAAGGATTTTGGATAAGAAATGAAAGTTAGATATAAGTCTGTAATTAGCTAAGTCATCTTGGTCGAGGGAGGGTTTCTTAAGTACAGGTTTAATAACAGCAATGTTTAAATTCCTACATATCCATTTACTATGGATGGATTCATCATATCTAAAATGGGGCCAGTAACCAAAGGGAACACATTTCTTTAAATAAGTTGGCTGGGACCAGGTCCAACATACAAGTTGAAGGTCTAGATAAGGCCAATATTTTTGATAATTCCAAAAGCTCGACAAAACGAAAACAGTCCAACCATAAATGAGGTTGTACAGTTCCCTACGATGTTGCGTCACTTACTGAGAGAGAAGTAATAATTTTTGGGACGATGCCATTGATATTATCTTCAATAGAATATATTTTATTTTTGAAAAATCCCATAAAGTCGTCACTACAGAGAGCCAAATGACTGGTTGGCTCAACAGAGCTATGACTGTGTCAGTTTGGCAACTTTAGTAAAAAAAATAAACTAAGATTTTGCTTATTCCCTTCTAATAATTATGAAAAATATGCTGTTCTAGCTTTTCAAAGGGTCTTTTTATACAGCAGTAGACTATTTTCCAGGTTAAATTGGTACCATCTAAGTATGCACAGCACAATTTTCTCTCCAATTTCCTAGTATTCTGCTTTTAAGTACGCAGCTCTGCATTAAACCAGGTAGTCAACCTCCTATGGCTAATTATTTGCTTTGTTAAGGGGGCTACACTGTCACATACTCGTGATCATTTCAGAATTCATTATATAAGATGTACTTAGTTTCAAAATTGTTCTGCTTCAATGTAAAGTGAGAAGGTTTACAGCATCACTGTTCAGACTGGAACAAGATACGACAAATTAACTTCTGTTTATTGACAAAAACAAATGTGAACCACACAATTTGCATGAATAATATTCAATTAGGAAAGATATTTTAGTATAATATCTAAATATTTAAGGGAAATAGGGTGTATGCAGTTTTTTAAAGAGTTATTTGAAATTTTGCACACCATTAAATAGCAAAATACATTCCTGGATCCATCAACTGTCCCTCAGACAAGTCATGTTCCATATTGTTAGTGTTAATCACCTAAATATTTTGGTTATTTATACACTAATTTGTTGTTTTAACCACAGTACAGGTCCTTGCCCCTCCTTTTGCCTGCATATCCTCCATTTTGATGTTCAGATTCAAGCGAGACCTGGACTGAGGCCTGCCACATGGCGCTTTCTGTGTCCTCACCCCTCCTCATCCCCCTCCTCCCCTCCCAGCTCCTCACCACATCAGGATACACTTGTTCTTCTGAATTCCGGTTTCAAACGGAACGCTGCCTTACTCTGGTTTTCTGAAGGATCAGTATTAAAAACAGGCACACGCTGTTTCTCTCAGTGGTCCTGTGGTCAGGGAAGGGGAGGCCCTAACGGCCCGTTATGCTTAGACATCTTTCAAACCTCACCAGCTCCTGCTTCCTCCCTAAACCCAGGTCTTCCTCCCCATCCTTGGCCCTGACAGCTGCCACATGCCCCCTTATCAGAGCCAGAGCAGGTTATTAGAGAGTAAAAAGTTGATTTCCACTGAAGGCCACCTGACTTTGTCGCTTCCGCCCACCTCTTCCATGCTGTCACATCTTCAAACTGTTTTCTTCGAATATTCTGCACAATTTTGCTGATTTATGCTGATGCATACCTCAACCAATATTTTTATTTTACAACTCTATCCTAATATATATCAAAATGCTCCTACTGTGAACACCTCTTGCCCTTTGACCCACGGCATCAGTTATTCTGCTCCTAGTGGTGAGAAGAAGTACTGCAGCTCAGATTTCTGAAGGCACATATATTTATTTTATTTTCCAAATTTATCACATCTCATCAAATAGTGACATTTTGTAGATGCTTCATATAACTTAAAAGCCTGTTTTTAAAATCAGTTCAATACAAAAAGGCAAGGTAAGGCAATTTTATTTGTATAGCACACTTTCTACAACAGGGTAATAATTTCTTTTTTTAGGTAGTAGAGTAAAAACAGCAATAATTACACAAAACTAATAAAAATACACAAAACATAGGATATGAAAACAATACTTAAATGCAGCTCTAAACAAATGTTTTTTTTAAGCCTTGATTTAAATTAACTCAGTGTTTCAACAGCTTTGCAGTCATCTGGAAGTTTGTCCCAGAATCAAGGAGCATAAAAACTGAAGCTTGCATCTGTTTCTAATTCTAGGAATGTTGAGTAGGATGGAATTAGAGGACCTGAGTGGCTTGGGGGGGTTGGTGTAGTGACAACAGATCTTCAGCATACTTTGGTGCTCGGTCTTTCAGTGATTTCTAAACTATATGAGTATTTTGAAGTTCACTCTCTAAACTACAGGGAGCCAGTGTATGGACTTTTGTAAGGGTGTGTGCTCTAATTTCCTGTTTCAAGCGAGGATGAAAATCCAAGCATCTGTTGGCACAACTTTGCCAACTTGCAAGGTGCATAGAGGGAATTAGAGGTCAAGTGAAATAGGAGCCCTAGTCTTCTAGTGAGGACATGCACTGTTGAGGTAATCAACCTGAGTAAGGATAAATAAATGGAGGTGTTTTTCAACTTCCCATTGCAACATAAGTCCCTTAATCCTAGTAATTTCTTCTGGTGATAGAACGCTAACCTTGTTGCCTTTATGTGACCCTGGAGGTTCAGGTCTGAGTCTATTATTACACCTAGAGTTCAGGCCTGATCAGTACTTTCTAGCTGCAATAACTGAACATGTGTGCTGGCTCTATCATTCCTCTTTAGGTCCAAAAATAATTATTTCAGTTGTGTTTTTTTTCAGCTGGAGAAAATTATGGCACATCCATCCATTTATACCTTATTTTTTCCAAAGGCAAATATAGTATATAGTTTTTCTAAACATGCCACAGCAGCAACTGTAACTGCTGTACAGATGATGGATTTTTTTTTTTTAATTTAAATTACATTTGTTTAGATATGGCACTTTTTAATTAGCACCGTAATAATCGGTATTTACATTACAGCAGTAACTTTCACAGACCCCCTGGTTCAAGCAGGGACTCTGGTTGGACTAATCTAAAGCTTTGATAATAAGCAATTTCAGTCACAAGAAACACGTAAAATGAAAAATATACTTTAAACATAAATCAGAAAACTGAAAAAAAAAATACAATTTCTAATGAAATAAAATGATTATTATATAATTTCATGTATACTAATCAAATCACCTTTTTTCTCTCAGGTGTTGTTATTCAGGGTTTTTTTTTTATTCGAGATCACATCAGGGTCAGGTAGTTATACCCTAGTTATATATCTAGGGTATTAGAAATGCTTCTGCAGTATAAATATCAGTTTTTCATCCTCAGGTTAATCCGCTAGGACTGCAGGAAACCACCAAGAAACTCAACCTCAAGGTTCAGACTTCCTTTATTTGGACTGAGATAGACTAATCACTGATAAATAAATTTTACTTTGGACTATTACAGGACAGATATCTACCTAAACATGTAGGCAATATGGCAAATAAAGAAACGTTTTTTTCCCCCAATACCTGCAACTTTTTAAACCAAACGGAACGTGAATGTGCTAAAACAAATATGCTGCTCTTTGGTGAGCTACATTAGTTTATTTAACCAGCCTGTCAGATGGCAAAGCAAGGCAATTTTATTGGTATAGCACACTTTGAAGACAAGACAATGTAAGGTGCGTTACATGATTACAGAAAGATGACTAATATAGGGCGTCCCAGTAGGACTTAATAAAGCCATCATCACATCGATGTGATAAAGTTATTTTGTAAAACAAAAACAAAATTCTCATCATTCTTTACTTCTTACATGTATTTAAGTTTTGCGCTAATTAATTTATTGCATTAATAAAAAAAACTGTCTTACATATATAAGCACACACAATTTTATTTTCTTGTGTCTCTTAGAAATACATAACAAATATTAAACAGGAAATTCCTACATTGGATCTTTGTGTAACCGCTGCTCAGTCCGGGGTTCCGGCCTTGGCAGCGCTGGCGGCTGCCCATTGCACCATCACCATCACCTTACTCCAGACACTCTTCCAGGATAGTGTGATGACAGAACTCCAGGCCTCTGTTCCTCGTTTGTCAACCAGACTGTTGAGGGAATCGTTGTTTTTGACTGATGATAATGTCTTTTTTAAAAGCTTAAGCTTCTTTCAGGAGATCAGCCAGTAGGCTACATTGTAATAGTATGTCTCAAAGACAAAGTCTTCATTTATGTCACCAGCAAATAATCATTTTTGTCTGAATTGGCAGAGTGTCCGTTTCAATAGCTGACCTAAGCTAAGAAAAGGTTGGCTCAAATTCCTCAGAAACATCTGTGGCCACAAGGGGGCAGAAAAGGTACAGGGATAATTTTGATTTATTTTCACCAGTTGTCTGCTCGCAGACAAAGAGGCAACAAAATCAAAGAACAAAGTTGTTACGTATAATGTAACTGTAAAGGGTTACTGATCTTGATTGCCTATGATTAACCTCACTCTCTCTGTCTGTCTGTCTGTCTGTCTGTTTGTCTGTCTGTCTGTCTGTCTGTCTGTCTGTCTGTCTGTCTGTCTCTCTCTCCTCTGTGGGTGTGTGTGTATTATTGTGTGTTAATACAGTATAAAACAGAGACCAGAGCAAGAGGAGTTTATGGTTGTTTAACAATAATTAAGTCACCATGATGTGCACAATAGGGTCCATTTATGTTTGTGAAGCCAAGCATATCGTGCACCTCTTCTGGTGAGAAGGAAATTAATCTGGAGTGTGTGTGCGTGTGTGTGTATGTAAAAGACTCTGCTTATTTTTAGGAGCATTCACAATGAGCTGTGAGTCTCCAACAAGCAGGGTGTCTAATAAAAAAAGGTAAAGAGGCTGAGGCATAACGAGACAACTCAGCAGACCTAATACAGGTATTTCTGCTAACACATGAAAGTTTTACGCACACACAAACACATACCTCTAAACCTAACTATTGGAGTGCAATCACTTGTTAACATTGGACCAGGCAAAATGTTCTCACAACTACAAATGTCCACACAATGCTGGTGGCCTGAAAAAGGTCAACATAGTAGACAGACAGACAGACAGAGAGACAGAGACACACACACTCAGTGAGAGAAAGGGCTTTAGAGAGCGGAGGAAGCTGCCGGCCTGACGGCAATCCAGATAGCAGGTGACGCCGAGTCTGGGTCAGTGTGTGTGTAAGAGACTTGTGGGTGGAAGAAGGATTCTAAGATGATGGAGCAAAGTTTTTGAAGGTCAACATCAGTGCGTCAAACACTGCATGTGGAAAGGTATAAGATGGATAAAGTGAGAAAACACTTCAGTTATGGTCAATCTGTGAGCTTTGAGAGTAGCTTTACTGACGCTGAACAAAGCTATTTTAGTGCATAACTGAGGTGTTTATGATCTGGTAGTGACTGTAAAGGCATTGTAGAGTGGTTTTTAGCTAAAATAGATAAACCTGACTACATATAATATACAAATCCCCTAGTGGCTTAGCCCTGTTCTCCCAAAACATACAACTGTCCTGTATAAAGCCACAAGAAAATTGTTCTCACAGGATCCATGGTTTTCAGTTGTCCCAATTATTTACAGCACCAGAATGGAAGGTAGAGCCCTTAGTTTCCAGTTCTCTCTCTCTTTTGTAGTCAGCTCTCCTGCTTTTACTTCCTTTTAATTAATTATTGTATTGACTAGCATCAATTTTATTTGGCTTTTACTACTTACTTTTGTAATGCCGTTTTCCATTTACCTGGAGCTTGGCTTGGTGTCAAATAAATTGGGATTTCAATAGGGCGACACCAGCTGGTCATTGTTGGTACAGTAGTACCTCTTACAAACATTACTTTCCGTATGGAAACATCAGTATTATCTTGTTGAGTTTAGAGCTGCAGGCTTTACATGTAACATTGATTCTAGACATACTCTTACCATGCTGTCTTGTAAAATAAACACATTTCCACCACAGCTGTTGGTGATGCAAGGAGCGGCCATATTGAAACAGAAAGTTGGTGCAACAAAAAAATCTCAGACTTTCTGACTTAAGGCAGCGTTCCAGTTGATGTTTCTAACGCTAAGTAGAAGTTTCTGAGTTAAGACTACAAACGGAACGCAGCATTAGATTTTGAGTATTTTTTAAAACTTTTCTTTTCAAAATCTTTTGAAGATTTTAAAATGGTGAGATTTCTGCTTTTCATAAATTTGGTTTTTGTGTCTAATATTTTTGCAAATCACCTTGTTGAGCACTTTGGGTTACATTCATATTAAAAATTATTCATTCAATAAAGTTAAGTTTAGAGAAAATGTAATACGGTTTTCAATGTGACAAGTACAACAGATTGATTTTGTAGCAAAAAAAGCTTTACAAAACAAAGTAGAGATATTTGAAATTGAATAATGAGAGGTTATTTTATGTTGTTGAGTCTCCAGCTTTCTATTGCCGTTTGAATGTAAAAAAATATATGTATATCAGAAGACTAAGTTATACATACCATCCTCAATTTGCATTGTAGATCTCTCCCATTTAGATTTCTCAAATTGTATACCTTATATCCTTTAGTTAATGGCTAATTTGGTTGCAATCATGTTTCACAATAAGAACTGTTATTTGTCATTGTACATATTTACATTTTTGAGGACTCTTTTCTTTGTCATGTTAAATAAAATAAAAAACTATGAGTAGTTGTTTGATTTTGAAGAGGAACTTGCTTTCAATTTTTACAACCACAGAAATATTTTACTTTGCTTTGAAATAGTTTTATTTTATTGCTTACAGAACAAAACTCTGACCCATTTGGCTTTGTTCTTCTATAAAATCTCTTTGTTTTTAGCTCTCACAGTTTGTTCTTATATTATTTTTCATCAAGTCAGATGGTCAAGGCTTTTAAAACACTTTCCTTCCTGAAGTACTGAAGCAGCTTGTAAACCAAGGGTATGACTGACTCGTCTCAATACATGACCAAGTAGGAAACAGGAATCATTCAAGACATTAGGTTCTTATTACTTGCTCAGAGGCTGGACTATCACAAGTAAAGTAAGCAAAGCAAACACATGGTCTGCAGATTGATTGGTGTAACAAAATTAAAAACATCGCTTTTCCAATTTGCTAAACCAGACCATCTGTAAGGTTTTCAGTCAGGAATGCTCTCAATCTTTCTTCCTGACCATTCTGGTCGAGTGTGCATGTGTTGCTCTGTGGTAAAGCAAAGTTTATAAATGTACGAAGTTTATAAATACCAGACAGTAAAGAAGAGAATGTTAAATATAGAGCTTTTTTTTAATCTAAATTATTTTTTTCTGTTCAAAGTTAACGAGATGACAGATTAAGCTAAATGCAGGGAAATCTTTACAGAAAACCTGGGGTGGAGTTTTGCCTTCCAGCAACTAAACAACCCAAATATACAACCAAAGCTGCGACTTTTCTACCAAAGCATTTTAAAAGTAGACAAGTTCTAGTCAAAGCCCAGAATCCAATTAGGAATCTGTGGAAGGACCTGATTTTCACAGATGTTCAAGGTACAAAGTGACTTCGCTTGAGCTTTTATTTTTATCTAATATTGGATTTAGTCTTCGGAAAGGTGGTTGAAACACCCAAAGGCATACAGGTGTAACTGTGTCACAGGTTGTTCTATAAGGTATCTGAGCACAAATGCACACCACATATTTAGTATTTTATTTGTGAAAAAAAATACATAAACTATATTTGTCTATTCATTTTGCATATATGTGGTACTTTGTGTCGGTCTGCCACAAAAAATCCTGATACAGTACGTTGAAGTTTGACAAAATATTAAATGGCTCAAGGGGTTTGAATAATTCTGCATCTCAAAATCTTTTCTTTATTTCATTCACCGAAAGGGATGTAATTATTAACAGAAAACTATTAAAAACTGTCATTCTTAAAAACAAATGGCCCTGCAAAGCATCCTATTCATACAACAGGAGTTTACTAAACTTTCTAAAATTCCAGTTTTTGTTCCTCACTTGGTTCCCTCAAAGTTTTGGGGTCTCGTTTTCATCTCAACTCTCTTGAAGGAGTAGCGTTCCCCAGTCCTTCCATCTGTCAGGATGTACCAAGTCCCCCAGTAGATCCCATTGGTCAAACCAGTGTAACGTCCATGGTAATATTGCCCATTCAGATTGGCTGCCAGGCAGGCATCAAACCACCACCCTGCACCATAGTACTGACCACAGTTTCCCGAGGTGTACCGATCGTTATCTCTGTCAGCAGTGCTGAAATGTCTGCCGTTGTGGTTGTAGCGCTTATTGTAGCTCAGAGCGTTGCCAGCATCACCAGAGTACCCATGGGCTGTCAGACGATACCTGGAAGAGAGGATGTGTTATATGAGGGGATCATGTAGTAAAATATTATTTAAAGGCTTTATAGTGGAACAGTATTAGCATCCCTTGAACCCTTTCGATTTTACAAACAATATCTTCTATGTATTTTACTGGGAATTTATGTGATTAACAAACACAATATAATAATAAATAATAGTGGAAGATTGGAAGGAAAATTATACCTGATATTTATTATTTTTCTCACAAATCTATCTAAAAAATGTGATGTCCACTTGTATTCAATCTTCTTTACTCTGATTTCCCAAAATAAAATTTCACACAACCATTTGTATTTAGCAGTCACCCAATCAGTAAATAGAGTGCAGCTGTTTGTGACTAAATCCCAGTATATATCCAGCTGTTCCGTGAAGGCCCCAGGGGTTTTCTAGAACACACTGAAAAAGAAGACAAAAATAATGAAGAACTGAAAGACCTATGATATCGTTTTGAAAAGTTTACAGTTTCCTAGAAGCGCTAAGTGAGACAGCAAACCTGTGGACGAGCATGCTTTGTCTGACGATACTATAACTAAACTTGGCCTGCCATATAAAACGTCATGTGAGTTAGAAACTAAACCCTGAAAACACCTTCCAGGTTAAAACGTAGTGGCAGCATCATGCTTGTGTAATGCTTTTCTACAGTTAACACAGGAAGTCTTGTCAGAGTTAATCTAAAGATGGGTGGAGCTAAGCACAGGAAAATACCCAAAGGAAACCTGTTAGAAGTTTCATAAGATCTTGATACTTGGTTGAAGGTTCATCCTCAAGGAGAGGAAGGAGCCCAAATATGTACCCAGCACTACAATGGAAAGGTATAAGGACCACATTTCTAAAATCAGAACTTTCCTGAAATTTCACTGTTATGTGTGTGTCTCCACTGCACTGGGTCAACAGGGCCATTTTTGGAGGCCATTTCAGGAGCCAACAGAGTACCAGCCTAAAAGTACGTACTCAGAAATGGCCTGGTAGAGTCATTGTGCAGGGAGCTGTGGTTAAAGCTGCAGTAGGTAACTTTGAGAGGAGAGCAGACTTTGCTTGAAAATTTGAACTCAAACAAGCTTCACATCACTCCCCCTCCCTCTCCAGTGCACTCATGCCCTGCCTCCAAGGCCCTCCTGCTCCTCCCTCCTTCCACTGCGCAACTGGCGTACCAGACTACCAGTTGAGAATCTCAGCTGACGCGGCTTGAAGCGGCAAGCGTAAGCAATGGAGTGTGAACCGGTAAGAGCAAAACATAAACTCACCTCCACACAGCTAGAAAAGATGTTGTCCTGTTGCTCAGACATAGCTTACTCCTAGCTTCGTGCCGCTAGCTGTTCTGACAGAGCTCAGGCGGTTGCGTACATAGTTGCGTAGCGTAGCGAGGGGCGGGTCGTGGTGTGTGTGAGGAGTGATAGACAGATGTCAGACACTCCGTCAGAAGCTGCTCTGGCTCTGATTGGGTATTTTCTACCGGGAGCGGTGGATTCTTGCAAATCGCAGTAGGAGCAGTAGGCGTTACCAATGGAGCTGCTTTTTTTCCACAAATTACTAATCTCATTTCCTACTTTCAGGACATATGGACAGTTTTAGGAACAATCACAAAAAGTGACTTTTATTATAGTTACCTACTGCAGCTTTAAGTCAAGCTGTTTATTACAACATAGCGAATAGAAGCACAACAGAAATCCCCCTTCAATGTCTATCTCTCATCATTTCTGCCGCTGTGGGCGCTAATCAGTGACGCTCCTCACTGCCGAGAACGGTCGTGATATGACGACGAAAAAGGTGCGATTTTGTATGAAGACACGCCGGCGGCGAGGAGCAGGCAAAACGATTACCCCATCAGATAAATATTCCAGTAAATTTCCCTGAAGTTCCGATAGTTGAAACGCGCCTATAGATCAAAAATCAGGCCAAACTCCAGGCCAGCTAACTCCTACTAAAAGCTCTATATTCAATCTGACTGTCTTTGTGCTATTTCATAAACAATAATGTAAAACATTTCACTCTCTAGATTTGCAAAGCTGGTATGCTGTGAAAGACTTGCGGCCACAAACATAGCAAAATGTTCTAAAATATTTTTTTTATGGCCAGGTGAACATATGGCAATGCCTCCCTTTTTAGACTTGTTTGTTCGAAAGAGTTATCTAGTCTGCCTCATTACATTACATTACATGAAGTTTGAGGATGTAACATGGAAAAGTGTAAACAGGGAGTTGCTCTTTTACACTCGTGATACTGTTGTTCCTTCAGCTATTGTCCCATGGTAAATGATATTTGGTCAGTATTAACTGCTAACATCTGCAGATTTGGAGTTACTAAAGTTAAAGTTGTCCCAGATGTAAAATCGCCACAGTTAAACTCATATTCAGGTTGTCAGGATTCTCTTATTTCTGTATAGACACATTTTCTTAGAGAATAACATACTGAGCTATTTCATCCAAACAACCAATATTCTTCCACATGTCTTTAGTCTCACCTTTACCCTTTAAACCACTTGTTCATAGATGCATTAGTGATTAAAGGGAGATATGTTTAGTTTTTGGTCTAAAACTCTGCAACTGCTGATACAGGCCTAATACAGTTTAGTATTTCATATTTTTTAGCGTTTTTTCTGCAGTGCAGTTCACCTCTGTGCCTCAGAGGCCACCTTGAAGTTGCTGTAGGTCGCCTGCCGCTTCTGTTGGTACCAGTCTTCCAGCTCAATGCGGAGCTGGTGCTGGCCGGTAGAGGTGAGGGCGTGAAGTGCTGCGTTGCCCAGCCAGTGCTCTCCCTGCAGACTTCCAAAACCTTCCCGGTATTCCTGCCAAGTCCTGTTAAAGTCCACTGAGCCGTCCTGCCGATTCTGGATTACTGTCCACCCTCCGCCTGCTGTCTCCATGTCACATTTAGCCTGGGTCAAAGCAAAAAGACTGATATGACTTAAAGCTTTTCCACAGATAGCTCTCAGCTTTTTGGACAGTGTGTTTGATGATCATGATACATTTCACATACCTCTACTGCGGGTCCATGAAGACCAGGTTGGATTGTATAGATGCCAGTCTCTTTGATCCCAAGTCTGTAAATCTCTGCACAATCCTGTGGATGTAACCTCTCTGATGGAGCAGCTGAAGCCACACAGGACATATTCCTACTGACCTTATCGGTGAACAATTCAAAGGATGAAACACACAAATGCTTCCCTCACCTGTAGGTGTATACTGTGTGATGCTCTTTAGGAAAAGCAGCAAATCCTTTTCACCCTCTCTACTTCCCAACGCTGCACTCTCTGAAAACCCAGAGAAGCATCATGTTATCAACGAGACTTCTAAGTTTCATATATGATATGTGCATTACTGGAAACAGTCTTCTAAGCTTCAGCCTGGGTCTTGAGTTGGCTAAGAGCAGCACGCCAGCTAAGAAAGTATGAGGCAAAAGCACTTAAGCAGATGACAAATGAAAAAAAAGCATAGAGGAGAAAAAAAATTTAAGTTGTTTGATGCATGAAGACACAACAATGGGTCATCCTTTGAGTTTAGGAGTATTTTAATGCAGAGATCTTTGAAAAATCAGAGTTAGGTGGTTCATCAAACAGCAGATACTGGGTTGAAAAGGACTTTAAAAGCATATAAAGTTTGTAAAGAAAAGAAGGAAAAGAAAAGCATAAAGAACAATGTTAGTTAGACCTTTACGAAATCCTGCACTGGCATTATTGTCCGTGTGTGTGTGTGTGTGTGTGTGTTTCTTGAGTGTTTTGTGCTTAGTAGTGGCTTAGTAGTTATAAACAAGTAAGACCCACCCAGTCGCTTGGCCATCGCTCCAAGTGCCTGGCTGTGACAGTGGAGGTCACACTCTGTCAGGACTGCTGCCATCAGTGCCAGGATGGCCCCCAGAGAGCTGCTCTCCTCGTCCCTGTAACTCTGGGGGCCTCCTGATTCCTGGAGAGAACTCATGCAGTGCTGCAGCTGAACCAGGCGCTCTTTGATATCTCCAGTCTGCAATAAAGTGTTTACAGGTTAATAGAAAAATATGGTTTCATGCTAAAATAACCTCTTTTTAAATTTAAACATAGACTGTTATTCAGCATGCCAAAAGGGGAAAAATGTGGGCAAAAATGTTTGAAATCAATTAAATTATGAGTGCCACTTTGTCATATTATATGAGAAATTTTACATTTTTCTCAGAAATGCAGGGTTAAAGTAGTTGCAAACTTTTATTTGTTTCCTATTTCATCACCGTATAAATTATTTTCAATGAATTAACAAAGTAGTACATAATCAAATGATACATTGTTTTTCAAATGTTTTACAAATAAGCATTTAAAAAATGTGGTGGATTTTTATTCATTAGTCTGATACTACTAAATAAAATCCAGCGCATTCAATTTTCATCCTGTGAGTAATTAAATTGTATTATTTTGTAAGAAGAGACCAAAATTAACAAATAATTATCATGATGGAACAGGGTGGTGGCACCATCATGCTGTGGGGATGCCTTGTATGTTCTCATGGGCCTTGTATTCGTGGTGACTAAACAGCTTTTTACCTATACCAATGAAATGACACGGCAGTATATATTTAGCATGAATCAATCATTTCAGACCTTCAAAAGACACAGGAAACTAAAATTCGGGGGGGGGGGGGGGGGGGGGGGGGCCCCCCCCCCAACTAATTGATGGCATGTGCACCTAATCCATGAGTCAGAGAGACTTAATGCCCAAACTGACTGCTTGGTTGTCTGTCTCTCACACTTATGTCACTGATTGTGACCAGGTCACCAGCACCTGTCGCTGCATGAGCTCAGCACAACCATATGACGAGACATTTTTAACACAGTCCTAATTATAACCCCTCTTTGATCACGGACAGTTATTTCTCCGTGGCTGTTCGGCAGTGCCAAGTTTAGTGTCTCTGGCCTGCACCCTGATAGTACGCCGCTCACTGTCACTGGTATGTGAGAGTACACTCAGAGGTCTCAGGTATGCCGAACCCTTGCACGTCGCCAAGATGGACTCTTTGCACATTTACAGGATAAGTTAAAAGATTTGCAAAAATAAAAATAGCTTCTACTTCTTCTGCCACCTGATGCAGTACTGGGGTAGAGCTGTCTCACTTACTTTAAACCGAATCTGAGGCAAATCCGGTCCTTGCTCCGCCCTTTGAAGACCATCTGAGACCACGGGAACAGAAGAACCCAATCTGCATGCACTTGTCCCAGCTTGACCCTCACAGACCCTGGTAGTCACTGTTGCTACTGACCCTGGTGAAGCGGGTGTAGCCGTTAAACTGTCCCTGCACGGTGGCTGTAAGCAGGCTGGAGATGCGTCTGAAGACAGCAGTGCTCCCACATACAGAGACAGCAAAGGAAGCATGCTGACAGAGATGAAAGACACCATGGGTAAAAATGATTTGGTTGAGATGCTGTAGAGTCTTTTTGTAAACAGTTTCCTAAAAATATGTCTTCTCCTCTTTCTATGTCCAAGTTGTGCCACTGCAGGCAAAAAATATTGGCATTTCTATCCTTTTTCTTTAGATCTTTGTAATGATGACCTTTTTCATAGAGTTTTTCTTCTTTCCTTTCTTCCTCAGTTCATGTCACTCCTCGTCCTCCTCTTAGTCCTGCCCGTTCTGTGTTTGTGAGGCTACTTTGGCTCGGATTCCTAGATAAATGCCGCACTCTTTGCTGTCTGACACGGACCAATGCACCCACCCCCAACACACACACATACATACCAACACACACTCACCATCTCTTCATCTCCCCAACTTACACTCCCTCTTTGCCTCAAAGAGAAATGAATGTTACACATATTTTCACCAGTTTGTCTCAAACTATTAATGAGGATAACAGTGTTCACATTTTTCACAAGTCTCCTTTAATATGTGTGAGCTAACATCTCCTACCTCACACCCTGGCCAACTTGTGGATGCTTAAGCAACTCAGCTGCCATCCTGTGAACAACTTCCCAACTCACATAACGTTTGTGTTTACAAACTGAATTCCACAGAAGCCATATAAACTTGCCATTCAATAGGTAAGAGAAGGCAGGAATCCTTCTCCAAGCACCAGAATAATCCGGGTCTTCAAGATTCTGCCAAGCCACAATCCCAGTAACAAGGAGGATAAACATTTGGAAATGCATTCAAACATGATAGATGAACACTGGGCAGGACTTAATCAGAAAAATCATTAAGGATCACTGAACATGAATGAAAATGAAATGAACAATGGTAAAACTGTGTGTAAGAAAGCTTAAGAGTCCAGAATCAATATTTGTTACATAGGAAAAGAAAACTTTGGAAAATATAATATTACTCTTATTTGGCATATGAGAGGGTGACAACTGACTGATACAGACATAGACATCATACTGTGGCAAAGTTTTTAGCACTGTTGCCTTGCAGCGTGAAGGTCCTGGGTTTAAATCCTGGCTTTGGGCTATTCAAGGAGTTTGCATGTACTCTGCTGTGCATTCTGTGAACGGTGATCATGTTTGTCCTGTGTGTTCATGTGATGGACTGAGGACTTTTACCTGGTGGACTCTGCCTTCCAGGCAATGGCAGCAAGGGCTGGATGGATTTTATGTCATTTTTGATGTTTTATCCAGAAAGTAATAAAGTGACCATTTGAAACACTGCCATTGACTGAAGAGAAATGTTTGGGAAAGATCTTAAGCAAATGGTACTTAGAGGACGGGTTTATAACATATTCTTCTACATTTATGAGTAGAAAAAAGTAGGACAAAAATTGATATTACAATTACTGCTGCTGCTTGGGCTTACATGAAATATACTGAGTGAATTTTGTATACTTTGACATCGCAGTACAAGTTGGGCTGTTTCATTTTTTCTTCTGACGCAACGCTCTTATTTCACATATCAGTGACTGTTTATGTGCTAACTTCTCAGATGATGGAATTGACAGTATTCATTTCAGGGTATACGTAGCCTATAGACAGTGTTTGCTACTCTTGTTTGCATGTTTGTTTCTTTCTATTTCTTTTATTTTCATGTCTAATTGGGTCATGATAAGCAATCATGTTTTCAAGCTTTACATTTTCTCCAAGTTATCTGCTGGTTTGCAAAGGTCCAAATCCATCAATTCGTTTGTTTCCCCTTTTTAAAAAAAGATGCCAATACTGACCTCTAGTGGTGAGTGTTATTTCCTTTGTCTGTTTAACATGCTGATAAATCACTGCAACTGTGCCAAGCTGTTTGTGTAAAAACTCCATATCCTTGAAATTAGCTGCTGTTTATGCAAACTAGTACGTGAATACACTGCACTTGTTAAATACTTTCACCCAGTAGTTCGAAATTTGACCCAGCTATTTCAAAATAACTCTTAATAGTAACTTATTTTTGCCTACTACGCATCTAGGACTAGTACTTTTGGTACATTAGTAAGACTTTTGCTTCTACTAGTACATCCAAATGCTGCACTAGTAGCTCAAAAAACACTAGTAGTTGGTTGTTTGGCACACTAGTTGACGACCTGGCTGAACTATTGACAACTATGCCTTAGTTGACATTAAAAATGCTGCATTACCTAGTTGATGCCATTTCTGCACACTAGCTTACTAGTGACCCATACTGCATACTAGTCGACTACTGCACCACAAAAATGTCAACTAGTACGGCCTGAAGATTGGACTAGTTCTCTGTTTTAAACTTTAATTGCCCTACTAGTTCACTAGTGAGCCTTAAAAGGGTCTACTGGTTAATTAGTGCATCTAACATGTCTATTAGTTAACTAGTATGCCACAAATATTGCCCACTAGTCGACTAGTAACACTTCTTTTGACCTACATGTCCACTAGTGCAGTCTAAAATGCACTAGTTGAAGCCATGTAGGCCCTACTAGTTTACTAGTGCACTTAGAAATCCCAAACAGTGAACTAGTAGTTTCCAAATGCACACTACTTGACTAGTGGACCAAAAAATGTTCACTAGTTGACAACTAAGACTTTTGCTCATCTTACTAATAAACTAGTGCCAAAAAGGTGCATTAGTCGACAACTAAAACCCCTCTTGTGCTTACATGTTGACTACTAACCCTTTAAATGTATAGTCGTTAACTAGTCGACGTTTGTGTGTGCACAGTTGATGACTGCATATTCAATGCAAATTAACGGATGTGGCCGGACTGAAAAGAAGCTTTCCTTTTGGTTGTTCAGACAGCTCCTGGAAAAAGAGAAGAAACAAGTTCATTTCCTCACCTGGAGCTTTTTTCCACCTCGTTTCTGACTGATTGTTGAATAAGAACACTTAAAACATTGTAAGCCGAGGTTGAGGAACTTAGAGACATGAGAAGAACAATTATTTGAGTAAATTTAAAAGATATCCAGAGTTTGGACAGGTTTGAATCACTTTGGCCGCCGGTTGCGATTTCTGAAAACCTTTTAAGTAATTTAACAGTCTGTCACTGCTCTGAGACAATTCCCAGTTCTTATATCGAATAAAAATTATTTCTATATAGCTTTTTTTTTTGCCACTGGTTTGCTGCTGATACTAGTGTTAACTAATTTAAATCCCTAAAATCAAATCGGCATGATAAAGAGCCAAGAAAGTAGCAAGTGTTGGAGTAAAAATAGAGGCTGAGGAATTTATAGTACAAATTGATAACAACAAATATACTGTCTGTCGAGTCATTAAAATCACACTGAACAATTACAACATTTATTTCCCTTCTAATTGCATTCTGACACTTAATGACAGTTATTATCCTGTGATTATATATGGTTCTTAAGCACATATCTAAGTTTATTGGATTTATATTCCAGTAAGATGGCTGATACTTTTGTAAAGCAATTTGTTTTGAAAGCAGTTCGTAGGAGGCATGTTAAATTTCTGAAGAAACAAGTTTGGAGTCCAGCCTTTTTTTGTGTCAGTTATCATATTCATACAGTTACAGATAAGTCCCTGAAAGACTTAGACATGTGCTGACCTGCCTACATGTTGTGTCACTGCTGCTTTGCTGTACCTACATGAAGCTTATTTGTAGATTCAGCATGTGTGTTTGGACCATGCACACAAAGTGAAACATGACTATACTATATGTATTTGTGGTTCAGTTTCAGTTGGTTACCTGTCGATGAAGAACAAAGTACACTGTACATGAAAATGATAAATTCAATTGATTAACAATGCTGTTTAGAATAGATCAGGAATTATTTTAGTTTTCAACGTAATGAGTAGGGAGAGACCAGGGAAATTGGGCCATAAGGTAAAATGAGCCACTTAAGGTTGAGCCTTTAAATTTTTTACAGACAATGGCCACAAAAGATTTCAAACTGTTGGCAGAACTGTACTTCGAAAGAAACAATTAATTTAATTGTTCCATGGTTCCTAAAAATTGGCCAAATCTACATGATGTCAACCTACATTTGCAGCATAGTTTTATAATTAGTAGTTAATCAGTGTATAACAACCTGGCTTCTCCATTCTTCCTGTTAACTGGGTCTACAACAGAAATGACTTATTAAAATAGACAAATACACCTGTAATTCACTCTTAGCACTATGAAAAGCACCAGATCAATGTTGAAATAAATCATATGTTTTTGTCTCATTATATGTATTATATAATGGAAGACCACAGCACTCATTCACGTATTTTAATATTTTTTATTGACAGAATGCCCCATAGAACCAGTGTAGGTGGTAGGAGACAGAAGGACTCTCGCCAGAATAACATCACTGTATGACAGTGCATCCCACCCCATGCAGGAAGATATTGTTGAACTGCATAGGTCCTTCAGTGACAGACTGCTGCATCCAAGATGCACAAAGTAGTGTTTCCGCAGGTCTTTCCTCCCTGCAGCTGTCAAACTACACAACATAAATCTACTCCCGACAAACATGGATGTTTACATCAGCATTGTAAATTACACTTATTCACCAATTGACATTTCTGCTGCGGTAACTTGCACATTATTTGTATTTTTATCAGTTTATATATGCTAACTTTTGGGAATGAAAAGTTTGCCTTTTTTAATATACAGGTGCAATGCAAAGAAATAACAAATATGTAAGTATGTACATGTTTCCTAATATTTTAAATTATTTAAACATAGTTTAAGTATCCTGCTCTGTTGAACATTACAACATGGGTATACCACTTAGTCTGTATTTTTGTCTTTAATAACTGCACAGTACTCTGTTTTTTCTAACTATGTCCATAATGTATATATTTTTTCTGGACTCTTTAAGTCCGTTATGTTCTTGCTTTGTTGCTGTTAGAACCAAATTTACCCTGATGGGACAATAGAGGATTATTCTATTCAATTTTATTGTTTTACTCAATTTCAAAAAGCAAAATGAGACATTTTGAATGAAAAGAGTCCCTATTCAACTATGTTTGTATTTGTATTCATTTTTAGGTTGTTTTTCTTATTTGATAACATCCTGATTCTGTTAAACACCTCTTACTGACAAAATTATTAACAACTGAAAATTAACTCAACATCTCTGTTATTTGTCACTTGTTCCATATGGTCTGAGAGATATTGCAGAAGTGACAGAATAAAGTGAGCTCTCCTGAGTTAGCTGCCCATAAGTAAGTAAGAAAAAAGAAACTTTAACCATGTTAGGGAGGGATATGCCTTCAGTTTACATTTTTCTATTTCAAATAAAGCCAAAGACAAGGCAGTCAGGTTAAAACAAGCAAGAGTCATATATATTATAGTTAAATATTATGCCCCTATATGGGCAAAGACTGGGTAATTATGCCAAACATTTCTATTCTGCATTAAATATCCAAGGCGTTCTCTGTAAGAATGAGAGGTACACCATTTTTTTTATTTACTAATAGGAAAAAACCCGACCAACCATTTCAAGTTTGCTATACAAAATAGCACAGCTTAGATCTCCACACTGTTCCTTTGAATGCATTAATGCATAACAATGCATTCAATCAAATCCATTTTTATTAAAAAATACTTTCTTTATCCCAAAGGGAATTCAATTTTATTTATACTCATATCATCCAAGTATCCTCAAAGAGTCGTTGTGGATCCTGATGCTGTGGGCACGACGGATCTCTGTTAGCAGTCAGTCTTACAGCGGTTCAAAAGAGACCTCTGACGCAGACTGTTTCTCATATCACAGTCTCTTAGCAATCAGGACAAAAGAATTAATTTTCAGGAAGCTGAGACAATATTTCAAAGTAATATGTCCTGGATGACACCAACACCATCATCATTACGTAATCACTGCTAATCCACCTCATTTGCTTTTGCCATTCTTTTTTAAAACTCTGTCTGGTTGTATGATTAGAAAGCCAGGCAGAGAGACGCTGAAGTGTGGGATATGATACACTGATGTAATGCACATCACTGGCTGTGTTTCATAAACTAACAGAACAAGCTTTATTTTGTAAAGTCATGTTTTGCATCCTCTGGAATAATTTTATATTAAAATTCAAGTTTTTAAAGATCAACTATTTGCTTATTGTTAAAAGAACTGTCCCTCTTGAAGTTGTATTTAAGCGTTTTTGACATGGGTGGGCTGCGTCTGACGTCAGACCCAGACGTAACTGTAGAGGAGGAAGTGAAAGGAGAAGCCAGATCATAGGCTGGGGTAGTAGGTAGTTAGCTGATCGAGAGACAGGAAGGCTATCTCTCCAGCAAAGTGACAAATTTAAAACTATTTATTGATATAGTTTCTCATCAGTTTACGATACGTTTTTACTTCTGTTGTGCTCACAGCAGCGGGCGCGGTTTTTTGGGCCAGTTTGAGCGGAGTCGTTGCCTAATTAACGCTGACCGACTTGTCGAGCTCCGGGGAGCTAGCTGGCCAACGTAACGCCGGATTCGGTTAGCTGTCCTGAACAATAACAGCTAGTTAGCACGCAGCCCGGCTCCGAAAACGGTCCAGAAGTCGCCTCTCCAGGGTGTTTCCAACTTTAAGGTGAGTTTTAAACGCCAAACAGTTGGTTCGTGTGAGTAATGGCTGCTCGATCTGCTTGGGGTACCCTGATGTTGAAACCGCTAATGGTGGTGCAGTGTTTTTGAAGAAGCTGGTAGGCATAGAAAAAAGAAAAAGGAAAAAACAACAAGGCCGGCCTTTGGGGTCTGGGTCGATTCCAACAAGGAAGGAGAACCGGGTAGCCGAGCAAAGGAACACGGTGAAAATAAGATTTATCTTATTTTGTTTGACAAATATTTCTTTGCTTGCATAACAATATTTAAAATACTATGAATGTACCGAGCGATGGAGGGCTTATGACCTCAAATACCCCGATGTTGGGCTGGTTTTGGACATTATGCCACAGTAATATTTGAGTATCTATGCTGGTAAGGTTCGACGTCTGACACATCACCTGACGGCAGGCTGTTTTTGTGTTGCCAAGCAGTTGAAACTCGCCCCTGTTAGTAGTTTTCGTTTCACTTATGAGTCTGTGCAGAAACAGATTATCTCCTTTGAACTTAGCTTGTTAAATCGTAGTTTGGTTGGTCATTTTTGCATCTTTTAAGTAAAATTAGAATTAAGACCATAAGTGTTGCCTTTAAGTTACACCATCTTTAGTTGCAGATTAGTGATATTAGCTACCTATTTGTTAACTGAACAAGTCATCTGCTCTTTATTACTTGGTTTTTTCCGCCTCAAAACCTAAATCCACCCTCAGCAATGTTGCTGTTTGGGTTTATCTCATGTTAGACACGAAGCAGCTCAGGTTTATCAGGAGACGTGTTTAAAAAAAAAAAAAAAAAGGAATGGAATTGATGGGGTAAGGATATGAAAAAAACATTACATTTCTTTGGATTCGGTAAACAGACTGTCAAAACAAACACCTTGCATATAGAAGACCTTTCAGATAATATGAAGATTATGTTTGTAGATTAAAAATGTATGTCCATTGTTTTACATTGAAACCCTATTTAACAAAAGGTTTTGACCTCAAATAAAAAAAGCCAAATATTATTTAGATAATAGCATGAAATATTCTATTTTATTTTTATTTTATTTTTTGAGGATAGAACGTCAAAAAAAATCAAGCAATTGGAGCTCAAACGACAGTATCCGGCTCACTGATAGTAAACATCACATCTGGATTTTCCCATCTGAAAACCTAAACACACCCACAGTGATGTTTGGGTTTATAACTAAAGACGTTGATACCAGCTTCGCCCTCCATTTATGCTTTCTTAAATCTTCAGCTGGTTGCGTTAATCCAAAATTCCCACTATAACAGAGAAACACACCAGGAGTGTTGGGAAAAGCTGCGGTGTTTTTTGATAGATGGTTTCTTTAGTGGAACATATTTTTGGTGGCTGGTTGATTTATTTTACCAATAATCATCAATCAATATAAACTGAGCTTTTAAAGTTTTGCACACAGCTGTTTTCTATTTTGTTTGTTTGTTTTAGGTTTTTAGAAATCTAAATTTAGCCCTTACAGGCTGAGCCGTCTTTCTGCCTCGTGATGGGTTTTTAATGATTGACTGTCATCAGAAAACATTCCCAGAACGCAATCGGCTTCCTAGTTTACTCAATATCGGCGAATGACTCTACATACCAGCCTGTTAGCTTGGAATGGCTTGAATTTTGGTTATTGCTCCCCTTGCTTATTAGGCCAATACTTTAATATGGTTTGAATTTTCCACACTTTTGTGTCTTGTTTTATATTTCACCTTAGATATTAACTGCTTTCCTTGTTATTTTTGTCCTCTCTCTGCAAAAATGGAATGTGCTCTATTTATAACAGAAACATGTCTAATACTTGGTTTCATTTTAACCTAGAAAACTGATGTCTGTTCTTTATTTTATTGGTTTGCTTTTTTTTTTAGTTATGAAAACTGACCTAAACTTGTAAAAATGAAACGACTCTGAGACAGACGGACTGACGGAGAAAGATTTTGCCTTCCAGATCTATATTTAATCCCTTTTGTGTGCATTCATAATCCATACCAGAATGGCTGCATATTTAGCTGTTTTCTCTCAAACATGCAGTCGGAGAGGAATTACTTTGCTCAAGTTCATTACGTCACGGTTTTCAAAAGATTTTCCCAATTTGCATTCATTAGCAGTTACGTAATATTGTAAGTTTTCGGTGCAATAAGACTTTTTTTTATGGCTACTTTCAGCTGTACAGAAAGGTTTTACAATTTAATTTGTTGAAGAAAAAAAACATGTACATATTAATTATCTATATTGTGCAAATTTCTTTAGGGAATAGAAATTTGATTACCACCATCATGTCTCAGAAACCTACTGTTGAAGTTCGGTAAAGCAGTGAAATTCGTCGCTACGCTGATGTTTTCATGTCAGAATGACAGGAGGTTGTTAGCTTTGTAGAACTGACTTATTTTCTTTTATTCAGAAATAAATCTCCTGTCCCTCTGCTGTGCTTCAGTGATACCTGGTCTCACTGTCATCGTGTGACTGTGGTTTGAGCAAACCTTGACTTCAGGCGGTTGCTTTTGTTCCAGCGTCTGGCAGCGTTTCTCTGCTTCACAGGGATGTGGTCACTGGAGCGCCTGAACACAAGTAGACTTTGCTGCTCTTGAGGACTGCAGCTCAAGTGAAGGGATCTTATTGTAATGGTTTTGTCCATTTCAAATAAAACATCTTGGTCTGTAACTGATTGGCATCCAAAAGAATAACTGTTCAGACCAGTTTATTGTCCTGTCTTTCATGCCAGGGTGTTTGTTGATGGGAAGTTGTAAGCCTCTCTGTTAAATGGTTGTACAACCCGTTATTGTGTTTGTGTGCCTAAAAAAAGAATGAGGCAAACATTTATTTCCCTGAATACTAACAACAGCGGCGTTTTCTTGATGATTATCATGACTGAGAATAATAAGGGTTGTTTTTAACTATTTAAGATGTCTCTGGATATAATTAGGAAAAACCCTACCCATATATGTCTGGAACAGAAATCTAATTAATTGCTGGGAAAATACTGTTGGATATTACAGGGAGCTGTAGATGCTTCTATCAGACTATATGTATGCATAAGGTGACTCTGCAAAAGTCTGAACAGAGATAGAGCAGACTTTTACAGACCTGCTGTTTATTTAGTCTCTCTCCTGTTTGTGGAAGGAAGTGTACAGATAATCCCCGAGGACTGGAACATATTTCACTCTGCTGTGCACTGTTCTTTATTTTTACCTTTTTATGACTTTTAACTTGAATTGCAGCAATGGGCCTTTTTCTGAGCCACCAATTCCAGTTTTGACCAACTCCGTTTTGTTTCCTGAGAACTATAATTCATAAGACCGAAAAAGTGCCTCAGGTTCATTTTTGGGGGGGTTGTTTTGAATCCTACAGAAATTAGAGAATCGAAAATATTCTCCATCAAAGCATGTTCCATACTTGTATCTATTTATTTATTTTTAAATCAAAGTATGTGGTTGATGTATATGGAAACAATGGGAGGGTGATAATTTTGCTTTTTTTTCTGCGTATTTGAGCTACCATTTGGGGAAAATTCATGGATTGAGTAGATCTCTATTTTTAGTCATTGGATGTCGACTGTTTCCTCTCATCAGTGATCTGAGTTTAACAAATGCATTGAGAATATCTACTTTAGTTTATGTTCAGGTTATAATTTCTATAATTTTATATGCCTTTGTCAAACACTAAAGTATAGTAGTAGTGAATTTCATGGTTTTGTTTATTCCAAATTTTCATTTAGTTTGCTTTAGTACTTCATGTTATATGTTGTATTGCAGATCTGTGTGCTCTCTTGTATAAGGGCTTACCATCTAACCTAGGGAAATACGAGAATAAAACCACAATTTGATGACCCTATCTCGTGTTGTGCAATTCAGTGCAGTTTCTAACGTTCTTCATTTCCTTTTCCAAAAACGTATTTTGAATAGCGTGATTCAGTCATGTTCTCACAACCACAGCTTGTTTTTATTATCTCTGAGTATAAGTCGTATTTATTATGGCTTGTTAAATAAATTAAAACTTGGGCAATATTTAAACCAAAAGTGCTAAATTCTTATTTTTACACTTATTTTTAGTTACTATGTATCTGTTTTAACGTGAAAGATCTTTCATCTAAATAAGAGTCTAACGCTGTCTTAAGATGTTTCAGTCAGTTGGCCATGTATCTTATATTTTCTGTTTATAAATCCATAAATTTCCAATGATACTTTTTTCAATTTATTCTAAAATCAGTTTAGGATCAGAAAAGGGTTTTGATGCATAAATGAGGAAAATCACAATCTTTTTTGTGAAATCAAAGAACCTGAAGCACAATTTTTCTGTAATTTCAGAGTCCTTAGACAAAAATGGACTTGTCAGGTGAAGCTACTACTCAGTTTTGTAAAAGCGGTTCAGATAATCTTTCATTGGTATTTTCTCATACTTGGTTGGGTACTGGAAAATGATAGGTTCCCTTTTAGGTGATTGTCTTTGTGGCGGTAATGTCTGCGAGGGTTGACAATCAGTGACAGCTTCCTGTTGCTCGCATGTGCAAGAAAGGGAGAAATTAAAGGAGAGGGATGTGCTCCTCGTGATTTCTCTCAATAGCTTAGGAAGCACATGACTGGAATGAGTCGCATTCAAACTTTACTGCTGGAGTAGAATGGAAACTGAACTCAGATTTTGACATTAACGTTTCTCAATAGCCCAGCGAGCTTTTATTAAGCTGTATGTTTGCCAGTTTTACTGTTACTTCACGGACCTGATTAGGTTTTGACCTTAAGAGTTTAACAGTTTTACTTTCTCTTCCTGCAGCTGAACAATGACTTCTAGGAAGAAAGTGCTCCTTAAAGTCATCATCCTGGGAGATTCTGGGTGAGTCACAACATGGTCTATTGTTCTTCATGCCACATTCAGCAGCGTGAAGGAGAGCACAGATCAGCGCTATATATAGGTATAGTTCTGGAATAACCGTAATTTTTTTCTGGTTGGAGCGTATGCTCTCTGCTACTTCCTTGTTGGCTGTAGTCATAAGCTGTATCCAGGCAGAGTACATCCTCTGTTCCCTCTAATGGTATTATGAGTTCACTTGGAAATTGGAGCTTTCTGTCTTCCCTGTAGGGAAGTGGTTACTGCTGTCATTTAGTTTCAAAGATGCCTATAGTTTCCAATGAGCATTAAATGACACACACGTCGATTATTTCACTTCCATTTTGTGTCAAAACTGAAACATTTCGGCATTTATCAGTTCTGTTATCCGTTTAGTGTAAATGATCAAGGGGAGCAAAGTGTTTAATTTAGCTAAAAATAAAAAGTTTTTAATTTAAAGCATTATCACATGTAACTCGACAAGGGAATGGTTTTTGGACACTTAAAATTTTTGACAAACATGAAAATGAAATGCATTCAATTTGTTTTCCACCTGTTGTTTCGGTATTTTCCAGTAAGAGTTCATACATGTGGGCGGTTGAATTTTTAATTGTTAAAGCAAACATTAATAATCTGTTTTTTTTCTCTAAAACCAGGTCCGTACTTGATTACAGAAACAAAATCCACACAATTTACTTTTATTTTTTTTATTTTTTTACCCATTAAATTACTTCTACTTCTATTTAGTGACTGCAGTTAGTGGAGCTAAGTCTGATGTGGGTTTTCTACTTAGTGACACTTTAGCAGGTAATTTAATTATTGAAACACCCCAGTTTAGGATTTTACTGAGGTCAGTTTTTTTTTAGATTTACGAGGTAAATAGTAATTTATGTGAATATTTTTCATCCTGCTTCCTGTTAATGTTGCGTTCATACAAGGTTAACTGTGGAGAAGATAAAAGTTTAGAGAATAAAAATAGTATCTATGAAGCCTGCATACGAGCCCAATATGCTGAGCTAACGTTCTCGTCATTCGAGGCTGTTTGCGCCTAATTTTTGGTGAGTTTTCTGCATCTTGAGGCGAAAATCAAACAGATTTGATATTTCTCGCCTTGCAAGGCAAAAAACTGTCTGTATGCGCGTCCTACCTGAGCTGTCTGGTGAGCCCAAATATTCTTGTGACCAATCAAACGCGATCTCTGATCACGTGATTCCAAGATAGCAGCCCACAGAGATTGTAACATTTTAGAAGACAAACTCATTGAAATTTTGTCAGACTACACCTGTTCATACGATGCAACGATACGTCATCAACAAAAATGAGTAACAGCATTTCCTCCATATCCAACTCGGTCTTCGTTCCATTCATTTTTCTGAGCTAAGGACAGGGGGCTGCCATCTTGGAATCATGTCATCGAAATCCGCGTTTTGTTTAGTCACTTGAATATTTGGACACAGTGAGTTTTTCGCCTCATGAGACGAAAAATATCAAATCTGCTATCTGCTGAGCAAACGGCCTCGAATGACTGTTAGCTCAGCAGACTGGACTCATGTGCGACAGGCTTAAGATATATTTGGCCCAGCCCATCTGATTCTTTTCTTTTTTTGCACCAGAGTGATAAAATGGTTATAATTGTTAGATTTATTATTTATATTTAGTTAATATTACTGTCTGAAAACAAACTATATTGGGCTTGTTATTCTCTGGCCGTCTTAAAACACAGATGATGATTCATATCAATTTAGATGCATAAATGGTGAGAAAAACAGATTTTTAAAAAACATGTTCTATTCTGGGATTTTCTCTCTATTAGTGCACATGCGTGTTGGTTTGTCGATGGACATCGTTTGATCTTAATACAATAATGTTTTTGGTGAAGTTAAGCTTTTACTGTAATAAAGTTGAAATCATGCATATTTCTTGCATCCCCTTTTACATGGCGCTGTTGCTCTCCTGTTTGGGGCGTACTTTTAAGTGTTATTAAATGGCAGTGGCGCATGATAAAAGTTGCCAAAACTGTGAAGAGAAAAAAAAACTGTTTCTTAAATTAAAGTTGTTTTGTCTCGTTTTTTAACTTATTTTTTTACTGGTATCAAATCTTGAGCGGATTTTACTGTGAATATTGGGGCTGGGTATTGTGAAGAATTTGACAATTCAATTTCGATTCTTGGGGCCTCTAATCGAACTTGATTCCATTCAGATTTGATGAATCGATATTGAATTGAGAAACAAATAATTGCAATGCATAGATTTATTGATATTTTTACCCAGCCCTAAAAAAATATGGTGGCAGATTATTGCTTTTTTGGTGTAACTCAGCAAAATAAATCTTTGATTTTATGTTTGTCAGACAAATCAAGTTGATTACAGGCCATTTATTCCCATGGCTTTTTAAAATGTGTAGCCATCATCTTTTGTTCTGCTTTCTCCTCAGAGTTGGAAAGACCTCCCTAATGAACCAGTATGTGAACAAAAAGTTTAGTAACCAGTACAAAGCAACAATAGGAGCAGACTTCCTCACCAAGGAGGTAATGGTGGACGACCGGCTCGTTACAATGCAGGTAAATGTGCAACTTGATGACTCATTGTGGGAATAAATGCAACTGAAATTGTGGAAGTATTGAAAGCTTCACTCTTTAAAAGCCTCAGTCAGATGGAGTTCCAACTTAATTTATCCTATATTTTTATTGTTTATTTTTTGCTTGTTTTTTCAGATCTGGGACACAGCTGGCCAGGAAAGGTTTCAGTCTTTGGGTGTTGCTTTCTACCGCGGGGCAGACTGCTGCGTTTTGGTTTTTGACGTGACTGCGCCCAACACCTTCAAGACGCTCGACAGCTGGAGGGACGAGTTTCTAATCCAGGCCAGCCCCCGAGATCCTGAGAACTTCCCTTTCGTGGTGCTAGGCAACAAGATCGACCTGGAGAACAGACAGGTTGTTATTGGTTCCACATTCCTGAGACAGAGCGCATGTCTAATGTCCAGTCTGAAAGGCTGTGGTACAGCAAATCCTCTCCCAGCATGTGTGCATCCTGATGTTTATGACTAGCTCGCTACGTTCTGTTGTTATTCTTCAGAGTGGTCATAAAACTCTAACGTTGCATTGCATAAGGGTACCTATGAAGGCATATCATCATGATTGCTTCAGAGTATACATTTATAAAGTATCACTTCTATATCGGGTACTGTTCAAACGGAAATTATTATTTTTTTTACACATTCTTTGAAACCGGTAGGTGATTGCTCATAAATTCTCTTTAACTCAAATTCTGTTTGTGAAAAAAGCAGAAAACCCGGCATGAATATCACATATCCAGTTTAGTTCAGAATAACACTTTATTTTGAAGTGGCTATAGCTAAAACTACTTATTACAGCTTTCATTTGTTTTGACACAAATCAAAATGTTTTCATCGAATTTGCCATCTACAGAAAGTGATGAAAAAAGATTGACATGCTAGTATATTTAAAAATTTTATTTTTCATTTATAAACCATAACTTTTATTATATTAACTGAAACATTTTTGGGGAAGATTTTGCCTGTTCTCAGATGCTAAACTAATATTTATCTTTATAATATAAGGTTTTTGAGAGGAAACATGACGTTGACCAACTTCTGCTAATTATGAACAGGTATTTCGCTACTAAATCTATGAAGTGATTTGCAATGTAGATCAATTATTTTACCATAAACTGCGACTGATAATAAATACCATTTATTACATTTCTATTTCTGTCATATCGCCCACACCAAGGGAAGCGTCTAGGTGAGGGAGCTGCAAACTGTGGCTGTTTGGACCTTCCATAAGAGCTCTTAAAAACTTTAGCTAAAAATGATAGACAACCGATCGTTTTTTAAATGCAGATGTAACAACTAATGCAGGTTTTAGCAGTTTTTCCATTAAATTTCCAGAACACTGACACTAAAAGCATCAGTAGTATATTTTTGAATCCATCTTCTTGACAGTAGGTGGGGGAAAATTTGTGTATGTGTATATATATGTATACTGCAAAAGGTCATTTTTAATTTATAACCTAAACAATCAGTATTTTGACCTGCTTATCATTAAAACTCAGCCTTCATCACAGTCCCACCACTTGGTTTGTCTAAGCTTTTTAATGGATTACGATCAGAGGTTTCTAATTTTGAAACCATCTATCATCGTTGATTAATATTTTTTTTTTCCTCTGTGTTCAGGTGACCACTAAAAGGGCTCAGGCTTGGTGTCAGAGTAAGAACGGCATCCCCTACTACGAGACCAGCGCCAAAGAAGCCATCAATGTAGAACAAGCATTCCAGACTATTGCACGTAACGCTCTCAAACAGGCAAGTTACAGATTCATACCAGAAAAAGACTGATTTTAAAAATTGAATGTTTATTTATTTAATAGTTTTTAATTTGTGCTGTTAATGGAAAATGATTACTAACATGTTATTTTTGTTTTTTTTCCCCCGTCTTGTGTGCTTGACAGGAGACCGAAGTGGAGCTGTATAATGAATTCCCAGAGCCCATAAAGCTGGATAGGAACGACAGAGCTAAACCTTCTGCAGAAAGCTGCAGCTGCTGAGGGACAAACTGGACCATCTTCTCTCATCTCGTCATCACCCTGTTACATCTCATCAGCCTCGCTCCTGGGAAACGATCTCCCTATTTGTCTTCCTCACACACTGCCCATTCCATTGACACCACCCCTCACGCTGTATGCTGCACATGGATGTATCCCCCCCCTGTTTCCCCACTCGGTACATCAGTCGATATACTAGTGCAACCTCACATATAAAACAATGACAAATCCCGAGCAGTAAAATCACAGGAGAAGAACTGTCACCCTTTGTGAGCTCACATACCGTGACTTGGTAGTGAGTGAACTCCTATATTTCGTCAGGTTTTGGCCCTTACTCACGCTGAGGGCGGGGCGAGGTCGTGGAGCCATGTTCAGGGTGTATTTAGGAAATCTGGATGGACTTCCAGAGCTCTCATAGCAAGCTCTGTGTTGTGAAATGATGTTTGCTAATCCCAAGATACAGCATCCCAAATATCATTCTCGTTTTGGTCGCTTTCTTTTGCGCCTTTTTCATTAAATAAACTAGCAGAACTAAATAAATATATGTTGTAATTGGCTGTTAATTTAAAAGACGATCCTATACACTTGTGGTTTTGCACTTTTCTTTTGATGTTTTTCTTTTTTTTTGCCTTTTAAGTGTTATGGAGGGATGACTGATGTTTCTCTGGCCAATATCTTCTATCACATACCTTTTTAGTAAGGTCCAAATTCATACATCCTCCATCCCTTCTGGTGATTGTATTGCCTTTTCACTTCAGGATTAGGATTTATAACTGCCTCACACTGCTGAATATATGTTACTGTGTCAAGTAAAAGCTGATTAGGCAGTCACAGTGCAAAAAGTTAAATCCTTGATATATATATATAAAGTTTGCCTTTTATGTAACATTACTTGTACTGCTACTATTACTGCTGTATGTGTTATGTCCTCATCAGACACCTCTCAATGGTAAAGCATTATTATATGCATCACCAACACTGCATACACTTGTCTTCTGTCCCGTCTTCATTATCGCTGTTCTTTCTGCTTGTAGCTCAGGTTGGCTAAGTACTTAATATTTTTAACGGATTGTGTATTATGGTGTATAGATGGTATAGAACTGAAATCTGTTTCTTCTTTCCATTTAAAGAAAATATTCAAAAATTTTCTCTGGTATTACTCCTATTTTTTTTTTTCCTTCCAGAAAACATTACAGCAATGCCAATGATGTAAACGGAAATTTGAACGTCGAATAATAAAACTCTTGAATATATTAATAGTTTTGTGTTTTTATGTCTTGCCTGGTATCTACAGGTGCATCTCACTGAATCATGTTTAAAAAGTTAATTTCAATATTTAAATCAACATGAATAAACCATAGATGATAATCTTAATTTCAAAAATACTTTAATCACAGAGAAATGAAATGCAAGTCCTGTTCCACAACGTCAAAGTTGTTTTGAATATGATTATGAAACTAAAATGAACTATCCTAATCTTTTTCCACCAGTATTGAATGTTAAATCTTTTTAGACAAACGATAAATATGAAAGTTGCTGGGAGTCAGTAGAGGCCACTTATAGAGCTTTGTGATATTAATTATCCAGGGGGTTTCAGGATTCTGGTTGTACAGAGGCATAGTTGGTAGCTCTGCTTCAAGAAGGTCTTTGGTTCAAATCCTAGTCTGAGGTCTGCCTGGGTTCTCTCTCCCTCCAAATTGTTCTCATGTGAGCTTCTACATGGTGGGTTGTCCTGTGTTGCCCAGCAATGAGCTGGTGACCTCTCCGGGGTGTACCCCGCCCCTCGTTCAGTCCATGATCGATAAATGTGTGCAGAAAATGGATTGATTGATAGTATTTAGTCTGTCATGTAGAGCTGGGTAACGAGCTGGGATTCTAATTTCAAGAAACGATTTTCAAGAGTTAGGATATATTATCACGATTCGATGTGATCCTATTCAATATAGATATGGCTAAGTGCTATTAAAACCTTTTTTTTAGCTTTCATCTTAATTATATGCTTGTAATTCAACGACCAGGAATAAACTGTATTAACACTTTCAGGACTAGGCCTTAAAACGGCTGTGTGGATTTTTAATTCCTATTTTAGCTATAAAAAAGGGTAAACTATGTTGAAACGATGTTTGGACGTGTGAATCGATTTGATTCTTAGATCTTTTTCCTCAATTTTATTATATATATGTTAATGGCATTAAGCCAAAGGCTGATTGAGTGAAGTTAGTCTGGAGGCATTTGAATGGAGACAAATGCTTAGAAAACATACAACAGAATACAGTAATGTTTTTGATTATTCTTCTATCTTAACTGCACTTTGTAGCCTATGAGGGGTTTTTTTCTTCTAAAACCCTAAAAATATAAGTTAATTTGTCTTTTATGGTCCCAATAAATGGGGTTAACTCAGTACTAACGAGTGAGCTGTAAATTAAACATATTTTCTTCCATGCCATCATATTGTTCATAAAGTGTCCCACGTTCAGATTAGCGGATAAAATGGACACCTCTTATATACTCAACAGGAGTTTTTTTAAATGTCTTTTTATTTATTTTTTTTTTTTTTTATTATTATTATTTTTTTAAACCATACAACATACCAACTCTAGCAGAGAGAAAAAAATACACAGTATAAACGATTTACGAGGGGTCGTTTTGTTTTATTGCGGTAGCCGGGGGTAGGCCTACTTCCGTTGTGTTCGCGGAAAACTAAACAGTAGCTACTTCCGCGTTTAGCCCCTTTCTGCTGAAACTGGGAAATGGTGAGAGAAATTTGACATTTATCCTCATAAAACGTCCAATTTTAACCATTATTTACATCAGACTGTTTCTGTGGGTAAGGATTACTCTCATATCGTTCCTGCAGCTATATGGGTGGGGAGCATTTCTGTGGTCCTTTAAGATGTAGCTTGGATGCTAACTAATCGACAAGCTAAGACAGATTTTAGGTTTGTGTTGTTGCGAGGCTGTGGTAGCAGGATGTTTTTTCGTTGTTTTAGAGGCCAGGACTTTGTTGTAATAATTTACTGTAAGTATTTAAAGGAACACTTGGTGACACTTCCTGCCCTCTTTTTGGTTAACTGATGTTTATAATGGTAAAGGTAAATAAGATATAATGTAATTATGTGTCCCCCATTAACAATTCAAAGCTAAATATTTATTTAACCCCTGCAGATGAAGGCGTTTTACACCCGTTTAGAGCCATACTGACCACCTGAATTTTTATAATCTCTTTGAGTTCAAAGATTTAACCAGGGGTCAATGTAATAAAATGTGCATTTCTTAATTTAAATAAACTAATAAAAATGATCTCACCCATTATTCGGGAAAGTTAGGAACTAGATATATAACACAGAATATGTTTAGTCTCAATTAAGCAAAAAAGTTATTTATATACATAAATATCTGTTTTCATCTTCATGTTATCTTTAGGGTTTTGCTTATTTTATTAGTTTTAGTATGAATAACCTGCAAATGTCACAAATCGAAAGGACACTGTCCCTTCCCTTTGTGCAGTTTGCATTCATTTTTCATTGGAAAGCCATTTTCATCAGTTCTGCTTCTTTGTTTTCCACGATCAGACGGCCACTCTACGCCCGTATCTCAATGCAGTGCGTGCCACGCTGCAGGCCGCTCTGTGCCTGGAGAACTTCTCCTCTCAGGTGGTGGAAAGACACAACAAACCAGAGGTGGAGGTCAGGTAAGTCAACCAGCGCAGATGAGAAAAATACTTTTAGTTAACTTTACTCATCAGTGACAAACATTTTGTTGCTGATGTCCAGGAGTAGCAAAGAGCTGCTCCTCCAACCTGTAATCATCAGTCGTAATGACAAGGAGAAGGTCTTCATCGAGGGCTCCATCAACTCTGTCAGAGTGAGCATTGCTGTGAAGCAGGTCAGTCGCATTTCTCTCCGTCACCGCTTCTATGATGACCAAAACACCAACAGCTTCCTGGCTTTAACGGATGTCAAATTTATTTGCTGCTGCTGCAGGCAGATGAGATCGAGAAGATTCTGTGCCATAAATTCATGCGTTTCATGATGATGAGAGCAGAAAACTTCTTCATCCTAAGGAGGAAACCAGTCGAGGTAAGTGACTTAAGATGCTTCAGCCACAGTTGACGTTTCACTCGATAAAGGGTATAAGACACTAAAAACGCATTTTTTGTTACAAATATAAATAGATAGGGGATGTATTTATTAATAAAAAAAAAAAAACATGATGCTGTCAAATTCCACCTAAAGAGGGTAGGTTTAGGGTTTACATCCATCTTTATCATAAACACAATGCACAATACTCGTATGAAATTACGTACTTCCTGTTCATCTCTTTGATGTCCACTCCTGCTGTGAAGCAGAATCATTTCCTGTTCTTTAGAAGAGGAACTGCAGCATCTGTAGCATATATCAAAGAACAGCCTGACTTACTGGCATCATAATGAGCTCAGGAGTAATCTCTACATTTTTATATCCATTAAAAGGACTTTAAAGCGTTACAACTGAACTGCTGCCAATCTGTCAGACGTGGCGACCTTTTCCAAAAGTAGTGATATTCAGAGGAAAGACCTGCGAGCTACAGTGTTCAGGCTAGATAGAGTTTGGTACTGTAGCAAACTGGTGTGGCATAGATGGCAAGTCTCCACATGTAGGAACAAGCAGAAGAAGAGCTGACTGGGCGTTGTAGAGAATTAGCTTCACAGAGACAACATTCGAGATCTAGCATCTTTTTTCTGTGTTCAACTTCAAATTTTCTTCAACCTTTTTGGTCCATTGCTTTAAACATGATCTAAAAACCAATATACTTAGTGATGATCATAAGCCTGTTAATATAAAACACGACTTTATGGAATTAACTATTAGTAACAGCACTGCAAATTCTTGATTTTTATTTCACCAGAAGCGTACTTTATAATCGTTGCAATCAGGTCATCCGTCACTGCAGCGTGCGCTTACATGCCTTCTTAAGAGTATTCTCTGAGCTTCTAGTAAAAAGCTTTCCGCATCAATCAGATGCTCCTTCGAATGGAAATGCGTCATAAACCGTTGTCGGCCAGCAGAGACAACACTGCAATGGTAGGCAGACCCCCAGAAACATCTCCGTCAGTTTGTGAGAGTGTGGGTACAAACTTGCTGAAGAAGAAGTATAAATTAGGCTTTAAAAATTCCTTTTCTTTTCTGGCTTCACACACATATGAACTTCAGTAACATCCCATTGTTAACCTAAACGTTATAATAATATTATAATGGCTTCAGCTCATCTGAGAAGACTTTCCCTAACATAGGGGTGTGTTTATGGGGACTTTTGACTGTTTTGCCAGAAGTACATAAGTGAGGTCATGAACTGATGTTGGATAAGAGCTTGGATAACAACCCCCACTCCAGCTTAGGGTTGGGCAATATAACGATTTGAGACGATCTACATGTCTGACGATCTGTCATTTTTGAGAGATCGTTTTAGTACGATTCACAGTTCTGATGCTGTTTTTCTGCCGCTATATGGGAAGGAAAGCCTCTGCTCTCCCCCTCGGCGAATGACACCCCCCCCCCCCCCCCCCCCCCCCCTTTGAGTTTGTACAACCTGTGAACAAACACGGCGTCGGCTGAGAGCGTAAACGAGGATTGCGTTCCGACTCGTGCATTGTATGGAACCGGTTTGGCTTTTCTCCAGACGACAAAAAGCAAACAAACATCGTTTGCAAAGTTTGCAAGGAGAGCATCAAGACCAGTTATCGCAACACAACAAACTTATTAAATTACTTGAAAAGTGAGTCATCCCAAACAATACAGTGAAAGCCAGCTGGCGACTAAAGCTAAACAGCCGGCTGCTGCAGCAGCAGCGGTGGTCAGTACTTCTTTCAGGCAGCAAACGCTAGCAGAAGCGACCACAAAACTCACTCCATACAACAGAAATAGCAAAAAAATAAAGAGAGAGTTGCAGAAAATATTAAGACTGTTAGGATGGAAGGATAATAATAATTTTTCTTCACAATATTACTACAGTGTTAAAACTGCTTACACTACACTCCACCTTCAGTAACTTATATAGCAGCAGCCCTTTTGTGTTTTTATGTTATCTTTGTATTAGACAGCTTTTTGTGTGCCTGTTTATATAATCAGCACTATGGACAATTTAATGTTTGCAAAAAAACTAAAATTTGAACCAGTTAAAGCTGTATTTACCTCCTTGTATGAGGATTATTTATTAGCATATTATAGATTATACAATACATCTTGCATTATGTTTGCAGCTGCATGGTAGTTTTTTATTTTAAAAGATGTTATATTTATATACTAGTATATTACTAGTATATGTATATACTAAGTTAATGTGTGCTCTCTGTTTTCTGTTGCTTTATTAGACATGTCAAGATTAATATTTTATATAACTGCACTTAAATACATTTACGATTTTATGTATTTTTCAGTGAAGTTATTTGAAAAAACGAAAAATGTTCAAATCCAAAAAGATATTTGTAATTCTTTCACATAGGACATTTATTGCACTTTTAGTATGTTATCACTGTGTTGATTATCCCAAATTTGAAATAATTTATTTATTAAACGTTTTTTCTTCTTTAATATTTCATTTTAATATGTAATTTAAGTTATGGTGGTCATCATAAAAAAAAGGTGATAAAATTGAAAACGTGAGAATAGAAAAATTGAATATTCTGTTTTTGCCATATCGCCCAGAAGTGTTCTGTTGGGTTGAGGTCAGAACTCTTTGCAGACAAAACGAGCTCTTCCATACCAGACTTGCTTGTCCATGTCTTTAAAGAAACATTTTATGGCGCTAGTAGTCTTTTAGAATTTAAGCTGAGATGGAGAGGAGGGAAGAGATGCGTTTAGGAATGAAACCCTGCTCGGGATTGAGGACTTGCAGCCTGAATTTATGTGTTTAGATGCTCTACACCACATTCACCCCACGCCAACCTCATATTTGTCTTTATGGACCGTACTTTGTGCACTGGTATGCATTTACTGTATGTTGGAACTGGAAGGAACCATCTCCAAGCTGTTCTCTCAAATTCAAAACATGAAATTGTCCAATTTGTCTTGGAATGTTGAAGCTTAAAGTGTTCCTCTTGATGTAATGTCCCTAATCCCCAAACTTTACTGAAACGTTATCTTATTCGGTTATATGTTCTGTATGTATATGAATTTACATATTGTAGGTTTAATAAGTCAAGTTTACGCCAGTATAGTCATTTTTTATATATATATTTTTGTTTTGGAGCATTAATGTCCTCATGCAGGAAAGGAGTTGAAAACACTTTTGTAATGATATGCAAATGTTTCACTATACTAATCTCTAAAAGATAACCATGACCTTTGTGTTTTGCAGGGATACGACATCTCTTTTCTCATCACCAACTTCCACACTGAGCAGATGTACAAGCACAAACTAGTGGACTTTGTCATTCATTTTATGGAGGAAATCGACAAGGAGATCAGCGAAATGAAGCTGTCCGTCAACGCCAGGGCTCGGATCGTCGCAGAGGAGTTCCTCAAAAATGTACGTTCTGTTTTTAGTCACTTTCATAGATTTGCTTCATAGTGCAGCATCTTCTATAATGACGCAAGCTTAAATATGCATTTTTTTGTTTCATTTCTGCAGTTCTGAAAGCAAGAGAAGGCCTAAGAACACATTCCTTTTGCAATATTGGCCGTCACTGTGGAGTTTGCGCACGACAGGGTAGACCTTCGCTGGTGTTATCTGAGGGGCAGGGAGAGAAAAGAAGGATGTGGCGTAAGGCTGTGCAGGCCAAGGGGGCTCTTCCCTTTAACCGGAGACTTGTGCTGTGCTCATATTGTTGCTATTTGTGTATAATATTCCCATCCCACTTTCATTTCTGCTGTTAAAACGTTGAAGGTCAACATAGCCCTTATAGTATTGAGCACAGGATGGAAAAGATTTTTGTAAAAAAATAAAAAGATAATTTAAATGTTTTTAAATATATTTAGATATATATTGTATGCATATAAATTTAATTTTGCTTTGTTTTATGACAAACCATGAAGGCAATCAGTTAATGTTTTATTTCATGCGCACACAGATAAAACAAGTTAAACATCTGGAAATTAATAATAAAAAAGTATACTTTGCATTTTAGTGATTCCTTTTCATCTGTTTCACATTTATACTCCAGAGCTGAATATCCAGCACGGTTATATACAATATGTAATACCAGGTAGTGATGAGGTGAGAAACCTGCAGTTACAGCTTCCACGGTACCATCCTTCACGCTTCTGTTCAGAAAACAGGCCTTTACTGCTACAGCTGATAATTCATTTACAGTGGGTACTAGGAATACAAGTAGAAATAAGTCATCAGTTTAGCATCTAAGTGCTAAAATCAGCTACACTTTTAAGTCCTTCCGGATTTCACTGTCACATTTTGGATTATAGAAACAAAAATACATTTACCGTCCGCTTCCACTCTTCTGTATTTTGTGCAGGAGAGAATCAGTGGAATGAATCTGCTCTGGCTCTATTAGTCCTTGTTGCAATTTTTTTCTTTTTTAACTTAAGTATAAAATATAATGCAGTGAATTAAAATTAAAACAGTCTAAAACAAAATTCTTTCAATAATACAGAATGAGGTTTTTTTTGGAGTTACATGTTTTTCAGTTGATAAAAGAACATCTTACATGACAGTACATACTGGACTCGGTACTACAGTCACAGATGATACTGATTAAATTATTTTAGCACCAGTAACAGTGGGCCTCCATATCAAGCTTTTCCCCACATGAATTAAAAGTACTGCACGGGTCGATGAAGCTACTGAGCAGGCATCGTTAACAGAAAGGTCCGAGCTGGAGCAGTAGTGCCAGAAATTAGAGGTGAGCTGGAACTGTCTGCAGAGCGTCTTCGTTGGTGCGTTGCACATTCACGTTCTGGAAGAAGCAACGACAGAGGGGCCGTTATTACTACCCATGTTGGATCTGCCAAGTAACGTCACAGTAAAAGAAACCTAAAGTTAATATCCTGCATGAAGCAGATGCTTTAGATAGTTGGAAAGGACTTTCGAGGGCAGCTACAGTGGCTTTTAAATGTTAAACCCTTGCTACCTGGATTTATTTCTGGTTATAATAGAGAAATAATTGTTTTGCTCTCAAACAAATTAAGTAGAGATTATTTTTAAATATAGCAAATTAAATGCATATTAATTCTATGAATTTAGTATAAAGATTTTCTAAATTAGGCACTGAAGGTTTTCCACGACCCGTAGTGAGTGTGGAATATGCATCTACAGGCATTAATGGAATAGATGCAGTGCTTTAACGAACATAAGTCTGGAAATGGTTATAAAGGGGTTTGAGGTGGTACTTGAAATTTAAATATCATATTGAGTCAATGTGAAGAGACTGTAGAAGACATTTGTTTCCAGCCTTACTTAATGAAGTCTGTACTGACTGCACTGCTGAACTTGGATGAGTAATAAGGAAAACTGTGGCTTAAGTAAAATAAGCAAGTGTGTCTGCTTTTTGACAAAAATGATAAGTTGGCCAAGAGCAATAATTGAAATGAACTTGTTTTATTTACAGTGCACAAATGTTAATGTTCAACATAAGACAAATTACATTTGAAGTATAAAAAAAACAAGCTCGAAAACTAAACAGCAAATACTACAGTTCAACCTTTAACATTAAAAAATGTGCCGCTTTAACAATTACTCAATAGGCAGGAAAATTGTGCGTCGTGCAGCATTATTCGTCTTAATAAATTTAAATTGTGCGTACAGAGCGTATCAAACAAAAGCTATAAATAAACTAAAATCAAACATGACTAAACAGGTTAGAACTAGAGATGCACCACAAACATACAAAGAACTTACAGATTGGCCAATTATTTGAGGCAGAGATTGAAAACTGATCATTTTCTCTTTACCAGCATAAAACTGGGATCAGCCGGTTAAATATCAAAACTCGTATAAATTAGCTGTATTCAACCCCCCCCACACACACGCGCATACACAAATTTTTTTAGACCCTGGGATCATTTACATTTAACATAATCTTTTTAATTGTAACATTTTTGTTTTTATATTGGAAATAACCAGTATGGAAACGATTACCAGTATTAACGGCGTTCCGTCTTCAAAGACTTGGAAACAAAGAATATAAGGGAAAACATGCAAAATGCTGGTCAGCAATATAGGAAGGGCTTCACTGCTGATCTTTAGGAAGGATGGTAATAATTTTTAACATCCTATTTGTTGTTGAAATACAAATGAAACAGTTTCCTTCCACACAGTATTTTATTATATTTCAGTAGATCCCTTTCCTTTTCCAGGCAGACAAAAAAAACTTCTTGGTTAAGTTGAATCTAAATCTGCCAGGGGTGTGAATACTTTTGTGTATTTGTTAGAGATCTTAGAATAATGACGACATCTTTATAAAAGTTGACATTGGCAGGAAAGTAAATGGCTTGATTGGTGCATCTCTAGTTTTGAACATGTTAGTTAAAAGTAGAAAAGCGTACATTTCCTCATTTTATTTAATGTTGTGCTTTTGGATAACATGTTTCCAATACAGAACTTATCACAATAGAATATTAAATGGTTTATTTTATGTGAAATGACTGTCCCACATGACTCTCCATACTGTACTGATTTGTCACACTTTGTAAAAACACAAAAATTTAGTATTTTTTCCCAACACTGGAAAAAAGAATGAAATGATTGGTAAACAAAATAGATTAGGCTGTTTTTTGTTACATTCTTTATATTCTGTCTTAAAAAGAAGGGGTTTTAACACTGACAGATGAGCTCCAGGGAGATTCAGTGAATATTTAGGGAGACGTGATGTGCCTTCTGAAGAGTTTACACAAAGTCACAGTCTGTGTGTTCACAGGGAGAATCCCCCACCCCCCTTTTTCTCTAGCCCAGATCTGGACGAGGTTTCACAGATGGCGTGAGGTTGACGATGCAGTGAAGTCAACTGTCTGCTGTCAGACTTCTCAGTATGCTGCTTGTGATACCTACCTCTGGCCTGTCTCTGTGCGTGTTCACAGAGTCCACGCCTAAATACACAGACTCCACTTTGCATCCTGAGTAAGAGCAGACAGAAAGGAAAACAATAAATACTTAAGAGGAAACAAGATATTCTCTCTGTGCACATCAGGCTGCAGCTATTTTCCTTTAGCTTCTGATGATGTTGCTATCTTTGTTTCTGCAACTTTCCAAATGGCAATTTTTTTTGTGCGTATTATAGTTACCAAATTGTTAGCTGTAGTAGGTAAGGCATCTATCTATTAGTCTTTATCCTTCCATGAAAACATGAAAATTTTCAGGCGAGCGAAATGTTAAATTTGTTTGTTCCAGCCTCAGTTACTACAAACTAGTTATAGTTACAATAGGTTTGACTGAACGTTAAAAATTCCTTTACAAAGAGGCCAAACTTTTTCAACCAACCTAATCAACCTTATATCAACCTAATTAGAATTAGGGAGTGCATTTTAAAAGCATTTTGGGTGAATGTTAAGGGGCTAACCAGTCGTGAGTAATATAAAAAGCAATTTAGGGTGGAAGCGATGAATTTAGCGAGAGGTAGAGATTTTGGCTATACCGTCATAACACAGTTCCACAATTTGATGATGCAATCAAGCTGCGCCTACATATTTTTAGCCAGATGTGCATGGATTTAAAGTTTCAAATTTGCATTTCTATTTAATGGGAAAGAAACTCGTTGAACTTAAAGCATTTTAAATTAAAATACATGTTTCTTTTGTTGTGATATTACATTAATAAATTATATATATACATGTATATATAAAAAAAAAACAGGAAAGCAGAACATTTTGAATGCAATATAGATTTGAGGCCACATCACCCAGACTTGAACCAGATTAAATATAACTTTTCAAAGTGAACAGCTTCTTTTCCCAATCGCTAATATCTGGTAGCCTTCATAGTAGTTACCAATGACTCCCTATATCCCTTTATTCAAGCACAACCTGTTTAATACACCCTTCACAACTATGAAGGAGGTGTTAGGGGATTATGTAACCAGAATGCTGCGTTGCATGAACAGATTATAAACCAGTTTCAGACTCCCTTCACGTTTCCAGAGAAGGCTGGTTGTCTTCAGAGTTTATTGCTTCCCTGCATTATGCGTTTTGTTGTATGGTCACTGTGCAATATCTCAATTCCTATCCAGAACTACAAACTGTGGAACAAACTAAATGCACAACCACATACTGTATTTTAAAAAGACGTGGAAGAAACAAAAAATAAAATCAAAGGTTCAAATTTATGAATTGGTGTAGAAAATCTGGAGAGTTTAAATTGAAAATAATTTCATGAAAAAACTTGGCTTACAACTTTGCAGAAATCCTGGTTATATAAAACACAATCTGACCGAAATGATAATCCCCAAAATGCTCACCATAAGCAACTGGCGTCAACTTCAGCACAGTGTGCAGAGGACACTTGAGATAAGGCAACTCATCTGTGATAAAAAGAAAGTAAAAGAGCTTTAGTCAACCTTTTGTTTTTATGTAGTCCAGCTACACTAGTCTTTGAAAAGCTATTCATACTTAAACAGTGCCTTTGTGGAAGAGATACAAGAGGAAAGGCACAATAAGTCATGGCTGGATTTTCTCACAAGCCATAAAAAATGTGGACCATGGTTCTCAGGTCTGATGAGACCTAAATGTAACTGTTTGGACTACAGGCAAAGGTTTACCTTTGTACAGGAGAACAGCCTAAACACGTATTCAGTCAGAGCTACATTAGAATGGTTAAAATCAAATTAATTAGATTGGTCCAGACCAAAGTTCAATTGAGAATCTGAGGCAAGACTTTAATGTTTTGCTTTGTTAAGTATGAATCTGCTTGAGCAAGGTTTACGACTGATTCAGGATGGCTTAATAAAAATGCTTGAGATATTCTAGATTTTCACTTGTATGAAAAAAAAAGAAGAAAACTCCTGCTTCAGAGTTAGAGTTTAAAAGGCATGAATACTTTTACAAGACAGTGTAAATTCTGGAATCATATTGATAGATTATAGACAAAATCCTTCTTACGTGAAGTCTTGTCCAGAAAGTATGCCAGCAGACAGCGCATGACGGCCTGGTGACAAATGACCAGAACATTCTCCTGTCTCTCCAGCTCCATGATCACAGGCTCCAGCCGCTGCACCAGGTCTTCATACGACTAACACAGAATCGCAGACCCGTTATAAACTCAAATCATATCGGGAACCCTGTTTAACTCTTATAAAAGTGAAGAAAACATTCAAAGAAATCAATTTAATCACCTCTCCCTTTGGATAGCGGTAGCGGTATTTGTCTTGGTCTCTCATTGCAAACTCCAGAGGGAAATGCTCCTGGATCTCCTCATACATCATTTCTTCACAAACACCCTTTGTAAGAAGAAGAAGACATTTAAAATGCTAATTTTGAAAAGGACAACGCTTTTTAAATGATGAGATCTGAAGTTGACTTACAGCATCAATTTCATTGAGAGATTTCCACTGTTCGTATGGTACCCCGAGGCACTCTGCTGTCTGAATGGTTCTCTTCATCTGGCTGGTCCAAACCTTCAGATCCTTAATTTCCTGCTCTTCAAGGAAATTCCTCAAACGTTTGGCAAACTAGAAGATAGAAAAACAATTTCATTAAGAATTATTTTTTAAATTAAAAATAGCCCATTTAAACCGCATAGACACAGTGTCTTTCATTCATACTGCTTGAATTTCACATTTTGACACAGGTTTATTGTGATAGACCAACATGAATTAGCCCCTAATATTGAAATGGAGGGAAACTGATATTGATTTAATGCTTTGTTTAACCAATTGTTTTTTTTTGGGGGGGGGGGTTAAAGTAAGACATAAACATTTAGGCTGGTGGGGGAGTAACCAGGGAACAGCCATCTGAAACTGTTTCCACAACTTCCCAGTTGGATTTAGGTCCAGACTTTGATTAGGCCATTCTAACGCATAAATATACTTTGATTTAAAGCATTCCATTCTGGTTCTGGAGGTAATTGTTAATTGTTGTTGTCCTGATGGAAGTATCAACCAGGGTTTCTCCAGGAACTGTACTATATCGTTCTGCTTCCCATCAATCCTGGACAGCTTCCCTGTCCCTGTTGAAGCTCATGGATCAAATTAATTAAACCACTGTGCCAGGACACCTGCTTTTGATGTGTGTTAGACTGACCAGTTGTGCAAAGCAGCACAAATGACAAACGAAGACTCTAGTGGAAACAGCTCTTCCTTTTATTTACTTTCACCCGTGCTAACATGACCAGCAGAGCTCTGACCAGCATCCCAGTTTGATGGTAAAATGGCGCCTTTTATACTGTGGAACTCATTATCACTCTGGAATCAACCATGTGAGAGTGTATCCTATTCACTTAACAGCCCTACTAAAATAACCCAAATAACATTAGTTCCATATCAAACACATCCTAAAATGTATACAAACCCTCACACCAAATATAAATATATATCACTTCCTTTTGAACACCATATACATTCTAAAGAGCAAGAAAACCCACACCCCTTCCTACTCTGACTCTTGGCTCCTCCCAGAACCTTCAAAATGGTGCCAAGTGTTGCTGGAAAACTCTTAGCAGGAAACTCTGGAGGAGACCGCACAGGTAAGTTGGGTTTAATTTACAAACATTTTCTAAAATACAATTCACACTAACGATAACACTAGAACAAATATATTTAACATTGTTTTCAATAGTAGAATATTCTAACTTGTACTTTGTTCTAGGTGGATCCAAATATTTCCCCCAGCTGGAACCAATTAAGCAGTCCAACAAACAATTCAGCAGAAGTACAACCAAATGTGCAAATAAAGCATATGACTAAAAAGTTGTCATTCATTGCTCTTAGAAGTAAATTGCCTCATGGTGTGACAGTGTTAAAATATCCATTGGTAACCGAGTTTCCTCTGTTACAATGTGATACCAGCCATCTAAAAGGGTTCAGTTTGTCAGATGAACAAGCAAGTGTTAAATCCATAATGTAATTTTTCCTTGCCCCTGTTCTGTGTGAAAATTACACCAGTCTGTACAATACTTCTTAAAAATGCAACATTTAAAATGTTTCATAATGCAGAATAAAACTATGGCGTGCTTTAACATGTAAAGTGGTGGCAACTGAGGAAGGACGAACATGTCTCAATTTTTGCTTCACTTTAAAGACCACTAGATGTCCTACTCAAGCACTGTAGCACTAAAGCCCAGTTGAAAAAAAATCCTAAATCAGCCATCAATTGCTGCCACCACCGTGTTTCACTTTGGAGCTGCTTTTTACATGTCGATCAATGAAATTCAATTTTCATCTCATTTAACCACAGAACCATGTTTGCTGTGTCCCTTATATGGTTTCTGGGAACCTACAAAAACAGGACTACTTATGGCTATTTCCACAATGGCTTTCTTCTATAAAAGCCTTATTTGTGGGATGTAGAACTATTGGCGTTATTGACACTAGAAATATACCAATATGTAGAGGTCATGGTCAGCTGATGGCAGATATGTGCTGCAGTTTTTTTGTGTGCCAGGTTTTATGGCCAATATCTAAACGCTTTTGCCTTAGTTGTAAGCTAAAATGTCCCACTACTAACAGTTGATGCAAAACATCTCTGAATTTAATTGGTTTTAACTAGTTTAGAACCAATTAAACCAAGTCTTGAATTTTAACGTTGTGCATTGCAGAGTAATACATTCAAATTAACCAAAGGTAATCAAATCAAACTGAGTCCTGCAGCTCCTCCAGAGTCACCAAGGTGGACATGGTTATTTGGATTAATACTCTGCGGGTAATTAAAAAATAGATTCTGAACTATTCTGAAAGCAACTCTGGATTTTATTTAGAGATATTATGGTATAAGAACTGGAATACAAAACACCACACTATTCACTTCACTGTCGTGTGCTAGCCTTTGTTGGTCCATCACATAAAATCCCAAGTTTATAGTAACAAGACAGTGTGAAAAGTTCACGGGGCATTTTGTAAAGTCGTTTAGACTTGTTCAGAACACACCTCTTTCCCCCTGGTGGACAAGCCAGAGTCTCCTCCGATGCGCCCCTTGATGTTAAGGTCGCTCTCACCGTGGCGACAGAGGTAGATGGAGCGTGGAGTGATGTGGATATTCATCAGGTAGTAGACGATTCGGCTCTGGATGTGGTCAACAACACGATTCACCAGGTATCGACGGCCCACATCCATGATCTTTATATAAGACACATCGCTGAAAGGAGAGGGAAAAATTGGTTGAACCTCCTCAACCTTTAGGTGATTTCAGTATCAGGTCAATTTTTTTGCTTTTTTTCACCTGTCCAGATCCTCATCCAGAGGCTGGTAGGACGTCTCGTAACACTTTATTCTCTTCATGAAGTCTGCGATGGCCTCCTCTGAACTGCAGTTAATGTAGTCTGGGTTTCCCAGCTTTACTTGCTTTAAAGAGAAAACAGAGCATGTGGGTGGAGCGAAAGCAGGAAGCGGACGTTGACGGAATAAAAACAAAAAGCTTCAGCTCACATTTGTAGAAGGAAGAATTATGAAACCGGATATGATTTGATAAACACAGATTTAAAAGGGATGGTACTTACCACAATATTTTGTGCAATGACCTCTGGATCTTCACACACAGATTCCACAAAAAATACCTGCATTGAAAAGGAAGCACTATAAACAAACTTGGAGGCGTTCTTGGAAGTTAAACAGATTAAATCCTCACTCGATCGTACTTTAAACCCATTCTGTTCAGCGAACTTCATGATGGTTCCTCTTCTTTCTCTTGTCGTGTTTGTGGCATCAAACACCTGAAACGGCGAGGAAACACTTATCACTGCAGCACTTTCACATGATTGTGTTCAGCTGCTTAACTTGCAGAAACCCGGGACAAACTGAAGGACTTACAGCAACCTGTCCTTCTTCAACGCTCAGGTACTGTCGGACATCGTTGAGCGCAGACATTGCACAGTGACTGTAAAAGGACACATGATGGGTTACTCTTTAAATCTGTGCTACAAACAATTCACAGATGAGCCTGTCAGGAGTCATTAATAGGTATGGAATTGGACATTTTCCAGGCCAGGATAATAATGAATGAACTCCAGTGGGATATCAGACCCTCTTCCTCCGTTTTAGTCTTTAAGTCTCGTTTAAATACATACTTTTATTCCCTTGCTTTTAGTGCCTACTTATTTTATCTAGAGTTTATTTTGATCTTATTGTTTTATCTGTTATGTTTCTGCTTTTATTGTTTCATTTTTTTTATGCTACTCCTGTACAGCACTTTGGTCAGATGTCATACTGTTTTTAAATGTGCTTTATCAAATAAATGGAATGGAAAATGAAGTGTGGATAAATGTTTAGGTTTCCAGAATTAGTTCCTTTTTTCATTGGTTAAAAGACTTCATTAAACTTTTTTTTTTTTAAATATGGGATTTAACAAAATTTTTATCTAGATTACTTAATTTACCGTGATAAGTTTGTTTTCCTCTTCATCAATTAAGCAACAGTAAAAAAATAAATGCGCTCACACGCGAAAAGGAAAAAAACAAAAAAAATTTGGAATTGTTGTGCTTTTCTGGCCTCTAGACCCTCTTCGATCAGTAGTCTTTAAATGCCAAACAAGTGTCTGCATTTAAAGCAGGATGATTCAGTCTACATGTGACAAGTATAAAGGTTAAAGATTTTGAAACAAAACTGATCTAATTTTATCTAAATGCTAAAAAAAAGGATAGCAAAGGGCCTTTTACCACATTTCTGCATGATTTTTGTAATAAAACCTCCTAAAAGCCAACTAGGTAAAGGTCACATGTCCAGAATGTTATGGAAAGATCGAGAAATTAAAGTCCGGAGATAAAGAAAAACAGGACAGCTAAGTGTTTTTATTGTGTTTGTTCACTGCCTGTGTGACTAAATACTTTAGACTTTCAAAACGTCTGTGCAAACTCACCTTCTGATTTTAACACCCTCTTCGTTATCTGGACGGAAAAACTCGAAGGACTTATAGATCTTCAGACACTCTCTCCGGTAATCACCCACGTTGAACTCTGAAAGACAGACAGGCGTGTTTCAAACCAAAGAGCGAAGCTGCTTCCCACTTTGACATGTTGATAGTTGTTGAGATAGTTGCTCTCATACCTTTGGTTTGCACGCCTATCCAGTTCAAGTAGCGGGTGAGCTTCTTTGAAATGTAGGTCTTTCCTCGGGCAGGAAGTCCGACGGTCACAATGAGCGTTGGGCAGTTTGTCATGCATACTGAGGGAAGACAAAAGAATAGATAAATTAAAAAAGAATAATAAAGTATCTTACATGAAAATGCCCATATAGGTGTTACTAAACAGCTTAAAACAACCTCATTATTTTATTTATATATGTTAAAGAATAAGGTCCGATCAGATCTTTCAAATCACTAACTAGAGACAGACCCTTATTAATTGTGATTAATTATGAACAGCACTGCCATGACTGATCTTTACGGTCATTTAAGCCTTTTTTTGATGTGTCATGATATCAGGAACATATTTAACTGAAATACTATGACTGAAAAACTGCAATCTCAATATCGATCACAATTAACCCGTATTTTCATGTTAATTTCCACTTTTTGCCTTTACATAGCTCTGAACCAGCTTTCGCCTCTCAGCCACTAAAGATGTACATCAGGTGTGGGCATTAAGGAAGGCTAGATTCAATTCAAAGTATCAGATACATTGTTGATAGGCAGGCCCATCATATTCCACAAATGTGTCCAGGCAGTCCTTTGCAGTTCAGATTTTGCACATGCTGATATTTCCATAATGACAGGGATCCAATATATTGTCCAGCTCTGTTGTTATCTTACAGGAAGCCAGCCCAAGGAATAAAGAGTATAAGTAGTGTGGTGTTATTCTATATATGTTTTAAACTTTTATTGTTCAAAAGGTAAAAGTCTGTTTATATAGCTTGCATGATGGTAAAATGTGTCTCAGTATTGTTTATGGGGGTAAGCTTTTAAGTCATAAAACTCTGGGGTGAGTTTTATTGCAAGCTGTAAAAAACAGGATGTCTGTAGATTTAGTGTGTTGCCATAAAACCATAAAACTCAGAAGGAGTTTTTAAGAAAAGACGTCTCACCCATATGACTGTATAATTTTCTGACAGCCAATAATGGCTAAGACACTGTATGGAAATGTTCTGATTGGACGGAGTAGAAACGCCTAGAGGCCCGGTTTTCTATAAAGCTGTGAAATGAAGATCATTTAATTGTTCAGATTTCTTTAAATCTGGACCACAGGGGAACGACGGGGGCAAATTCCTCTGTAAAACTGCAATTTGTTAATCTGTTCAAAATAAATGTTAAACTGGAAATTGGCTCCATTTTGTCTCTGCTTGAACATGCATTGAATTAATTATGATAATTATTTAATTCAACAGTAGCTTTTGCTTCGCAAACAGATATAACTTACTGGAAAAGATAAAATAGGGGTAGAAACTATACAACTTCGAAATTGATGTTCTTTTTTGGTGTATGCTTGTGTATATATTTTTTACATTTTGTTCAAAGTAAAATAAAATAAAACAAAACTAGGTCAGTAAGGCGCTCCCGAGAGCTCTTGACTTTGCACACTGAATAAAGATGAGAAAACTTAAAATCATGTTCTGGAGGAATTAGATTTAAATGTAATATGAAAATTATATTGAATATAATCGTATTCTTATTTGGCTGCAAATACGACATAATTACTCTTATCCTCTTTTAATAATGTTTTATATTTATACTCAAGGTCTGCGTATTGTGAGCACTTAAAGACCAAAAACAAATTCCTTGTTTGTGAACACCGTCTTAGCAAATACAACTGATTCTAATTATAGACCATTTTAGTTTTTTTCCATATTATTTTTTTTATGTGGGATTTATGATGAATGTACAAGCTGTGATTATAAAAAGAAAAAATATTTATAGTTTAACAGTTATTTTAACAGATGCTATAATTTGATTAAAGGCAAGGTAAGTTTTAGGTTGTTTTTTTGGTGCAACAAAATCATTTAATATGCACATAGAGTTATATTGCTGGTTTTAGATGTGCAGATTTAATGGTGGTTGACAAGGGAAACGGTTAAAGAGTTAAAAAATGTCAATTATATAAAAACCAAAGAAAAACACTGCGATTTGACTCTGCGGAAGTAGGTAAAGAACCCCAGCAAAGAAACTAAACTTTCAGATTAGGAGATACATCGTAGGCGACTGATGTTCAGTGGAAAGAGTTGACTTCAGATTCTTCTGTCACATGTTTATGTTCTCCTGGATAAGATCATTGGTTTCAGTAGCTAGATTGCTACATTTACAATTCTGTCCATTTATCAAAACTATATTTAATTTCTAAAGTATTTCTTATTAAATGTTGTTGTTGTTCCTGGCTTAAAACCTATTAAAACGTTAAAGGTTGAATCTGACTATTGTTTGATTATAATGATCGAAAAGAGATTACTTTGCTTATTATTAATTTAAATACATTTCATAATTTAATCTTATTACATTTCTAAGGCATTTCTTATTAGGGATTTATTTATTGGCTTTTTGCTGTTGATATTTATAAACTACGTATTATAACCATTAGGCATTTGATCTAAAAGAAACGGAACATTTCCCGTGTAGCTTTTTATTCTGACACCATTCCTTCCATTGTGGACTGAGTATAGTTATACTGTCCGATCTAGGGCTGATTTTACTATAAAAATAAAGGTTTTCTATATTAGATGCAGATATATTAGGTAATAACGATCATCTAGATATTTCCACATATGAAGCCTCTGTCCTCTTGCAGATTTTGTTGCAGGCTGGAGTGTCAGGCTGTCTTTACTTCAAAGTGTTAGTGCATAATCCTTCAAATCAGAACCAGCAGCAGCAAACCGTCCTTCTCGTCTGCGGTCATATCCAAGCTCTTAACCCTTTAGAAACGTATGTACTTATTACTAGATTATATTGTGATTTTATGCCACTGACTGAACACCCCACTGGTTGCATATGCTCAATTTCATATTGTAGTGTCAGTTTTCTCCCAAAAGGGGGCCCCAAAGAGATGGAAGTCAGATGATTTAGCTGGTGTGCTTAATTGGATTTGGAAACCCAAATTTAAACTCTGCTCAGAGCCCCATAAAATTTTGGACCAGCTCTGGTGTTTTTAAATATGGGAAGTTATTTTTTATTTATTTATCTATTTATTTATTGTTGTTTACAGAACGACGTTACTAGATCATTAAATATACCGGCTATACATGATAAAAGACTTCAGACAAAGTGATCTCTGTGGGACCTTTGCAGTGGGTAGAGCTGCAGAGGGTGTTGTTCTGTGCCATTCGCAGGACAGGACTGGCTGCAGCTTGTTAAAAAAGAAAAAAGAAAAAGCAAAGCAGAGGGAAGCAGAGCACTGGGTTAAGTAGAAACAAAGCAGGGCTGCAGAGAGAAAAGCAGACACGGAGCAAGCAGTGCTTGGGATTAAAGAGTCTCTGCCAACTCTCACACCCACAGAGGTTGGTGCTGGTTGACGCTAAATTAAGTTCCCGCAATGATTCCCCTTCTCTATGTTCGTCCTTCCGTGGAAACGTTATTAGTGCAAACGAGGATTAGAGGAGCAGAGTATGATGCAACACTTCCCATCTCACCCAGCAGCGCATTGAAACACGAGTTAAAATCAATCTAACATTAGGAAAATGAGCATAAACCTGATGCAAACTGAAAAACAATCTCCGCAGACGTCTGTCCTGGTCACATCCTGTGTTGGTGCACTTGCCGGGGGCTCAGCTGCATCTCTTACCCCGTCTGTGCGCGATGTGGCTGTTCTTATGCGGCATCCAGATCTTCTTTAGCGGGTTCTGGGTCAGCTCCCGCGGGTGGTTCTCTAACAGATGCTCCTCGTTGTCCAACATCTTGGATCTCTGATCATTAAAGCGAAGCTCCTCTGTGAGGCAGTGGGCTTCTGTCCTGTTAAGTCCTGACTGAAGAGGCTGCCGGGGAGTGGATGCCTCATATCAGCTGAGAAACAGCAGTTTCTTATTACCGTAAGAGCAGGCGGCAGAGCGCAAGGAGAAATGGGGAGGAAACAAAACAACATGTCCGGCACAAAATGTTGACGCGTGGCTCTTTAATCTGTGAACCATGTGTTGTTGGGTTTTTTCCACGTTTCTGTCTGGTAAATACTTAATAAATGCTTTCTCCAAAAACTGATTTTGGGCCATTTTCGCCACAAGTTTTTTTATAGATGGAGGTTTTTCAAAGGAGTTTTTCTTCATTTTACCCTTGCATTCCTTTTTTTCTTGATATACTTGTGTTTTATTTGTAATGCATTTTATTTATGTTTGCCATGGGCGTAATTACATATCAAACAATACAGTGACAGGATCTGAATAACAAAGACCTAAACTTTTATATTTTCTTCATATAACTATTTTTAGACTTTTTAAAACTATATTTCCTCTAGTAGTCTTTTGTTGCAAATCCAAACACATTAAGGACTAGACTGCAAATACACATAAATGAAAATAACTCACTATGCTAGCCTTTATTAAAAAAATCATTTGTAAATATTTGGAATCACATGTTTAAAATCTTCCTCAGTACATTTTTTTAAAATACATTTTTTTTTTATGATGGCAAATGTTTGCTAAAATCTGAAAACTTTACTGGGTCCAGAGCATAACTCCTGGGACATGCGTCGCTTAATAAACTATCAATGACTGGCAGGTCATCCACTGAAAAATTTAATGAAAAACTTATTTTTTTCTACTTTCACTACATTAATAACATCATAATAACTCGTATTTTCAGTCTATGAATTCACCATTCAACAGCCAAATTCACTTTTGTGGGTTAAGTAAAAATCAAATGAAGCGACATGTGTTTTGATTAAAAAAAGGGGATAATGTTGTAATTCCTTCATTAGTATGTCAGATTAAAAAATCTTTCCACCTAAAAAGTGCCCCTTTAAATGGCTTTATGTTAAAATCCTTAAAAATGGAGAGGAAAGAATAACTTGTTGAAATCTGGAATCTGTAGGTCAGGCATCATCTCAGCTTGGACTGCCACACCAGGGCCCACATTGAACATTCAGGGGTTTTATTAGGCTCCTGACATATCAAGGGATGTGAGGGGGGTTTATGAAACAAATTGTATGCAAAGGAGTATGTATAAATAACATAAACATAACTATAACTTATTGAGGTGTGTTGTTTCTTTAAATGCTACTGTACAAATGCATCATAAGATAAAGTTAAAACTGTAGCCATCCCAATAAAAACCATTCTGTACTTAATAAGCAAATTACCACCTGTTTTTCCTGCTGAATTTCAACATATGTGTGATTTTGTTTTTGAATCCACCCCACCCTCCTCCCGACACTCCTTCAATAAAACCTCCTCAAAAACATCTTCAGGGTACAAGGAGGTATCCGAGAAAACGTCTTCTGAAACGTTACCGTAATCTCTCCGGGAGCGCGCAACTACATTGTCAAGTAAACACATGCGAGAGAAAGAGAAGCGTTCTGTTGTCCACATGACGCACACATGGGCAGCGAATGCAACTCAGAAATCAGCCAATAAGAAAACAGAGCAGATGCTAGGCAGCCAATCGGAGCGGAGAAGGGATGAGTATAAGGCGTGCTGACAGTAAAAATCTCTCGTCAACACATCCATATGAACTAAAAGTCTCGCCTTCTGCACGACGCCACCACGGGCCGCACATTTAGTCAGCAGCTTCTCCACACTCATACGGAGCAAGAAGACAGTTATGATGTAAACATGTTGTCTGCCTGCTATCAGCGAGCATGTTGATTATCTGGCTGCCTTTCTTTGTTTACGCATACATGCATGTTGCAGCTCATCAGGTTCATGAAAAGACTGCATCCCTCTGCAGTCATTTTTGCTCCTTTTTGATGTATTAAGAAAACATTTTAGATAGAAGCCTAAAATAATTCAAGTCCTGAAGTCCTCAACACGGGCGGTCAAATTTAGGCTTACACTAGCATTTTAAAAACAACGTAGCTAATTTAATGCATGTTATTCACTAAGAGAATAGGCCGTATTAGATAGATAGATCAACAAAAGTATTCCCAAATTGTAAAAGGGAAGTAAAATGTAACATGGTTTTCAACAGTAAATGAATAATGCAAAAAATAAAGCAGATATAGTTATTCAGGGAACAATGCAGCCATATTGAACATATCAAATTGCTCTGTTCAATCATTTATTAAATAAAACTGGAAATAAATGGTAAAAACCTGAAACTAAACAAGACACAGCTGCACTGAAAAAAGAAAATGCAACTCTAACTTAAATAAATTAAGTTAATAGATCACAAGCAATTGAATTAAAATAATCAAACTTAATTTATTTACTTTTTTTTTACTTTGAAAACGTAATAAAGTTAATTGGATAAAGTTAATTAAATTACTTGTGACCAATTAAATCAATTTATTTAAGTTAGAGCTGCTTTTTCTTTTTTAAAGTGCGTCCACCTGAACTGCTGCTGCCCATGTTATAGCCTGTACAACAAAACGCCCACGTCTCACTTGTCCTGTCATTACACCATACAGCAAACGCTTTTGATAAATTAGGAGTTGGTTTGTTGCTGTTTACTTGTATTTGGTCACTCTCACCTTTTAATCTGTTTTTATTCTTTTCTTTCATATTTTCTTATTGAGTTAATTTGTGTCTTGGTTTTTATCTGTTTTGTACTGTACAACATTTGGTTTAAAACCTGGTTTTTAAATGTGCTTCATAAATAAAATGGATTTGGACTATCAGTCCAGAAAACTACATATATAAAAAAAAGATATTAAGTTAATCATAGTAGCTGCTACGGTAACACTAGAGGACTGTGGACAGGACAACTGACAGCAAGGAGCTGTACAAATCTGGTCTTTATGAAGAGTAGCGAGAAGCAAGCCATGAAAACAAAACATGCAAGAACACCGCAAACACATCAAAGGATACTTTGACTAAATGAGATAGAAATTACACTTTCAACAGACTTTAAGCAAACATGGAACTCTAACATCAAAAGATACAATCATTTGGTTTCACTTACAATTACATGTGTTAGATTGACTCAGTCAAAACTAAGATTTAAATCCTAAATCTGATTTATAATCTGTATCAAGCCTTGAAATTTGATAGTTTCAGATTGTTTTCATTCAATTTGAGAGGTTGAGCTATTTCCCCAAAGTAAGAAGGGTAAACATTACAGTTTTTGGACACACTTGCTGCATAATTTGCAATGGAAGGTTGTTCTAAAAAGTATTTACTCATGGTGACGTGCCACACTTTTAAGATTGTATCCACTTAACAACACAGGGCGTGTTAGCATTTAAAATCCAGTAGTTTGAGGTTGTAACATGAAAAAAATTAAAGAAGTTCAAAGGGTATGAGTACTTTTGCTATGTTGCTCTAGTTTGTAATTTATCAAAAAAGTTCAATATTTGAGAGAGGCTTGTAATTTCTTGCAAAATGACCCAACAGAAAAATAATATTTTGCTGATCTGCACATGGAACCTGCAGTACTCTGATTGTCATACCTTGAAAGATGCTTGACATTTTATTTATAAAGGTATAAATAAGCTTAGCCATAAATAAGGACTGTACGGTTCCTCTATGAAAGTAAACTAGAAGTTTCACCGCTCTGCAAGACAGTCACATGTATGAATTAGGGGTGAGTCGGTTCAAAACATCCTGTTCTTTTGGCAGACTCTGGTGTTTTCAGCCTGGAGGAAAAAAACGTAGTGCTAGTGCAAAACCACCAGAGGGCAGTATTCAACCACACTCAAGAGCACCACGTTCAGGTTTCAGATGTTTATACTCATGTTAACAAAATACAGGTGTTCCCTTGTAAGGAAAAATACAGTTCACAACCAGGTCAAAACTCTGTGATGAACTCAGCTTTTGTTGTGAGACAGATTGAGGCCAGAGGTCGGGGATGTTAGGTAGAAGTCAGCGTGTCAGCAGGACCAGTAATCCAGTCAATCCACTCCAAGACTTCTCAATAATCCCATAAACACTCACAGGCATGGTCTTTTCAACTACTGACAAGGGAATCTGTAAATCTGAGTACACCTACAGTGACATAGAGAAATTGTTAAAGTTGTTTTAAGGCTTTTAATTACATTAATAGTCTGATACAATTGTTCAATCCATCTTTCTTTTTACATGAAGTCTGCCAGTAAAAAAAGACACTGAAATGTAGTCCTTCACCATGATGCTAGCAGCCCCAACTTTCACTGTTTCAATTAGAATCAGAAAGGGTTTATTGCCAAATGTTTGGCAGATTTACATCACAGAATTGTTGCAGTATTTTTTGCAAACATGCTAAAAATAGGCAAACACTAAACTAAAAATAAAATGTGCTAAACAGATTGATATGTACATGAGTGCAGGTAACGATAAGTGAAAATCAGACTGGTAGAAATGAAAACTAATTTGCAATGGGCTTTTTGTAGGTGTGGTGCATATGCAGTTCTCCAAACATGGTGTGTGCCATGACCTACAAAGGGTTCAATTCTGGTTTAACCTGACCAGACTTTACTCTACAGGTATTTCAGTGACTTGCCCAAATGTGTTGTGGCTAATTTTAAACAAGATTCAACATGCTTCTTCCCCAGCTTTGGACTCTTAAAAGTTTACATACAGAATGATTACTATGGATTTCATCTAGTCTGGAAAAAAAAACAGTTGATTCATGGCTTTGTAAGCTTCTAGGTAATGGGTCGATTCACAGCATGGAGGCATGCATAAATGGAGGCAGATCTGTGTATAGATTTTAAAGCAACACCAAGATGTTGGTCGGTCTGTTCATTCATCCATCCACTTAATACAAGCAGCCTTCGCAGAATGGCATCTTGAGCCAGTTCCTTCTGGGGGAATCCATAGGCGTCCCCAGGTCAGCCCAGAAACATAGTCCCTCCAGCAGGGTTCAAGGGTTTCCTCTGGTTTTCCGTCTTCTGGGACAAGCCTAGAACACCTCACAAAAGAGCTGTCCAACGGAGACATCCTGACCAGAGACCCCGAGCCAACTCATCTGGCTCCTCTTGATGTGGACGAGCAGTGGCTCTACTCTGAGCCCCTCCCGGATGACCAAGCTTCTAACCCTATCTCTAAGGGTGAGACCAGACACCATGTGGAGGAAACTCATTTCAGCCACTTGGGATCTCATTCTTTGGGTCACTACCCAGAGTTTGTGCCCATAGATTAGGGTCGGAATGTAGATTGACCAGGAAATTGAGAGCTTTGCCTTTTGGCTCAGATATCTATACATTTACAGATGGGTACAATCCTTGCATCACTTTAGACCCTGAAACAGTCTGTCATCTCTCCCCAGCTTCATTTTTTTTCTCTTGTTAACAAACAAGACCCTGAAATACTTAAAGTGCTTGGGGTAGGACCTCATCCCCAACCTGGTGAAGGCACTATCCTTTTCTGCCTCAAAACCATGGTTTCAGATTTGGAGGTGTTAGTTATCATCCCAGCTACTCAAAAGTAACAAAAAGACAGACTACGATTTTCAAAACAATCAAGAACTAAACTAAAATTAAAGTGCTTGGCCATGATTGTCATTCTTATATTTGGAAGAAGCATCATGCTGTATTATACTAGATCCCAGAGGGATTGGTGCACGTAAATGGTATCTTGAGGACTGAACATTGTGTAATAATGCAGGAATGACTCAAAAAATTATCAACAGATACGTTTGGTTGCAGAAGGGGCGTCCAAATGGACAATTTCCCAAATCATACCAACAAATTGACATCAAAGTCCATGTCTTAGAGTGGCAATCTCAAACCTGTGATTTCAATCCCATGGGCAATTTTTTGGCAGAGCTAAAGTGGTGTGTGAGTGACGTAGTCTGCAAACCTGGCCCAGTTACACCAGTTCTCTCAGGAAAGAATGGGCAGAAATTTCAGCAACAAGGTTGGGGCAGGTAACCCAAAACCTTTGACAAAAAAAAAAAGCGTAAAAGAAAACTGTATCAAGTAAAAGGGGTGACATGGACTCAAGAGGTATGAACTTATCCTGTAACCAAAGGGTTGCCAGTCCAAGCCTCAGTTCTGTCTGTATCGGCCTTTGTGTCCTCGGGCAAAACACTTAACCCACCTTGCCTATTGGTGGGGGTCAGAGAGCCTGGTGGTGCCAGTGTTCAGCAGCATATACAAGGCTATATTTTCCAAGGGATCGTTATAAAATTTGTTGCGTTTTTCTCAGTCAAACATTGACTACATTACTATGCTAAAGTTCTGTGGAAGCTTCTACCGATAACAATCACATGTGACTCATTTGTCGATTCTGACTAGCTATTAACCTTACTCTTAGTACTTATTCGCTTTCAACAAACTTAAATGGATAACACTACTTTTAGCTACAGGTATGAAAATGAATTGAACATTCAATTAAAGAGGATGCTGTTAGCTTTTTGGGTTTAGTATCTGGTTGGTCCATTGATCCCGTGGCCAAACAAATCTATGATTAATATGAATTAATATTTGACAACAAGGACAATAAGGTATTTATCTTTTCCGGACCATCTGCATATCTAGTGAAAAAAACAACATTTTTATTTTAATAATTTTTCAAAATACTTTTTACCCCCATTGAATATAAGGAAATAGATCAAAGAGTGGTTTCCATCAAACCCTATCACTAAGCTATCCAGCTCTCTTTGCAGGGTTGCAAAGGGCTGGTGACTATCTCCAGCGGCCTTTTGGCAGGGTCCACCGTGGACAGGTCACTAGTCCATCACAAGACATCAGAGACACACAGGAGGCACGACCAATTGACTTAACAGTCATCATTTTGGACTGTTTGGACTACAGATTTCATGTAGAAAACCCATGCATGCACACGGAGAGCATGTAGACTCATGGCTAGGGTTCAAAGCCAGGACGCAAGGCAACAGTGCTACCAACTTTATACCTTTTAAAGTAGTTATGTCATGTAGAGATGTTATTTATTGTGGGTTGAAGATAATGCCTACAAACAGGTCTAGTTTTCACTAATTTTCCACTTTAATGTAAATGATAAATTTCATCACACATTTTAAAACTACATATTTTATTTAGCCTAAGTTCACTGTGAACAGATGCTCCTATTTCAGAACATGCAAAACCTGCTGCGAAGGTGTGTCACTTTGGACTGAATGCAAAACATGAGCATTCATCACCCTTTTGTCTCTGCAGGCAAGTCTGTCACAAGTCTCCTCTCTGTAAGACAACTCATTTTCGGTTTTGTTCCTTGAAATCTTTCTAATCTTCCTCCTGTTCCTAGCAGATACAGAAAGTGGAGTCAAGCCTGTACTAAAAAAAAACAAAAAAACAGAGCACAGGGTTTGGTCCAACTTTGGTGCATTGCTATAATCATCTAAAGACAATAAATCCAGGTAACTCTGGAGCTTTCTCCGTTATCTTAGAGACAGAAACAAAAGCACAGTGATGATCTACAATTGAATTAGTTCTTCAGGTGATAAACAGCGACAGACTGATTAAGTGGAAAGCTTGATTAAGAGCTGTTTTGATTGTTTCAAAGGAACAATAAACAGATAGTTGCAGATATATAATGGCAGTGTTTTTAAATGAGGCTACTGAAAAGCAGCAGTCTTATTTTCCGTAAAAATGACCAAAGAACTGTGCTTGATTTGCTTAAAACATTTTACCTGTCAAATAATATAAACAATGGTCTTATTGGATAAATATTAGAGTAATGTAATGTTTTGGGAGGTAAAGGACTTAGTATGACACTTTTTGTGTGTAAACTGCTGGGTTCAAAGTTTCTTCAAAGCTTCAATGCTGCACAAATAACACCAGTCAGACGTTTATATGCGATCATCAGGCACATTACTGCCATTTTATATGTGGGAATTAGTTGGGAATTTGTTTTGGATTATTTTAAACTCACACAGGCTAAAAATATCTCTGCACCACCAACAATATTTAGTTGGATTTTCTATAGCAAGTTGCAGAGAAAAACTCCACAGTTTTCATAGCCATGAACAAGGCCCTAACCTATCTCTGGCTGGATATTTAAATCTTTTTCTGATGAGAAATTTTGGAGGTAAAGGTTTTTTGTGAGGTTTAGATTTCTTTTTATGTATCAAACCATTATACATCAAACCAGGGTTGGAGTTAGGTCTATTTTATAAGCAGGATATTTGCCTGGTTTATCCACCTCAAAACCAGCTTTGATGTGTGTTGTGTTGAAAAGATTTGAAAACCTTTTTTCTTTAATCAATTCTGAATAAATTCTTATAAAAAATGTCTAAAAACTGATTTGGACATTTAAAAATCAGTTGAATGACTTGGCCTTAAATTATTAATGTTAAATGATTGTTTGCCATTTTTACTTCTAATAAGAGTTAAAAGTTAATAAGAGTTAATACGATACGATCCGCCATAGTTCAGAACGTCCGGCAATAGAGGAAGCACCGCCCACGCACTCTTTTTTTGCTCAGAAGCAACCATTGCAAGCCTTTAACGTACATGCGTCAAACTACATGAAGACAAAGTGTGCGGTCTGAACGCAGCATTACAGTCATGTAATTAAAGGTAATAGCTAAAAAAGTTTTTAATAGCACCGACCAATATCAATATTGAACCAGAACAGATTGGATTGTTATAGTTGATTCTAACTCTTGAGAATCAGAGTGATTCTTGAAATTCGAATCAAACTGCGAGTTTGGGTTTATATTGTTTGACCATCCAGTTGCCTTTACCTTTCAACAGTGTGACCCAAATGATTGATATAAGGGGAAATACACTGTATTAGGGAGTTAAAAATGTAATCCAGGAACCACCGAGCAACAAATGTATCATAAACTGGAAGATGCTGGAACATCAATATCATTATCCACTGTGAAGGAAGCTCAACACTGACATGAACTCCAAATCTAAACACCATCAACCTCAGCTGATATTTACACCTGCCGACATAGGCAAGCCAAATTGTCAAGACAAGGCAAACACTGAGACGTGTACTGAGCTATTTGACAAAAGTGATTCAAATCTTTTTTTATTGAGTCAGAGTGGGAATTTCAAAAGCATCAGGTTCACCTCAACTCAACAACTAGATGATTGAAAGTGGGACGCAACTGGGTTCTCCACCTGCACAATGAACCCCCAAAAAAGATCAACACAGGGTTTGAAACAAATGAAGTAAACTAATTCTACGTTTCTGGAATTAGCCCAAGTTCAAACTTATTGGAATTTTATGAACCAAGATATCAAGCCTATTTAAATATACCCTACCATTTTTATATGAAAATCTTTCAAATCTGAAGCTGGGTTTATTATACCAGAAGCTGGATGAAGGCAACAATTTAAACTATCTTGTCCAACATCAGTGTCTGACCTCCCGAATGTGCCTTATGAAGAATAGTCGATATAAACATATGTCTTAGCCTTGCAGACGACCTTCCCAGAAAGGCGGAAGCAGATAAAGCTTTAAAAGAGGACCTATATTAAAGCCTTTTGGTTATGAACATTGTAGAGATATCCAAGAATGGTTCAAATGGGTCTTTTAAAAGATTATGATTAATATAATCTTCATGCCCTTGATGAATGTAGGAAAACTCTTCATCCGAACTGTATATCCTGTATTTGTGAAGCTCATTAAAATAATAATTAAAAGAAACCTTTAAAGGAATCCCAGGCTTTGATGCTCCGACATGCCAAAGCGTCAGCTGTGTCGGTGCAGCGCAGAGTCACACAGTTTCTGCATTGCCACAACACAGGCCCGCCTGGATCCGTTAATGTGAGTCTGAGCGAGCGGGTGAACTTTCCCCCAGATAAAGCCGACACACAGGGAGAGGGAGGGCGGGAGAGAGGGAGGAGTGGAGAGAAAGCTCGCAGCTCTGCTTGGAAGGACAACAGTGATCTACGATGATCATGATGATGAAGATTTTTAATGGAGCATCACTTGAAGGGGGAACGTATAAAAAAATATGCCTTTCTCATTTCAAGCACCCTTTGTCTAGTGTCTACAGCTATTGTTGTGGGTATATAATTACATAGTTACCACAGAGGTCTGCTGCACTGTCTGGAGTGTATCCACTATACATACAGGAAACATGCTAATTCTGGCTCTAGTATCTGTTGTAAATAGCCTGGTGTACAAAAGGAGCTATTTAATTTTTTTTCTTAAGATACATAAAGGAAGCAAGCTGCACTCTAGTATGTTTTTAGGCTCAGCCCCTCCTCTGAGGTAGTCTGGAAATAGAGCACATCTACAGCTCTGTTCACTCTCCATACATCTGCCACAATAGCCGTCTAAACCACTGTTACCTCGCTCAGACGAATCTATCTGCACGCTGCTTGTTAAACATGTCAGCACAGCATTATTACACTATGGGCATCCAGGAAGGACATATGACTCATGAAATTACATAACAGAACCTTCTCATAATAACTAAAGACTCTGGATTATATAGGTCAGAGTATAAATCCTTCCTCAGGTGCATCACGCTGACCTTCCTCTGTGTGCGGAGTTCTCAAACGCAAATGAAATAGTGGATTTTATTTATCTAACGTGAGGCGAACATAAATACAGAGATGCTCGAACCTTTGTATGAATCTGAGAACACTGGAGCACATGCCGGATTGGATTTCAAACCCCAAATTAACACAGAGAGCTGCTGTCCATCTGCCCCGTCCATTCCAACATATGTTACCTGCAGCATGTTCAAACAGTGTTGCCGTCAATGTATTGCTGATCCAACTCAATATATTTAATCTAAGTGGTGAACTGAAGCCATATGATCTAAGCCTCACTGATATTAACGGGCTAAAATTCATTATTAAAACATAATTAACATGTAGTATTGTCATGTAACTAAGATGCACACTGTCTAAAGAAACTCAAGAAAAAATGAAAGATTACACATTAGTTGAATAATCATATTCTCTTACTCCGTTTTTTTGACTTTTCAAACATTTCTTTGCCAAAAAATATATGATTTATTCTTCTGAAGCATTTTTTTATTTGCTGAATAAATATTTTGGGAATTATTTTTTGTGGATTTATTGATTTATTTTATGAAAACTTTTTCAACCTTTGATTTTCTTTTTCTTTTCTTTTTTTCTGAACAGAAAAGCAATCTATTTTATCGTCTTAAATAGTTTATGTCCATTTAGTTGCTGTGGATATATTATTTTATTTACTTTTATAAAGTATATATTTTTTATATTCCTATATATTAATTTACAGTAGTGGAACTAAATTAGTCTATGCCACACTTAGTAAAAGCTCCTTTTTTGAGTTCCCTCCTTGTCATATAATGTGTTTCAGGGACATGTAGTTATAATGTGTTGCTTACTTCAGGAATCAGTTTACACTTCTAGATTTCTCTCCAAACTGTCAGCTGCTCAAGCTGCAGCCAGGCTAAGCAGCTGATAAAAGGCAGCTAACAACAAAGTCTGCTCCATAAGACCAAGCTTTCTTTCCAGTATAGAAATGATAGAAAAATCATTTGTAGCTAATGTCTCGACTGTAAGTTGCAGCCTGCTCCGCCCGTCTTCTCTGAAGGAAGCCTACGTGACACAGAGTTGTTTACTTCGCCTGCTAACCCAGCTGTAGCTCTGTCTGCACACAGTGTCCGCTCACATAAGCTCCACAATGAGAAAACAAAATGAGTGTGAGGAAAGTGGCAGCAGGGTTCCGGTTCGGTGCCTACCTGTCCTGTCCCGCGGGTTGTTCGGGCGGCAGGAGCCCCTCATGGTCTCGGTACAAAGCCTCTTGCTGTCAGTGTGCAGAGCGGCGTGAGTGGGTTCTATCCACGGCAGAGCGCAGGCAGCGATGAATGGAGTGGGGGGAGCGCGCGCTCAGCGTGCTGTTGTGATGCACACGGGCGCGTGCACATTCACCTCCATGCAAACAGAGAGCACATGTTTGTAAACCTGCATGGAGCCTATGTGTTCGTGACCCACCGTCATTGTACCCCGGAGCAGAACCTTGGACCGGTCTGAGTCTCTCTCAAGGTTTTCGTGCGAATGTACTGAGCTGAAATGAACAGATTCCAAATCCGAAGAAAGACAGCGTGAAAGAAAACACTGAATAAAAGTTATTTATAGTCCCATACTTCATACTTTATTCTTTGTTTTCGAATGAAAAAGTTGTATTCATTAATTCATTCATCCCTCCATACAGTGACTTTGCAGTCTGAGATTATTGCAGGTTACTGCTGTTCATCAAACCACTCCAAAAATATGTCATCAATTCATGTTAAGATACATATTTCCAAAATACCATTGCAAAGTTTTTGTTTTGACTTGGTTCACCTGTGAAGCATTTGCATCACCTGCCTTCTAAGACGGGTATCCAGTTTAATGTCAGTAAACATACTAATAAAATAAAACAGAAAATATGTGAGATTGCTGGAGACAGATGCCAGCACTCTACAACCCAGCATGATAGTGGGACTACCAATGCTTTTGTTTCTATTTGAAAATATTGATGCAGCAATAACATTTTAACAAGTTTAATTTATGATTTTGGTGGGGTACCATAAAAAAAAGGATTTTTTTTTTTTTACTTGATGGACAGCAGTGATGTTGTCAAAACAAACATAACATCCTCCACAGACTGATTTGTTTACCAGAAAAATATGTTGTTAGATAATCCGCATGTGAAAAGGATTTTATTTTGGGACTAATTCAGATGAATAGTTTGTTTTTTGATTGGAGGTTTAGTTAAAATATTGTAAGTTATTAATATCTTGTTGTGGTTGTGGATAACAGAAAAGTTGGAGAACGCTTCAAGCTTGTCTGAGTTGAGAGAGTTCAAGGTAAAAAAATTTAAATAAACGTCAGGCTCGAAACTTCTCTCTCTCTCATTTATCCCATTTAAACAACAACACTTTAAATAACCGATAAATGCAAACATGATGATTTATTGGTTGCTAAAATAGTATTTGGTAGCTCATGTAATCATAAGAGATGGGTGTTTTTTTTGCCCTGAACCCATCTAATTAAAACACAACCTATAATTGTTAATAACACCTGATACACAAATATTTGCTTATTTTTAAATAATAACCATTTAAGTTTTTAAATAAACAAAAACAAAACTTAAGTTCAAAGAGGATTGATACATGTTCTTATATGGGATATTGATATTTGTAAAAAAAAAAAAAGAAAAGACCTGAAGTTTCCAAACTAATGAAAGGATAAAAAAAAGTTGTTTTTTTTTAATATTACTGTTACTTTTAGTGTAATTTTACCTTGTAAATTCAATGCAATTATTCCATAAAGAAAATAATAAATACAGTTTAAGGCTACACTAATATCACATCTATATTCACCCATCCATCCGTTTATCGTCTATATCTGCTTATCTTTGCAGAGTAGTGGGTAAAGTCATTGGGTGAAAGGCACAGCTTGGGCAGTTTGCTTGTCCATCACAGAAAAAAACGATACATGCATCAAACAATCATACCCAAAAAAACAAACTACGCACTCACATGGAAAAACAATTTTGAGAGACTAAATAGTTTAACAGTTCTGTTTTTGGACTGTGGCAGGAAGACAGAGTACCAAGAGAGAATCCAAGCATGCACAGGAGGAACACGCAAACTCCATGCAGAAATACACCAGGATCTTCTTGCTGCATGGCAACAGTGCTACCTACTGTGCTGCTGTGTAGCCCCCTGGAACAGCTAATTGGAATTTAACCAAAATACAAACACAGAAAACAATCTACCTCAATTTGGATATTAACAATTGAAGTCTTTAACAGAACCTAATTTGAAAGATCCCGGACTTTTCCATCAAGTTTATTGTAAAAAAAAGTGAAATAGAACTGTTCATTCCTTTACAGATAAATGTGTGAGCATCACAATTCATTATGTCTTGAAACATCACAAATGTTGACCTTAATTAAAACGTTTTTAGAAAGCCTCCATTGTTTGAAATGTTTTGGAATTTAACTGAATGAATCATTTATTTGAAAGTTTTGTTTTTAAACCACCAAATTTGGTGGCCATTATTTCTGTATTTTTTTATTTCAACTTGCTGATGATTAAAAAAAAGAAAAAAAAGATGTGAAATTTACTCAGTTATGAAATATCAGGGCTTTCACTTCCGATCTGCTATCTCCAGGGCTTTTTTTTTTTTTCTGCACTGATGACTTTGGGTGAGAACAATACCAATCCATATTAGATCATATGATGCAAGTCTTACATATCTGATTGCAGCCACTGTGCCAACATCTACTGGCTTTGAAAATCTCTTGAGTTTTGCCGGAACATCTGCTTTTGTCTTAATACTTCTCTCAGTGCGTTTACCATGAGATCGCTTCCTTGTGGGGCTACTGCCGAGCCAACCTAACAACACAAAGCAGTTGGTTTAGTCCTTGGGTTATACAAATATGAATGCACACAGAGACCCATGTTCCTCTTACATCTTTAAAACTTGCACTTCTTCTCATTCTTCCAGGTTCTGGAGCAGCAGGAGGAGAATCCTGACTATTATTTGTCGTGGCTGTGCTCTCTGCTGTCTGCCTAGAACTTTGGGTTGAGGGGACCGGTGGTAGGGGCCCTTTCTGCAAAGCGTGGGATATTGATGCTCCTGCAGTTCTTGGCAAAGTCTGGAAAACCGGGCCTATGAAATTTGTAAGAGAAGTCATCCAGGTGTATTTGACTGTTGACATTTTAAATGTGTTGTTTCTACAAACTCATTTTGAGAGAACAATACCTTTCTTTCTCAACTCCCTCTGAACAGCTTTCAGTCCACCAAACTGGTTAATGATGCAGTCAACAACCTCGGCGACGTCTTTGTTTTTTAGGTCTTCCTCGCTGACACTTGCCTCCATCAACAGTCTCTTCATACCAGCATCCAGATCTGAAAACTTAAGTTGGATACAGCAGAAAATTGGAATATGTAGAATTATGTTGGGTTATTTTTCCTTTTGAAAGATTGGTTACAGTTTTGATAAGACATAATGCATGTCATGTACAAGTTGGCTTACCAAATTCGGAGACGCTGAAACCGGTGAAATGGAAACTGGCTCCTCGTTTGAATTCACTTCTGTTTTTTCCCTTTAAAAATATGAACAGGATGTAAACTGTGTTTTCAATAAAGTTAAATAAAATGTGGAGCATTCTTTCTTACTTTAAATCATATGTGTTGCTTGATGGGTTACTCTTCTCTTTAGATCTTGTCTTCTCAGTCATAGCTGTCATTTTTTCTGTAAATGGAAACATATAGATGGAAATTAATAAGGTATAACAATCAGTTTCTGTTTTAAAATTATATATTGTGAAGAGGTTCAAAACGTAGATCATATGAGAGGGTACAGATAATTAATATGCTCCTTGTTCTAACCTTGAGCACCCTCCACTGCAGACTGAAACTCCTCCGCTTCCAATTCATTTGCAAAGTTGAGGCCGACCTGGTGGGCCTGCAGTGGAAGAGCAAATGGCCCGATGCATTGGTGGTGGTTCAAAGTATTCATTTCTAATTCATTCTTTCACTTAACAGCAACAAGCTTTAAAGGTCTCATTTGCTCATTTTTTTTTGTCCGTTTTTTCCCCGGTAAATTTGCTGTGGTCTTTAGTTTGAATGAAGGGCTGTTAGTCACTTACAGTGGAAAAAAATGCACTCTGACTCTTGTATCAGGAGGTTGAAGTTTGTCAGCAGAGTAGGGGGTGAGAAACGACAGGATTGTGAGTCTAACTCATTAACATTCATGTTATGCAAATCTCTCGCCTCTGACTGGCTAACAGCAATATGAGTCTTCTGCTGCCTTTGAATAAATAACCAACTTAACTTACTTTTCTGGTGGTACTTCAAAGACAAATTCCAGCAGTTTCTTCCTTTACCCTTCTTTCTTGGGTGAAAATTGCAACATTGATGTGTTATCTCCACAAAAACACAAGCTCAAACGTGTTCCGCCATGTTTCGTAGTCTGTTACGGTTAACTTCTATCAGCAGAGACATGCTCTGCTCTCTCCTGGCCACAATTCCAAAGCAGCCCTCCCTTGGGCCGTCGCATGTCAAGGTAGGCAAGCTTTGAATACATATTTTCTCTGTGATGTAGAAGAGACTGGCTTTTTCTGACTAGCTGATTTTTGCTCTGTTTCTATTTTCTGTGGCTAATGTAGGTGTTGGGATACGTTTTCTACAAATGAACAGAGCAGCCTGCATTTCCCAGAATCTTTTAGCTGTTCTCCCAAAGCTAAGAGTACCTTCCTCCAGTTACAATGACCGACAAGAGCGCCAACATATATCCAATCCATAGCGGAAATCTCAAGTAGAAGTTAGTTAAACAGCGCAAATCACTAAGTTGAACCAGCCCTAAATGTTGACATAAATATATGGTTGAGATTAGGTTTACACACTGGTCCTATTAGGTATACTAGGATTATGAAAATAATAAAGTTAGTTTTAAGTAATAATCCTCAAATGTTAGAATTAATATTAAATAGACCAGGATAGTCAATCAGGGATGAGAAAGTGGGACCTTGCCTTTTAATTTTGTACGGATGCTGAATGAGCAATGCATACTTTACACAAAGGAGGACCCTCTGCGTGGGACTTTTCTTCTTTTTGCTTTAGCTTTTTTTAAACATTTTTGGGACTTCCCACATGAATTGAATATATGTTGGTGCCCTTGTCGGCCATTGTAACTGCAGTTGGGTCCCTCTCCCAAGACCTCTTCTATTGGTCAATGATCAACGGTGACGTCAGAGATGACCTTAGAAGCAAGCCAGTAAAGGATGCTGGCGGCCATCTCAAATCTGTCACTCACTCACTGCCTGCCGGTGACAGAGGACGTTTTCGCTGGGGAATTTCCCCTTTTGTTCTTACCAGCTGGGCGGGAAAGAACTTCCAATCAAATCTTCCAAGTGCTTCTGTTTATCCAGCGTCTGTTTTGTGCATCCAGTGTCTGGCTGTCAGCAGAACTGTACAAGACCGTTCTTTAGGGAGACGACTCAGCGGTCCCCTGGCATCGACTCGCAGCCCTTTGCCTCATGCAGTGAACCTGCTCTGTGGATCTTTTCTGTGCACAAAGATTGTCCTATTTTGCCCACTTTTAATATTTTCTTCTTTTGCTAATTGGACCCCGTCCCTCAACGCAAAGTAAGAGTGAGCCGGTGCGTGTGTCTGGACAGATAAATATGGAAAAAAGATAAGTCAGAACCAGTTAGAACTCGTCATTGTTGGTGTTTAAAGCGCTAAAAAGTGTTTGATCATTACTGTTGCTGTAGGCCTGTTTATGAGCTACTTTATTTGCCATTTAATTTAACTGATTGAATCACTGAGCAAAGTGTATGTGCATTCATCTTTCTTAGATTTTTGATTATGTTTTGTGCAATTAATGCTCCGCTACATTTGACGAGATTATCTGGTGCAGTGTAAATTTATTCCATTCCTGGAACTGGTGCCCCAATCTTTGATTAATAAATGAAAACTTCAAACTACATTGATAATTATATTAACATAATATTATCGATCATAATGATTGATGGCTATGTAGACCAGACATTATTGCACCCATATAGTGTAACAACACAGACAAAGGGGGTTGGAGGACATGTCCATGTGCATCATACGTTTGCAACTCAGAGAGACCAATTGAATTTGAAAAATAACAAATATTACACTGTTTCTGAGTGAAAAAGACCGTTAATGTTTTATGCTGGGATTTTAGTAGTAGAACAACACAAGGTAGTGGATATATTTGTGAAGTGTAAAGAGAATGTATTTATCTGTTACCATTACAAGTGTGGAAAGTGTCATGTGCACATCTATTCTTTTATGATACCCATAAATAAAATCTTGTGCAACCAATTTCCTTCAAAGGTCAACTAATAAGTAAACACATTTGAGTAATTTATGAATTCATTTTTTTTTCTGTCAAGATCTCAGATATTTGGTAGAAAAAAATAAGAGAACAAACTGCATCAGGAAGTCCGAGGAGTAAAGGAGACAGGCCAAGGAGAAATTCATGGAAAAAAAGCAGAGTTAGGTTATAAGACTGTACCAGTGGGGAAAAGGAAAGATACTATTAAAAGACAGCCTTAAGAAGTTCTATTCAAAGCTTGCAACAAGCTGTCTAAGGGACAGAGCAATTACAGTTTAACCAAATTTTTACATACACCAAATAACACAACACATACAGCTTTGTTTCACTTTCTGAAGGTTAAATCAGACCAAACTTTTTTTTGTTTTAGGTCAGTGAGAATTACCTTTGTTTGTAGAAGTCAGCGCTCTGATTAAATTAGATAAAATGCTGAAGACTATGTGTGAATTACTTTACAACATCATCCTTTGGTGATGCTGTCCTTCAGCAGAAACTAGAGGCAAGATTTTATGGGAAGATGAATGGAGCTACTGCATATAGTGGGTAATTCTGGAAGAAAATCTATTAGCGGCTACAAAAGTCTTATGGTACATTCAGACCAAGGACTTTGTCAGCATCATCAACGTCAAGATTACATGTTAAGTCTATGGCGGAGGCCGTTGGAGGAGCGTCACTGTCTCTGCTGCACTTTGTGAGCTTTCGCGCTGTCAACTTTTCAAGCTTTTCCTGCTTTTCAAGCTTCAAAGCTCATAAAATCAGCAGTGCAGAAGTTCAGCTAGTTGAACTTTTGACGGTGCTGACGGCCCTGAAGCGGCGCGTTAACCAATCAGAGCTTATCATTGTAGCGATGTCACTACACGTATTTCAAATGTAGCGGGAGCAGGAAAAACCTACATTTTAAGTCTAGAAAACGCAGATTTAAAAATCATAAATAACACTTACCGAAGACAGATGGACAGGCGCATCTAAGGAGGAACAGAGAACCTGTAGTTGGTGTCCTGGTAGGCGAGTCGAGCTCCAATAAAATTAGGCTCGGGACAGACAGAAGTAGAGCTGAAAGCGAATCTCATCCATACGTAGCTCCCGGAGCAAATGGTTAAACTCCCCGAACTCAGAAACGGCGCTGATGTTGCCGAAGTCGACGTTGTCTGGCTTTATTTAGCAAATAAAGCCAAGGAACTCTCTCGATACTATCTGCCATAGTTCAGAATATCCGACAACAGAAGAAGCCCCGCCCATGCGCTCTTTTTTGCTCAGAAGTGGCAGACTTTGCAAGCTTCAACATAGAAGCATCAAACTAGATGCTTTGTGACCTTTGCCTGACGCTGACAAAGCCCTTGGTCTGAACGCAGCATTACAGCTGGGGCTGTGGTTCAGATGTAGAAAAAGATGGTTCCATGAGTTGTTGACACAAGAGGCTGGGCACAAATGCATGACACACTTTTCTGATATTTTCCTATAAAGTTTTTGATGCTATATGCCAAAAAGGGATGAAAATGTTTGCTGGTTTATGACAAAATGTGAAGTAGTGTAGGTGGTGACAGTGCTTTGCAAGACACTACAGAGAGTAATGAACACACAGATAGGCTGTTCAAACCAAATGACTTACTTCTCCTAGGAAAGTGTGGAAGTAGGCACAACTTGCAGTGTATTTGAAAGGAATGTACAATTCCTGATCCCACAGTAACTTGGCACGCTGTAATAAAGGGAGGGACAGAACAAAAAGAAGTGAACGTGGTTGTAAACAGTGAGTTATACGTGCAGAAGTGCAGATGCACCATTTGAAGCAGGCCTCATTGTTTGTAGAGGAAGCTGCAGATTAGAGGAAGCTGACACATACGTGCAGCTCTGCTTGAACATGCAAAGCAAACAAAAATGGCTGCCTTTTTAGTCAGAGAAAGAAAAACTACACATCTCTGCATGTTTAAGTGAGAGGAGAAACTGGCTTTCTTTTCTTCCATTTACCTGGACACAGTAGAGACGCAGGAAGTAGGACTGCGTAGACATGTCCTGAATGAGGCACACCACACCACAGTCCAAACGTTGCCAGCTTCGACTGTCACTCTCAGAATCACTGGCCTGGAGTACCTGGGCTACTGTAGTTTTGATAAGCTAAAATGCATAATTTAAGTTACCACAGTTAAATATACATTAAATATCCTTCTTATGTGTATTCTCCAGTGCAGTCTACATTTATTGCATTACAATAATTAGGAGAACCTGATCTCTTTTTTATACCACCATTACCATCATGCTACTGAGTTTGTTGACAAAATAAATGTGTCCTTGTTAAGTCTGGGATGTCATGGTTTGAGTTGTTTGAATATTTTTAAATTATTAATCCACCACTAGATTTGCTTAAATTTAGGTGTGTTCCCATGTACTTGTAGCTCTCTCCTGAATTATGTAGCTCACCCCATATGTTATGTTCTCTTGTGTTTCCATGTTGAAGGGTGGCTCAGAATAATAGCTATGCTTTACATTTATCTAAAAATTCAGAGCATTGTACAATAAAAATGGATTTTGTTACATTTTGTTTGTATATATGGTTTACGTTGGAACTGGTAATTTTGTCTGAGTCATTAAAACATTTTTTTAGCTAATCCCCCAGTTTTAAACGGTTTATGAGATTAATTATCTTTATCTCAAAGCCAAAAGCACAAATAGGCATGATAAATATATTGATTATATTGATTTTTTAAAAGTTCTATAAATCAGGATATCATTTTTTTGAATACCAAGAACATTGAAAAAAAACAACTCACCAATCAGTCTCTTGGGTTTCCATAGTTTAAAGTGATGGCAAAGGCCTTCCATGTTGTTTTATAAGAACATTTTACAACATGTTTTTTTTTTGGACTTTGAATTCAGATCAACAAGGAGAGATGATTGAAATTAAGGCAACTTTTAAAAAACATTTTCTGTTATTTGTATTTTTTTTTGATAAATGAAAGGGAGAAAAATATGAATAATATCCAAAGTCAAATTTGACATGAAAATAAACGAAAGATTTCATTTTTAATCCATACAAATATTAACCATATACCCAGCCCTAAACCCCGAAACAGTTGCATAATATCCAATGACATGTTCAACATTTAAAAGTATATCTTTAAATCATTAATGACCTTCTGATATCTTTAAATAGTATAGTGTGTGACAAAAATTTGATTTGTTTTATATTGTGATATAAATTATATTAAAAATATTAATGTGATTGATGTTTTTCCCCCATATTGCTCAGCCCTTAGCACAAAAAATATATGATTGACAAAATATATTTTTAGTTAGGAATGCACCGATCCGACTTTTTCAGTCCTGATACCGATGCCTTGATTTTGTGTATCTGTCGATACCTGATACCGATCCGATACTATTCTTGAATTAATAAACTGTATAACTTCTACCTTCTACCTTTCTTGAAGAGACTAAAGGCACCAGACTTTACTAACTAAACATAACTAAGACAAAATAACAGATGTAAAATATAAAATTAACACAAAAATAAAATTTCAAATGAAATCTTTGTTGTTGTGAATTTATTGCAGATTTTCCAAATTTTGAGTATCGATTCATGACCGATACCAATACATGTACATTAGACGGCATCAGGGGCCGATACCAGATACTGGTATTGGTGCATCCCTACTTTTGGTGGAGACCGTTTTTATGTTTCCAGGCAGCATCTCCCTCACTTTAACAATAAAACTCATTACAGGAGGAATTAGGAATGGATAGACGTGTTAGATTGGGATTCTGAAGCCAGTGATAATCTAATTTCATGTTTCAAGAAAGAACTCTGTTGTCAAAGATAGCAATGTTCCCCTCCACTGAGCTAGGTATATAAGAGATTGTACCCCAGAATATTGGAGTGGAAATGAAAGAACAGCCCGCATGTATTCCTGACCCTCAACCCCATTGAAAACAATTTTCAAAATTAACTGAAATTTAAATATATCAACATTTAGCCTGCAATTAATCTGTCTGAATTCTGTTTTTAATAGTTCTTAATGTTTTTTTTCAGGTTATAGTTTTTCATTAAAATCTTACACAATAATTGTCTCAGAGAAACCTTTGAGGTAGCCTGGTTTAGTTTCAAAGTTACTGAATTGATCGGCAACCCTTCGGAGAACCAGTAACTTCTTCATAGAGGATAGCAGTGGTGCAGAATGATAAATTTTAATAAGATCAGTTTTTTTGCTTTCCTTATTTAAACTCTGGTTTAGTGTAATATGTTGATGAAACTTGTATTTTTAATTAAAACCAAATGAGTCACTAATTCAAAGAGAAAGTATTTAATGATGTTTACTTAGACACTGGACACATTTTTTTTAAATGCAGTGTGCATTAAAAAATATCTGTAAGCAACTGAAAAATGTACTTCATTGAGTTCATTAGAATTGCTAGGGTCCATATTATCCAACATTATAATGTGTCTGATCAAAATCTATCTGGAGGAACAGTAAGGATTCAGTGATCTCTCAAAGATTATTTTTGTTTCTATGACTTTGGTAATCCTATGGGTGCCTCGAGCAATTTTTCAAAGATGAGGGGCACTGAGTGCGGGAAGAAACATCAGCTAACAGGAAAACTATGACAGCTCACACAGAAAGCTTATTCATCTCTCAGATCACCTGACAGCAACAACAGATAAAATGAAAACTAACACAACTATGGGATTACACTTGTTTATACAGATATCAATGCTTAATAGGAGCAAAAATCTGTCACATTAATATGTTTTCTGTTCTGTGTCAAATGTTTCTACAAGCCATATTTGATAAACCTAACTTTATCTAAGAGACAAAAAACTAAACTGACCTCACAGTGCGGTTCCAGCAGTCTGACAAGGATGCCTTTTTCACGTATCGTCAGCAGATCACTCATTACATGAGACTGGAAAACCTGACCAAATGCCATCCCTTTCACTTGGTCCTCGACTAAGTTCAACTGGCTCAAGCTTATCTTTACATCCTTCTAAATGTGTCCATTGAGTCCTTTATGACTTTCATACCTGGTCTGAATGTATGCATTTCCTGTGTAACGAGAATTTATGCAAATGTATGGACTTTGTGTAAGCGGACCACATTTTTGAATAAGCAAATCTGTTTACATGTTCTGATCATCACCTCAGAGCCAACAGCACAGAGTCCCAGTTATTACTGATTTAGTTCAAAGGCCACATGTTTTTGTAACCAATGTTTCAAATTAGGGTTGCATTTCCACTTAGAAAATCTAATCTGAACTATGAGCAAGTATATAAAGTGTAATTTCCATGCAAACAATTGTTGCCCTGCTTTGAAATCCAAGAAATTAGAGCAGAATTAGAGGATTCAAACATGAATGAAGTTTAACCATTGCTTGATATTCTTTCTGCATTGCTTTGAAATTCCTGTTTGGATTCAAACCATTTCATTTTATCTGTGAATGTATGTTTGTCCTGCTGGAAGATAAGCCAAGTGTTCACAGCCTCTAGTAGATTTTCTTTGAGTATTGGCATATATTTAACTCCACCTTAATTTTACCTCAAGTCAAACCAGCGTCTTTGTCCTTGCTGAAGAACAGCTTTCCCACAACACAATGCTGCTCCCATCATCTAGATAGAAACAAGCATAGGAGATCCATTTATTGAGGATCTTGACTGTAAATTCTTCAATCTGTCTGTCTGTCTGTCTGTCTGTCTGTCTGTATGTCTGTCTGTCTGTCCTTCCATTCATCTGTTCTTGCATCTGTCCATCCATACTATTTTCCTCATCTGGGGTCATAGAGGTAACAAATCCAGGAAGGGAAGGCCAGAAATCCGTCTCCCAAGCAACACTTTCCAGCTCATTCCAGGAGATTCCAAGGCACTTCCAAACCAAAATGGATACATATCATCTCCAGTGAATCCTGGGTTCATCCTGTGGTCTCTTCCCAACAAAATGTACCCAAACCTCCAAAATGATACTACTTCGCAAAAATGTATTAATAGAATAGAATGATCGTTTTCCAAATCAATGCAGCAAAATAGTGTTTTAGTGTGAGCAGATGCTAGTACAGCTTAGTCACAAACCGGGATGCAGAAGTGATGCCTAATATAAAAAATATTGAGTATATACATAAACATCTTGCTACATATGCTGTGCTTAAAACAGCCTTATAATCAACCAAGACTGTTTTTCTATATTTATAGAGTGTTGTACACATCCATAGCTAAGATCACTACACCCTATAGTTTAGTCTGTTTTGCTTCTAAATTAGCCAACATGTTTCTAAAAAAGTGTGAACAGTATCATTTTTATGACTATATGTAAAACAGATGTCTTTGCACCTCTGCAAAAGGGTTTTGTGACTGAGGAAATGTAAAACAAGAGATTAAGAAGCAAATTAAAACCTTCCTCTATTATGGTAATCATAAGAGATGAAGAGTCCCAAAACATGCATTCTCTTTGAATTATTATGTCTCATTAATATAATTTATCTGTTTAACTTCAATGTGTACATTCTTTTCTCTTCTGTAAAGCAGTAAATAACTTCCTGTGATCCTTAGAATTATGTTTGGTGTAAAAAGCGACACCAAAATGCGTTAAACAAAATTTATTTCTGTGCCTCGGAGCTGAGGTTGTTAAAATATAGATGTGATAATTTTTTTTCTACTAACGAGTAATGAAACACAAAGAACAAACACAAAAGGTATATGATATGTGAAGAGGGCATTTCTTGCAGATTTGTTTTTACACTAATTTTGTCCAGAAATAGTTTTTCCATGCTCTTCAGTAAAGGCCGCCTCTCTTTGACTGATACACCCCACATCTCCGTCCCTGCTCCCCCTGTCCATGCCCTCTGTGGCCTGGCCTGTGGCTCCAGGTGTCGGCCTGTTGCGTCTCTTGTTTAGCAGAGGGTTGTTGGACGTGTCCAAGTCCTTGATCTTCACTTGGTCGTAGTCCACGCGCATGGTGGCCAAGGCGGTGGTCATTCCCTCCTGCAGAAACAGTTTGAGTTGTGAATTTAATCTGGTATGTGTCTGCCACCTTGTGGCAGCTTTGTGGAAAAAACAAAAAACAAAAAAAACACCATGCAGATGGATCAATCCTCACCTTCACATCATCCCACAGCTCCATGTCTTCTGTCAAAACCCGAGAGGTGTGCAGAGGTGTTTGTGGGACTACCATCGACTGCTGTTGGGTCAAAGCATGAACCTTACACAAAGAAAAGTTTTCTGTCATGGTTTACAGAGAGAAAGCAAAGTAACTCACACTGATCCAGGGATGGTTCATGAACTGACCGATTGTCATCCTCTCACTGGGGTCTGTCTTCAGCAGCTGAACGATCAGCTGTTTGGCTGCAAGTAAAGAACAAAACAGCTTTTATTGCATGCTTTTATGATTATGCATTATGATGCCACATTTCACTGGACTGAAGCAAATCATCTATCATTTCCAAATCCAGAGAAAGCATTATGTTCCCTAAACATTCTGTTTGTTTTGAGAGCCTCTGCTGTCCAAAATTTTTAAATGATCACTTAATATTTTTATATGTCGCCCCTAATCAGTAACTCTTGAGATTATTACCCTTGAGAGTCTTTAGAAACTAAACTAAAGGCGTAGAAACACTCTTTGTGACAGAACAGTAGTAACACAAGGTAAAATATTGAAACATAACAGTTTTTTTAAGGTTTTCCTTTATAGGCACATCTCATACGTTTTTTATGTACAACTTAAAAGAAAACTTTGAACCTGTAGAAGTTTATTGCTATTGAACATCAAGGCTTTGTTAAAGAACTGTTTTACTTTCAAGTGCATGAAATCTAAAATAAATGTTTTAAAAATTGAAACTGAGCTGTGCTCATCAAGTATATTTTTGTTTATTATGAAACAAAATACATTTTTCACATTTTTTTTCAATTATTTAACTTGTGTAATGCAGAAAATGAGAGACAATTACCTTTCTCAGAAACATCAGCCCACTCAGGGTTGGGAAATTCATATTGGCCCAATCGGATCCTCTGCTTCATACCTGGAGAGATGGCCTGACCTGTATTGGAGTAGAAGGGGGGAAATCCACAGAGTCTGCAAAACAGATAAAACAAATAGAGAGATGAGGAGAAAAACAAAGAAACCATAAAACAGAGAAAAAGAAATTGAAATTGAGAAAAAATATCACAAAGAAAATAAAAAAATAAATAAAAAAAGGATCACAAAAACAGAGGAAAGTAAAAGGGAAAGAAAGCAAAACAAAGGGATAGAAAAAAGTTTTGGTTTGTTTGGTTCATCCGCTTATTAGCTGATCTAAACAATTAATGAGGCTGAGACATACATGATACTTACAGGATGTACATGATGACCCCCAGAGACCACATGTCACATGACTTGTCATATTTCTCGGGCCCGAGCACTTCCGGTGCTATATTGAAAAAAAGAACAACAGAAAAAAATCTATGACGTACAAAGGAAGATACTTCAACTGAACTACATCAGTCAGTCATAAAATATCTGACAGTAGCTTCCAGTGGTGGTTAAAGCTCTCACCAACATAATATGGGGTGTAACAGGGGGTTTGGAGAGAGTTATGCACTTTAGTCTCCTTTGCGAAGCCGAAGTCAGTCAGTTTTAACGTAGCGTTGCTGTCCTTCGTCGTGTAGAGCAGGTTCTCCGGCTGGAACAGTTAAAAATTAAAACGAAATATAAACTCCTCTGTTATGTTCCATGAGGGGACTTTCTCTGACACCAGTCCTACCTTCACGTCTCTGTGAGCAATGTCCACATGGTGGAGGTACTCTATGGCCGAGCCGATGTCGTGCATGATCTCTGACACCTCTGAGGGACACATTCAACATAAACACTGAGGCAAACCTTCCGTGACGTAAATAATACTTTTAAAGAGAACATCTGACCCTACCTCTCTCGGTGAAGGCCTGGTCCCCTCTGGCCTGGATGCGGCTGAACAGCTCCCCTCCCTCCATGCTGAGAAAAGGTGGACAAAGAGATGAGAACTGGGACAGAGAGGACACTCTTGGCAAGCGCCTGCATTACTGCACTCTATAGCAAATAGAACAAAGCAAATCATTGTGCCTGATGATTTAGTGTTTAGAGCAGGTCACTCCTTAGAGCAACAGCAAACTAAGTGAAAACTATAATGCAGATTTAACATGATTTATGTGGTAGAATTGAACCCATAGAGCTATCAGGTTAAGCGGACCTATTTTACAAGTTATTACCAAATCACCTTAGCTTTTTTTAAAGATGAACCTTATAATTCACCCTATCATCCTATCCCACATGTTCTGCCCTCCCTACAGTGTCTGTTTCAGCCCTTACATGTAAAACTAATTGGTTACCATCCATCCATCCACACACAAAAAAGTGTAAATAAAATAATCAAAGAGAAAACACTTGAAAGATTTAAATAAAATATAAGCAGGAATACAAGTTATAGACACAAGGAATCAGCAATAAAATGTATTTATTCTTGTTCAAAGACTGAAGGTAAGAAGGTAGAACAAAACCCTGATCGAATTCAACGGTCAGGTTTTCTTAGCTTTTTTTTCACCTGAGAGCAAATGTAAAAATGGGCAAATTTTTCAGATCACATTTTGCTCAAAGTTGCCTTATTTTGGTTGTTGGAATTGAGACACAAGTTTTGTGGAAATGTTTAATCTCTAACCTTTTTAAAGTGGCGCACACCAATAGAAGTTATATTTTACTCAGTCACCTCAGTCAAGCCATAAATAGATAAAAATCAATTAGTGTTGATTACACCTTTAAATGAGGAATCATTGCGTTTATGAGCTTTGGGGTTAAGAAGTCCCAAAACATTCAGATTCTGTCATAATACTACGGATAATTTTAGTAAATGATCATTTATGGTTAATTTTCTGCATACAATTTAATCGTTGTTTAGGGGGATTTTTGTGAAATTCCACTTTTTAACAATGGAGTTTAAAAGGATTTGGTGACTTCCTGTTATTTCCAAAATCTCCCAAGTAGCGTATCTATATCTGTTTTGCCCCAAGTGGTTAAATAAGCTGTTCATCTGTGAATTCATGAAACTGTTGGCAACACTCACCACTCCATCACAATGAGCAGACATTTCTTCCCCTGGTACATGTTCTCATACAGGCTCAGGATTCGCACAATGTGGGGGCCTCCTGATACTCGCCAGTGTAGCTCAACTTCCCGTCGGGCTTTGGGAGTGTCATAGAGAATCTGTTAAAACAGACCAACAATACATTTTACAACTTTTAAGAGCAAAGGCATTGTTAACCTATCCTCATCCAAAGCAGCAATTCAAATCAAATCAAATAGAAATGCGTTAATACTGAAACTAAGAGACTGCATCCAGTAACATGATCCATTTATGAGGCCAATGGCTGCAACTGAGACCATTGCGTTTCCCTTGGATCCACGCTTCGATCCTTGAGAAAATCCCAAGTCTAGTATCACTCCCGGAAGAGCGATGAATGTGAGAAAATGTTCTGCTTTTCTTGAAAAGCACAGATAAACTCTGTGACTAGCGGGTTATTTTTTGCTGGGGTTTGTGCTGTTGAGATGGATGTTGGGTAGTGTTAAACAAACAGCGTGGCCCACTTTGTTGGGTTAGAGCAGTGGTTCCCAAACTTTCTAGTCTCTGACCCTCAAAATAACAATTGAAGAGGCCTGTGACCCCAGGTCTTGAGGGATCATACACACATTTTTTTTCTGACTCACTAAAAAAGTGCTACAATGGCAACATAACCAACATCAAAAGCCAATGTATTGAGCAATATATTTTGCTTATCAATTTCATTCCTGGTTCTTTTTTTTTTTAAATCTTTTATTCAATTTATAGAATACAGATTCTTATTCTTTGCCATTTCTGGTATTTACATTTTCTTTCAAGAAAATCTCAGGACCCCACACTTACATGCATGTGACCCCAAATGGGGTCCTGACCCTAACTTTGGGAACCACTGGGTTTGAGGACAGACATCATCATTTGATACAATGAAATAAAAAATGTTAAAGGCTAAAATCTGCTGTAAAGTAATGTTAACGTCAACAGGTTGTGTTAATAACTTCAGTTCACAATACAATAAGTTTATTCTCTTAGGATAAGCTTTCAGCCATTTAGTTGATAAAACAAATAAAGGAAAAATAAATCAATAAAAGTAAAAAAAACCAAAATTCTTTTCAAACCATAATTAATTTTCCAATTATTTTGAAAATGATCTTCCTCTGACAAGGTGCTTCAGCAAAGTTTGACAACCTGTTGTGTAAGGTCGGTCCAAGCCAGAAAAAACCTCAAATCAGGACTTTCTTTACCAGCAGTTTTTAGAATATACCAGTCATACATGACTCCTAACCAGTGAAGAGATTGCTCCCAACATTTCAGCAGACTTTCCAAAGAAAACACTGGGAGGCAGTCACTGAAGCCGCTCTTCCTGCATATTTCTTAGAAAGCTCAGCTGCAACCCTGCAACCCGCTGTTTGTTGATTAAGTCTGAACTCATTCCTGTACTCTCACAGTGGAGTGGATGAGAGGAAAATTACAACTTTTGTTAAATGTCCGAGTCATACAGACTATTATGCAATTTTATTACAGAACACATAATTGTCCAGACGCGAAAAAAAAACAAACAAAAAAAAAACAGAGAGGAAACTGAAAGCTGCCTAGACAGAACATCACTGTCTGGCCAACTCACTACAGATTTGCTTTTAGATTACTGATTAATAGGATTTATTAATGTAATAACTAAATATAAAAAATAATGTTAATAAAAATGCTGGATATTTAAGAAAATAAAAGATTTATAAATCATGAATAACTCGGACCAAGAGGAAATGAATTCTTAAATATAAAAAAAAATGATACACATAAGTTAAACAAACCTTAAGGGCGCATTTCTCCCCTGTTTTTTTACAGTAACACTCCAGCACTTTGCCATTGATTCCCAGACCAAGCACCTGAGACGTGATCTTATAGTCGTCAGTCACCGCGTTTCTCCTGAACTCCACTTTTGGGTAAGCAGGTGGCATGAGTCCCACTGTGGTGCTCCCCAAACTGGAGGAGCCACTGCTGCGCAGCGCTGTCCCGTGTTGCGCAGTGCCTGGACTCACCCCCTGCTCCTCCTCAATATGAAGCATTTTCACTTAAAACCGAACAGACAGAAGCTCACTGATCTTTCCAACAGCAGCAATCCAGCTTCATTGTGAACCCACAAAAAGAGTTAGGAATTTGCAGACTCTTTAGATTGTCAAAGCAAAAAGAGGCATATATGAAAATAAAGAAAAAGGGGCGGAGGTCTAACTCGAACCGTTATGTTCGCAAAAAGTGAAGCTATAATTACTTAAAACTTAATCCGTGATGTTAAAAATTAGGGGGGAAATGAAGAGACGACAATAAAAATCAGTTTCCACCCTTCTGCGGTCCTCGACATAGATCTCTTCTTCTTTCTGAGGAAATATCAACCTCTGTAACCCTTTACGTCAGCGCGGAAAGCTCAAGTTCGCTCACCATTCACAGATTTCTTAAAGGGACATGCACGCGTAAAGACGCACGACAGGGAAAGAGCTGAAAATTGTGCTGGTAATCATCATACCTCAAGGGGTCTGAAACAGAAATTTGATCCCTGGAAGCAGCCAGCGAATAAAGGAGAGTACTCAATGGCAGGCTGTTGTTAGATATATTAATTTCAAACCTGCTAAGGAGAGGCGTCGTTCAGATCCCAAAATAATGAGGGCTTTTAAGTCACTTTATGTAATAATCTGGAAAGGCACCAGTTCTCAAACTGTACGCTGGAGTTTGATTTTTAATTTTTTGTTTAAAGTGCAATCCTTTTTTTTTATTTTTTATTTTTATAAGAGCCTTAAAAACTAAGTTTGCTAAAAAAAATAAAACAAAAATCACTTAGTTTCAGAAATTCTCACTATTTACATAAATAATGCCATAAACATTTCAGGCGATCTTCATAAGTGGATCTGAGTGAATTCTTTGCATCCCAATTCTGTGGAGGAAGCATCTTCTAATAATCTCCCAATAACTGCATGGTGACAAAGCTGGGACATTTGACAGTAATCACCTGTTGCCTATGTGTGTAATCATATGCTGCAGTCCTTTGTGTACAATAATAACCTATTTATTCTAAGGTTAATAGGTAGACAGATTTTGCTCAGTGGAGTTATTGTATAAAAGACAGAAGAAAGGCAAACAAAATGGTTTTTAAGTAAATATATGTACTTTTGAAAACTAGCGCTGATGGATGGAGTGGAAAAAGTATTAATATAATTTTATTTTTTATCTAATAAAGGTTTCTTGAGAATCTAGTTCAATTATTTCATCATCATTTGACTCTCCATCTTACTGTAATTCTTGTTGGAGATGTGAAATTGAAGAGAAATGTGGGAATATATGGCCTTTGGTTTCCCCTTTCCATCTTGTTAAGACAAGAACATCAGGTGTTGCTCTTGAATGCCACAACTATAGAACCATGTCTCTTATTTCTCTCTTTGGGTTCCTGTCAAAATATTTTTCAAAAATGTGATGGAAAAAAAAAACTTTATCTTAACTCATTCATTTTACTGTTACTACTGTTAGTTGTTTCTACTTTAAACAGATGAAAAATAGCTTTTAAATGTATGGCTCATCACAAGTTAATGACATTTAGATTTATGAAATAATGATGCAACTCAAATAATTTAAAATTTAAACAACCACTTTATTGATTTACAGCACAAGAAACAGATTAAAGTAATCAAATATGATTGAAGTATTCAACTGTTTTGAGTCTTTCCCCTCTAAAAATCTAAAAGCTAGACCATTTTTCTTGTAGTTGACACCATCCATCCATCCATCCATCTATCCATCCATCCACGGTCCATCCATCTAGAGCAGGAATCCATGCAATCTATGTGGGTCAGCTGCTTTGTTTGTTTATTATACACCTAAATCTTTAAACAGACAGATTATAACTTTAAAGAATATTTTTAGAACTTGAAGTTGACTTTGTAGGTGATCCCTCTTCATCTGCAGTGTATAATTTAAGGTGGTTAAAAAGGTCTCATTTAGATAAATACACTCTGCTCTTTGGAACTAAATAGGTCAGACCATTACCAGACTGTTATTTATCCTTGTAAGGCTCGGTCGAGCACGCGCTCATCCTGCACTGGAAAGGGCATGGTGACACGGAGCTTCCTGTTCTCCTCCATGGTGCGCTGGATCGTCTCATAGGCGTTTGTGTTTCCAGACCAGCAGCGACGAGCCACCTGCGACAAGCAGAAACACCAAAAATTACAGTCAACGCGATGAATGGGCCAACGGTGATGCAACAAGCTGCTGTCCCGTCTGTACCCTCACCCCGTTGGAGACGTCCCAGTTGAGCATCAGCCTGGCGCGCTGTGTCGCCTCGCCTGAGCCATCCAGCAGCAAACCAAATCCTCCGTTTATTACCTCTCCCCTGATGGTGAGATACAGACATAAACACACAGTGATTCACACCAAAACAGCCAGATTACTGTTTACTGCAGCACCCGTCACCCTTACCAGCCAACACCGCCACCATTATGCAGAGCGACCCAGGTGGCACCTCTGAATGCATCACCAACAAAGTTCTGGACGGCCATATCTGTGAAAGAGACACATTCTTAGATCAAAAATGATTACATTATTTTACTTTCTACCCAGAAAGTAACTAACCCTAACCCTAGAGGATAGCGTTTTTTTTATAACTTATCAGCTTTATTTACCTGAAGTTATAACTATATCCACACGACTGACAAACCAATAAAGTTTTTCCTTCTACAGAGCCTTGCAAGAGAATCATTGCTGTAATTGCATAGATGCAATTATTAAATTTTTTTACATTTTGCCATGTCCTAACCCCGAACTTTAATGCATTTTTTGAGATTGTATATGATAGACTGACACAAAGTTGTACATAATTGTGATGAAAGGAAAACTATGCATGGGTTTCAAATGGTATCCATACTTCTGCTAGGTGCTTTGGTATCAGAAAGCTCATTGAAGAAATCTCACATTTGCATTTCAAATCACAGATTCAACAGCTCCGCAGTGCACAAAATGCAGACCTGCACAGAACGCAGAGCCATCGTACACATTAGAGGTCTCTCTGAAGGGGCTGTCTGTGCCGCTGACGTCATGGTGGTCTCTGCTGATGACCACTGGTGCCTGAAGAAAAAGAACAGCAAAAGACACAGCTAAGATTCAAACATCAAATCATAATCATTAAGACTGCAGCTGAGTTTATTCTCTTACTGAGACTCTTCCATCAGCAACGGCCTGGTTTATGGCTAAAGCAATGCACATTCTTCCTTTCTGGTCAGAGTAGAGAATCCTAGCTTGAGATCCAACAACCTAAACAATAAACATGTAAAGATTAAAAAATAACCAGTTTTTCTGTCTGCATGTGATCTGCTCTTAGAGATCTCCTTCAGCCGACCATTTTGTGTTTCCCAGCCTCTCTGATCCAGCGGATGTTGTCTCTGTACTGCTGCCTTACACGTTCTGACACATTGGCAGCGATTTCCTCTAGAACCTTAGCAGCGATGTCATCGGTTATGGCAAGGTCTTCAGGATCACCTGACGTGCAAACCCAACGAAACGGCCCAAAACCCAAAGAAAAAATGTCCCTGCAGCAAGAAAATGTTACGTTATCATCTGGCCAACATGATATAAGATTGATGGTTAATTAAGCAGTTCTATTGCTGCTGGACCAACAGACCACTAGATGCAAAGACAAGGCCTCACCCCATGATATGTTGGACATAAGATGGATATCGAAACTCAGTTGCTCCGCCACCAACTTTGGAGACCTCTGCACCTATTAATGCCAAAAACATCCTCTGTTTATTGTTCAAATCTTCACTGAATGATTCTGCTACTCTGTCTTCTTTTACTTAAAAAAATTAACCTGCTCGTTGGGCCTCCAGGAGGAATGCATTGCCGTAATCCCAGAAGAACATGCCTGCATCCGACAACTTGTTGATCACCTTTATGTGTCTCCTGAGGCTGTAATGACATAGATGATGTGGTAGTAAACGACAAAATCACCAGTTAAAGGCTGAGCACAGTTCAGCTCTAAAATGGATCCAACCTCTCTTGGATAACACTCCGGAAACGCCCAGGATCTGTGGACATGAGCTCGTTGGCCTGGCGGAAGCTGAGCGGGACCGGGTAGTAGCCCCCATTGTAGGGGTTGTGCAGCGACGTCTGGTCTGAACCCAGATCCACCAGAAGCTCTCCTGTTCTCTCAAACTCCAGCAGCAGCCTCTCCCTGATTACAAAGGTAAACGTTGGACTGACCCTTGCAGCATGTATGATGAAGAATTTATTCTAATACAGACTCAGACAGACCATGTCAAGTAAAGGTTTTCACGACTCACTCACAGCTCACTCACCACAAGTCTACAACATTTCCATGGAATCCCAGACTGAGGGGTGTTTTAGAGCTCCTGGCTTCTCTGTAAGAAATTACCAATCATGTGTTGGGACTTGTTTTCATCTTTACAACTATTTACAAAATGCAGATGCTTTCTCATTGCCATTTTTTGAATCTAGCTCATCCTCTCAAGAGAATCTTGAGAACCCAGACTCACTGTTACCCCAACAGCTTAGTCATGTAACAACGATCTTATTATTTGTAGGAATTAAATTATTAGGATGTGTTCTTCTGTGTTACCTAATGCGTTTGATGCATTGCTCCAAGCTACTGGTCACCTCCATAACCCAACCTTGCTCATGTCTCTTCCTCAGAGGAGCTTCATCCACCTTCATTCAAATCACAAATATTTCCCACCATTTTGGCTGTCGATCAGAAGTGAATTTGAATGAGGCAAAAAAAAAAAAAAAAAGACAGGAAACTTCCTGACCTCAGCAATCACACCAACACAGCCTGCAATGACAGCAGCTTTGGCCTGGGCGCCGCTCATTCCCCCGAGGCCTGACGTCACGAAGACGCGTCCCCTCAAGTCATCCGTGCCCAGGTACCTTCGGCCTGCATTTAGTACCGTCAGCTACACACAGAAAGTAGATAACAGCTATCCTTGACATTATTATACAGGGGCTACGATATTGTTGTACAGCATGCTATGATGTGGAAGAAAGGATGCGAGGATCTGCTTGTCATTTTTACAAACCAAAGTGCCATGAACAATCCCCTGAGGTCCAATGTAACAGTAACTGCCTGCTGTCATTTGGCCGTACCTGTATGCATAGAAAAAAAACATAATGGAAAACATACAGCTGTAATACAAGATAAATAGCTTGTGGCTCAGAAGTTTGCAGACACCAATTGGGAAGAATGTCAAATAAATTGGGGATTCATTTGAACTATTCTTTTTTTTCAGGTAGGATAGTAATTCAGCAAACGTGTTTCCACATAAAACTTCTGACTGCTCTTCTTTTGATGACCTTTTTCAGATTGGATGGTGGTCTGACATGGACCTGCCCTTCAGTAATAATCCATTACATTTCACAATGGTAGAGGTCTGGCGCTCTCCAGAATTTCAATATCTGCCTGTTTTATCAACTCTAAAACCTGTTTCGATCAACAGCTTGTTTCAGCAATCTAGCTTTTGATAGAAGGTAATGTTGATCAACTTGGAGGTATCTTCCTTTTCTAGTATTGCCTCCTTCTGCTTTGTGAAATTCCCCTGCTCTACTGAAAGTAAATCAGCCCCACAGCGCTCTACTCTCACCACCCTGTTGGAGAGTTGGTACAGTGTTCTTTGGTTTAAAAGCCTCACCTTGACTCACCTGAACATACTTCTAGTAATTTTTGCTAATTATCTTGAAACTTTAGTCTAGCTGGTATTTACTTTGTTGATTTCAGGTTCTGCAAATTGCAGGTTGAAACTGATTTCAGAACCAGCAACAAATTTAATAAAAACCTGACTACTCATCAAGAGCAGAATAAATATTGTTGCAGCAGGTTAAAACTATATAGCTCTAGGTTACTATAATGTGAGGTATACATGTCATAGTGACTGTATTAATTTGTTAGTAAGGGACTTGAAATTAACTCAAAAATGATTTTCTTGAGTTCAGCATGAACTGTAGTGAGATTATCTTATTGTCTACGAAGCTTGTTTGCTATTGTAAAGGTGGTCTAGTCTACATAATTCAGCTACATTTGACTGTAGCTGGCTGGTTTATTTTACAGCACAAAAACTGAGACATTTAGATTGAAATTATCAACCTTGACATATATACCAAGCTTTATGATATGATATTTTTGAAATTATTTAAACGAGTGAAAATGAAATACACTTAAACCTGTAGGTTAGTCACAGTCCTCAATGTTACATGTAAATATTATAATTATTATCTGTTCCCTTAAGAAACGTTTTAATATGTACTTTAGACAGCTAAAGATCCAGAGAAGAAGTTCAGTCATGTCTAAGAATGTTTTCAAACACTCAGCATGGAACAAGAAAGAAGACAGTGCACAGCTCTTTGCAAAGGAACAATCTATGGTTGGACAACTCTGGTACAAGGTCCTGTTTTGACTGTACACATTTTTTTTCTTTCCTGGAATCGACCTTCAACTTGTACAACTTATTTAAGGATGTCAGGATTAAACTTCACTCATAAAAAGGGCAATACATGACAGAGATGAAGCTGGGTTATGGAAATAGTCAGGAAGACAAAATTATATTTACTATGACAGAAAATGCACCCCCTTACACAGCTTTGAATACCCTTTAAATAAAACAAGTTCTGCCACTGGTGACACTGGTGTTTGATCATTATGCAGCTTTTGAAGATTATATATACGCTTTAACCAGTTTTCTTTAGTCTGATAGTGACAGTTAAGAAAACTTAACTTGATTACAAAATTAACACATTTCAGTGTTCTGGCAGTAAAAAGATCCTAAAACAACATGTCATATCTAGTTTTTGGATTAATTAAACAGCCTAGCATTATCTTTAATGTGGTCCTGTCATGCCCCAGTAGTTTATGTTTCAAACAAGCTGACTGATTTAAATGTGCTCAAACATTTCTGAAAAAGAAGAGTGTTAAAATATTAAGGTGGAATTGTGCAAGAAGTTTGTTAATAGCTGCAAACGCGCATGACTGTGGTGCAATCTGCGACAATACATTTATTTAAATAATACTGGGGGTTATGTATACATTTGAGCCTTTATTCATAATGTGGATTTTGTGTGAAAGAGAAAAATCTATTATATGTATATTTCAATAATTGCAGTTATGAGTTGTACTATCATTCCACCCTTGAAAAGTATCGACAAAATGCATTATTGCAGGTCCTTCATTAACAAGGCATTGATACCCATGGTAAGTGTATGCAAACTTCTGACAAATTCTCTTTCTTGATTTATCATCACAGACGGTCCAGTAGCTTAGAAAAACGTACATTGTGACACCCAGAGCAAACATCCTCTCATATTCTTCTCTGGAGGAATAATTTGGAATAACCTGAGGAAACACCCGGGACAAATCAAATGTGAGTCTGTTGTTAGGGTCTCTTACTGACACATAATGTGCGTTCTGCTGCTTACCATGCCGTTAGTGATGATGGCCCGAGGCGAGGAAGGCAGGCTGGGGAACAAACCCATGGGGTGTCCGCTGTACATGACCAACGTTTGCTCCTCAGTCATCTCACTCAGGTAGTGCATCACAAGGCGAAACTGAACTCAAATACGAACATGTGACTTTGAGCCATTTAAGACCATATCGGAGATAAAATATAATTTACTCAGGACTCACCTGTGCCCAGTTACTAAACACCTGTCCGTTGCCTCCGTAGGTGACAAGCTCCTGGGGAAACTGCAGGAGGAAGAAAGGTTTGTTTCCTTCGTGTCATGGTTTCTCAAGTAAATATACTATTCCATAACTTTCAGAAGTATCTCTGCACCAACACCTGTCACATGCCTGAACTCCTTTCTCAGCAGGTCTTTTAACCCTGCAGAGGCCTGGCAACAACCCATTGTATTATTCAATGGTACTGGAGATGGTTTGCATCTAAAAGTTGCAGGATACTAGCTCTTGAGGACTTAATTTTGTCACCCTGTTTAGGATATTAATTTAGACAAGGTTAGATGAACTCTGCACAAAAAGCTCACCTGAGCAACTGTTGGGTCCAGGTTGTTCATGATCATTAGCATCATAGCTGCTGCATGTCGTGTGCGGCAGGGATACTGATCTATAGGATAAGCCCTGCAGAAGAGAAGGGCAATCATATGAATACTGGGGTTAAGGAGATTACCTTCAGTCTCAACAGTATTTTGGTACTTTTAATAATTTCTAGCACAAACCATGACTTTATGAAAATCTATTTCATTTCTACAGATATGAATGAGAGCTGATGTAAAATGTGTCAAAAAAAAAAAAAAACCTTTTTCACATTTTGTCACATTACAATCTTAATATTCATAGTTTTTATTTGATTTTTTTTTTAATAGACCAACAAAAAACTATGAATAATTGGGAAGTTAGCAAAAAAACAAGACGATTTTTTTCTTATTTTTTTACCAATTTAAATCTTAAAGGTATTGTTACAGATTTTCAAATTGATTTAGTTCTGGACTTCATCTTGATCATTCTATCAGGTGGAAATGTTATGATCCAAACAATTTTAAAGCTCTGGCTGCACGTTTGGTGCTTTTGGATGGTGAACCTCCAACCCAGTTTGGAGCCTTTCACTGCCTCTTACTGGTTTTTCTTCCAGGATTACCTTAGCACTATGTATCTGATATAAACTTCTAAGTCCCTATAGAAAAAAAGTTTCCCCACCACAGCATGATGCTACCACCTCAGACTGAAATGCATTGCCCATTTTTCTTTTATATATAACCATGCATGTAGGCCAAAAGGGCCCATTTTGGTTATATCTGGCCAGAGCACCTTCTTCCACATCCCTGTTCTGTCCTGTGGAAAAATTATTGTTTTTTCTGGGGATTTTTCTTCTTGTTGGAATTGCTTTCTTCTTGTTTAAAGGCCAGAGTTTTAGACTACACAACAAATATTTTTCCTCTTATCAGATTATTCCACCTGTGCTTTATACCTCTGCATCTCCTGCAGAGTTACCAAAGACTCTCGGGTGCTGTTATCTATTCTCTTCCTTGGTCGCCCTGCCTGGTCAGATTTTAATATTGGGATAATTAATTGAGTAGTGCTTTTTAGATTGCTCATATCTAGCGATATTGTTTTGTAAACTTACAGTACGTTAATGGTCTCTAACAAATCTCATAAAATTATAATAATACATATAGCGGTTTGTGGTTGTTACATGAAAACATTTTGAAAAGTTTGAAGAGTTTAAATACTTTTGCGAGGTACTGTTAAAGATGGAACAATGGGTAGAACTCATGCTTGACATTTCCATTACCTTTGGTATTACACCTAAACACTTTACTTTTAAAAAAATATTTTGATAAATTCCGATGATTAGATATGGTTAGTAAATTTCAAAACAAGTATTTCTTATGTTCTCCCGTGAAACGCTAATGTTAGACTTTGGCCCTGGAAAATCTCAACCAGGTCTTCACGGGGGCCCCTTACCTCATCCGTACCGTGGGGCAAAAGCGGTACATGTATATGTGACCATACTGTCGGAGCTCCTGGGCAAATTCAGACGCGAGCGTTGCATGGTGGGTAGGAGGGAAGTAACGCAGAGCGTTTCTCAGTGCCAGCTGGAGGAGTATAAAGATAATTTACTGTGTGTTAGTGAAAACAGATCAATGTCAGATATCTGTAATTCCTTTCCCTATCTAGGAGGCAGAGCTCTCCTTGCTTCTCTCCTTCAATTATTGACTGAGGGTATTGCTCTGAGTTTGGGCAATCATTTTTGGTCCTTTGAAAATAATCAATCTTGGGTTTAAACCAATTGCAAGTTATGCAACAAGAGTGCAGAGGAGGCTGTAGTATGCCTTAAAAATCTGGGTTCAGCTCGATCATTACTGTGGTATTTTTGGATCTTTTAGCAGTGTCATCATTCATAAGCATAGATTTTGTTAGTTTAACACTTTAACAAATTTTTTTCAGGTCTCAATTTTAGGTGCTTTTTTAATTTGTCACAGTAATAGAAACAATCCAGGAAAGCACACATTATTAAGTACAAATAAAAAAGCTTCACTAATAGAACAAAAGTTTGTATTTACTCACTCGTTCATCTTCAGCTGTGAGGTTAGGAGTCCGGACGGGGGCATGAGGCAAATTTGGATCTCTTCCTCGGTTTGGTGGCAAAGGCTCCAGGGGTAGACCGCTGCAGAGCTCCTTTAAACCCGACATCCTACCGGTTTCTCTCTGTTACACGGTTGCAGCAGAGACCAAGGAGGCAAAGTTCAGGCCGCACACTGATGGCAGTTCTGACTGATGCAGCAAACAACTCCCTGTGGAGACAATACCTATGTACTTGTGGACTTTTGGGGCCAGTCCCTCTTTACCCTGCTCTCCCATTGGTTTTAGCATTACCTTTGCCCTCTAATAGTTCACCAATGAAATCACAGGCACTCCACAGGGATGTTTGATAACTATTGATCTCTGAAAGAGATTGAAGTAGCACATGACTGAGCAAAAGGGACAGTGACCCCAGATGCTTTGTCATGTGACAAAAAAAAATAGATGGTGTGAGCCTCATCCTGTGTTCTGAAGAAATAATTAATTCTGTAAATCTTTTTTTTTAAATGATTCTAGTATTATAAAAATTAAAATGGCATGTAAACAATATTAAGCCTGTTAAATTCAGTTTATAATGCAAATAGGACTTGTTATCCATCGTAATTATAACTTTTTATATGAAACACACATTTTGATTGCTCAAAATTATATAGAAGTCATTTGACTGGGCTAAATGTTTTAGATTTTGATTTTAAGATTAAATGCTGCAAAGTGAGAGAAGCTTTAAAGTTTTCATCAAACTTAAAGCTACAAATCAGATGTCCCTCCAGATTGACTAAATATGCCGTTATATAAAACAGAAAACAGAATCTTGGGACACTTCATAGTTCTTGTCGCCCGGACAGTAAGCCGTGTTATGTAGATCACAAAAGCACCCATCAGAATTGAGAAAAATACAGACTTGAATCCTGAGCCATACCAACAGCTCATCTAATTTTATGACGAATATGGAAGTAGTTCATGTTTTTTTTTACCTCTGTTAAAAAAAACCTAGTTACATGCAGTAGGACAGGTCCACAGCATGATCCTGCCAGCACCATGTTTGATAGTTGGTACTTTGGTTTGTTGACCTCCTTAAGTAACAGCCACATGTGTAACTCATCAGGATGGCCAGGGGTAGTCAGATTCCCAGAATGCCAGGTCCACAAGATGTTTGTTGTTGATATTAAGGATAGTTCCAAGTCAATTTTTATTCAGTTTGTTGTAATAATATAAAAAAGATCAAGTTCAACACAATTAAGAGTTACAATTGTTTTTATTACAAAACTGTCAGCAATTTTTACTGCAATCTTTTTTTTCTTTTTGCTGCACACAAAAGGTTGAGTTTAGTTCAGATGAGGTAAATACTTCAGATCTGGTTATAAATTAAGAATAAGTGCATCCTGAGAGGCAACAGTGGAAACAACACCGAAGAGCTCACAATGAAAAGTGACAGAAGTATTCTTCGGTACATTAACTCTTCATATCTCTGAGGATTCAGCCACAGTACGGTAAAAATAAAACACTTTGAGCTTTCTTTGAAACTTTGAACAATTATAAAAAGGAGGGCACAACTTTAAAAACACCACTGCAATATTACAGCTTCTGAAGTTATGATAAATCAGAGTAGAGACAAGTACACAACAGGCATCTGGTGACTATTATACGCTTGGTCCTGTAAGATAAAAAAAAATAAACTTAATTCGAGATAATTATCTCCAGCGTTGAGGACATTTTTAACCCAAGGAACCCACTAAGGAAGAAACAGAGAAAAACCTTCATGAATTCTGCTAATCTTCAACAGAATGGATATTCTAACTGTTCTTCTCAACAAATCATGCAAACTTGAGCTCTGTTCTGCAGATAAATTACCTTTCTGAAGCAATAATTATTGCCCTTTTGATATGATGTTTTGCACAGCAAATCAGTTCGTACGATTTTATAACTTAACCTGTTTTTTTTCTTCTTAACAGCAAAACAAGCCCTTTAATCTTCCAAAGGATTTCTTAATTGTTTCTTTTAATTCGGATGAACTACTGAATAATGGTGGCAAAAATATATTTTTTTCAGATCCATAACAAAATGACTCAGTGTAAATGGTGACAAATGAGCTCTAAAGCTCAACAGTAGCTCATTATTAGCTCTCTGCTGAGCTCTTTGTGTCAGGCTGTGTGGGATCAGAGTCCTTCTCGGAGCCAGCTGCTGGGTCTGCGTCTGAAATTTCAGCAGGCGTAGATTCCTCAGACGTCTGACTGGACGGCGCATCATCTTCTTTTGGGTAAAGCTCTGGGTAGCGCTGCAAACACTCCTGCATTGACCTGAACTGCTCAAGGCACTCAGAGCCTTTCACCTCCTCCTTACTGTAGTGGAAGCAGGAGAAGGCTTCCTTGAATTCAGTCCCACAGGGACCGCTGGCCATCCCCCCCAGACAGGGACAGTTCCAGTTTATCTCTCCACTGGGGAGAATCAGACCTAAATGGAGGAGAGTGGAAATTTAGTTTGAGACCTTGCATAATAGAAGTCAATTCGGAGACACTCGACCAGAGACCGACTCACCTTGCTCCTCATAGGGATCATTGGGGTCTTCTTCTACAAGCTCCGCATTGCTCGGTGTTTCATGATCCTCTTTGGTGACAAATATGATTTTGTCTTTACCTGACAGATGAAAAAAAAAATTTTTTTTTGAGAAGACCTGACAACAGGCCATTCATAAAAATATAAATTTATAGTTTTATGGACTGTGTTTTTGCAAAAAGCAAAACAGATATGTTATCTTGTGCTTTAGTCTCTCATAACCTTCATGTGTTTCTCAGCCTGACATAAATACAGTGATGTAAAAAAAAAAAGTTTATCATTTTGTTTTTAGTGAAAGATCAAAGGTGAATCAAATGGAACTACTGATAACCCTTAGCCCCAAATGAAGAGAAATGGGTGAACACACAAAAATGATCAACCAATAAACAAGTTCAGTGATGGAAAAGTTCCCAAATCTACTTAATATAACTATTAAACACAAACCATACCGACTAAATGGGCTTTTACCTCTCTTTTTTTCCTTTAGCTTCATAAGTTAACTTGTATGGTGAGCATTTTCTGACATTAGTTACACTGTTCGGCTTAAAAACCAAGAGCCACTCCTTTACTTTGTAAAAACAGAATGAAACTAACAGTTTCTCAGGTATTCATAAATAAATGTTGATTGTGGGTGACAAAAGCTGGAAAACAGCCCAAACTGATTCATTTTTTCCCACATCTCCTAGGCCTGAAGACTGTTTTACAGGTTGTTCTTTATGAGCTGAATTTATCCTTCTTGATTGCAGAGAGGAGAGTAGAAGTAGACAGGCAGTGCTGCACTATCCATGCTTTGAACAGCTGAAGAACTTGCAAGGCATTCAGGCCATGTTCGCTGTCATTTCAGTAAGATGTGTGATTATAAATTTCAGCAACTATAAAACTATAACTTTTTTAAAACCTTGGGATACACCGATACCATGGTGATAGCAGCATCATGCTGAGCCTCTAGTTTGCACTTAACCATACAAGGTGCATTACACAAAGAAGATGACATAATGGAGGATTACCTCTATAATAATAATTTCACTGCAAATCAAAAATAATACTAATTAGAACCAAAGGAATGATATGAGGAAGCTGTATTACTAGTATACATCCATTTCCATGCATTTAAATGTATAAAAGGGATGTTAAATATCATTAATTCTGCAACACCATTACATCACTGAGTCTTGATTATGCGATATGTATAAATTGTAATAATATACAATTCATCATTTGATGAAGATAAAATTGCATACATTCCTGTATTAATCATCTGACTAAGTCGTTTGCTTGAGTATTTTTAGCAAAATGTCCTAAAACTAGAGTTAGGGGCTTCTTAGGGAAGACATTAATATACCATAAATTACAACAACAACAAAAACGTATTAGAAATGCTGATTTTTTTTTGGGTTAAAATTTCCTTTTTAAAGAATATTTTGCACCTTTCAAAAACAACTATTCTAGCATAACATGTAGTGGGATGTATCGAAGTGGATAAATATCAAAATCTGCAATGCTTATCACCCTAAAACTGTTTTAATCTTAAATATACGATTTTGTAGCCTTCTTTTGACATGCAGCTTGTTGGTTCTCAAGGTTAAACCAGGGGATGATCATAGCAGTTATACCTTCTCTGCTATAGATATCACAAATTAGAAATGTCCCACCTAACATATAACCAGATATTAGTCTTTAGAAAAGTTATAACAGCTCCAGGGTTAATTTTCTAATTAAACTAAACTTTAGTGTTAGCCTTCCAGAGAAATTAGCCGCCGGCTAGCTCAGGAGGCTCACCTTCTTGTCGGACCGAGCTCATTTCTTCAAGCTGGAAAAATAAATAAGTCTCCCTTGAATTCACGTCAGCAGGTCAAGGCTCGAGTAATAAATATTGTTACTTTAAAAAGAAAACGCACGCAAAATAGTCACACGTTTCACTACATAACCGGCTAGCTGTTTCACAACTATCCTTGTTAAAGCATGATGGGGTCATCTTCTTCTTTTCTAAAGTTTCCGGGAGCGTTGACGCCGCTGAGACCTCTACTGCCCCCTACAGCTCAAAAGCGCCAGATGGAACGCTGAAATGTAAAAAAAAAAAAAAAAAAAAAAAAAAACTAAAAGAAAAAACTATGTGAAATTAATAGCCACGTAAATAAATAATATACAAATATATGACAATGAAATTGTGAAAAAACTTAATTCATATAAAATTCTTAGCTCCTTTCTTCCCCTTCTTGGGCTCCTGACTGATTTATCCTTTTAGACATCATAGTTCACCCACCACAAATTAGTCAATCAGCTGATTAGATAAGATCATACAAGCTTAGCAACTCCTCCTCCCCTCCCTCAACCAGAAGATAGAGTGAAGTGAGGCACCCATGCACACCAAAAGGACCTTAAGAGAGACATTTGAGTCGAGTGTAACGTTACGTTGTGTCCTCATGTAATTATTTCAAAATTATACAAAAAAATATAGATATATTTTTCCGTTTTTGGTGACCTTGCGTGTTGGTGTTGGCGGCCTTATCATTTGGCTGTCTTGTGCACAGCAATGGAGTTACTGTTGATGTGTTTTCTGTGTCATCCAGCACAATTCAGAGGAGAATGTCGGAAGAGGTTAATGGTTAGATACAGAAAATCAGTTAAAGATAGAATTATTAGGTATGTTTTATTTAAGAATCTTTGTATTGATTGTTTGTATGTAACCTGAATTCTTTCCACAGCCTCATCAACAACAGAACCGGGCCCTTTATAAATATATTTTTTATAAAGGGCCCGTGAAAACCGTGATTAGTTACTTGCAGTAGTAGTTTAGATCTCCCTACCTCCCCAAACACAGATGTGTTTTGGCCGCAGAGAAATCTTCAGAATTTCAGTTCATTTTGCTGCTCAAGGTCTAAACAAAATATTAAGTCCAGTACAGGCTAGGAGAAATAATCCTCAGTTGGTCGCTCCGCTCTGATTCAGGCAGCCTCCATCACTATGGGGAACACACCTCGAAATGCAGGGAGACTTTCGGTTCCCTCTCTGCACCTTTGACCTAATGTTACTAGGCACATCCTCAATTGATCTAGGCTGGCCGTTAATGAAATGAAATTACTGCTGTAGACCCTCATCCAGAAAGGTTTGGCCCTTTGCCTTAGCAAATTACATCTAAAAATGTCACATAAACAGTAGCCGAATATAGACACCTGTACCAACAATTTGGACCACAGCATGTATGGAAAGCCAGATGTGCCATAATTTGTTTGTGAGAAAATTTTTATCATTCTTGAAATGCATTTGTGAAATAAGTTAATCTATTCTTATCCAAATAAAAAAATATTATTTTTACATTTAAATTATTTGAAATTTTATCAATATTTTTCTACACTGCTGTGTTCCTAAGATACAGTGAATTATTTTTTATATCTTGGCTTTAAAAATCAAAATTTCTTAGAGGTGCTACCATAACTATAGAAAAGAGTAGAGCTAGCCCCTCTGAGCTGGTTGGATCTGTAAAGCTTTCTGCAGCTGAGTTGCTGTGGAGGTTAACCCGTCAAGCCATAAACAGCTGTTCAATTCAATAACAACATAAAATGGTGCGTTCAGACCACACACTTTGTCTGCACCAAGCAACATTGCCAACGTATGTAGTAGGCATGCCTTTCTCTGCCGGATGTTTTAAATGCTAGTGGATCGTGATTGGCTAGACATCGTCGACTTCGGGTAATGTCACTACAGTGAGATGCTCCGATTGGTTGGCTCACTGCGTCAAGTGCGTCAAAAGTTCAGCTGGCTGAATTTATGCATTGCTTGCGTTTGCTACGTTGCTGCTTGAGACGCAAGTAATGCTTGAAACGTTGACGTAGCCAACACACAACGCACTGCAGAGACTCTGATGGACTAAATCATACATTTTACATGTAATCTTGACGCAACTGATGCTGGCGTTTGGGGCGGCGTGAAAGCAACAAATGGACTTCAGCACATCCTCGTTATTCTACACCTTCTGGAATATCCAGATTAAGCAACAGCCATTGAGTGTGCAGCTCCCAGTCACTAAACCTCATTTGGCATATACAGACGTGGACAAAATTGTTGGTACCCTTCATTAAATCAAAGAAAAACTCATAATGGTCACAGAAATAACTTTAATCTGACAAAAGTGATAATAAATAAAGATTATATAAATGTTGACCAATGAAAGTCAGACATTGCTTTTCATCCATGCTTCAACGGAATTATTTAAAAAATAAATGCATGAAACAGGCCTGGACAAAAATGATGGTACCAACAACTTAATATTTGGTTGCACAACCTTTTGAGGCAATCACTGCAATCAAATGATTCCTGTAACTGTCAATGAGACTTCTGCACCTCTCAGCAGGTATTTTGGCCCACTCCTCATGAGCAAACCGTTCTAGTTGTTTCCGGTTTGAAGGGCGCCTTTTCCAGACAGCACGTTTCAGCTCCTTCCAAAGATGCTCAATAGGATTGAGATCAGGGCTCATAGAAGGCCAGTGTTTTCCTCTTAGCCCTTCTTGGGTGTTTTTAGCTGTGTGTTTTGGGTCATTTTCCTGTTGTAAGACCCGTGACCTGCGACTGAGACCATGCTTTCTGACACTGGCCAGCACATTTCTCTCTAGAATCCCCTGATAGTCTTGAGATTTCATTGTACCCTGCACAGATTCAAGACACCCTGTGTCAGATGCAGCAAATCAGCCCCAGAACATAACCGAGCCTCCCCCATGTTTCACAGTAGGGACCGTGTTCTTTTCTAGATATGCTTCATTTTTCCGTCTGTGAACATAGAGCTGATGTGCCTTGGCAAAAAGTTAAATTTTTGTCTCATCTGTCCACAGGACATTCTCCCAGAAGCTTTGTGGCTCGTCAGCATGTAGTTTGGCATACATATGATTTTACCTCTGGCTCAAACAGCGAAGGATGTTCCGATCTGACACTGATGTTCCTTGAGCATAAAGTTCAGCTTGGATCTATTTTGAAGTCTTTCTAGGCTCTTTTGTTACCATTTGGATTATCCGTCTCTTTGATCTGTCATCAATTTTCCTCCTGCAGCCACGTCCAGGGAGGTTGGCTACAGTCCCATGGATCGTACATTACTGAATGACATGTGCAGCTGTAGTCACAGAAACATCTAGCTGCTTGGAGATGGTCTTATAGCCTTTACAGTTAACATGCTTGTCTATGATTTTCTTTCTCATCTCCTGAGACAACTCTTTCCTTTGCTTCCTCTGGTTTATATTGAGTGTGGTACACACCACGTCACCAAACAACACAGTAACTACCTGGAGTCCTATATATAGGCCCACTGAGTGATTACATGATTGTAGACACCTGGGATGCTGATTAGTGGACATACCTTGGATTAACATGTCCCTTTGGTCACATTATTTTCATTCTTTTCTAGGGGTACCATAATTTTTGTCCAGGCCTGACTTTCATTGGTCAACATTTATATAATTTTTATTTATTATTACTTTTGTCAGATTAAAGTTATTTCTGTGACCATTATGAGTTTTTCTTTGATTTAATGAAGGGTACCAACAATTTTGTCCACGTCTGTAAACTCAAAAAGTGAAAAAAAAAAAAGTCCTTATAAAAAACAACCACTGGATCAAAACCTTTATGAAATAAAAGCTGACTGTGAAAAATACCCTTTGGAGTAAAACCTGATGTAATTTATAAAAAATCTTATTCCATAATGTCATAGTTACATGACATATTTGTCTATTGTTTGTTTATGTAGACATTTATATCATAAGGTTTTATCTAATTTTGGCATTTTATATCTTTCAGGATAAATCCAAGTTGCATATGCACAACTATAGAAATATTTATCTTCGTGGAGCGAAGAGCTCAAAGAGTTTATTTCTTTAAATTAGCCTTGTAGACCACCAGAGGAAGGTTGTAATTTACTCAGTCTAATTTACTGGAGTAACTTTTTAATGAAAATTCACATGCAGTTTTACTCCATTATTAGCGTTTACTTGAGTACTTCAAAGTTATTGCAACTACTAGCTGAGAAACATTTCCTATAGCTGTTAATTCAATGAATGAATAATTTAACCAAAAATGCACCATATCAGACAAAACTACACGTTTAGGGCTGCTGTAGGCTGTGGTAGAGTTGTTGGCCTGTGTCCAAGGAATTGTGGGTTTGATTCCAGCTTCTGCCTGCTAAATGCCATTATATCCTTGGGCAAGAAACTTCACCTACCTTGCCTACTGGTGGTCAGAGGGACTGGTGGTGCCTTTTTGGTAACCAGGTATGCATGAACGTCTGAATATAGTGTGAAGTGCTTTCGGGTCCTCTGGACTTGATAAAGTGCTTAACAAGTTCAGGCCATTTTACATTTATATTAAGTGAGAGCTCTTATTTGTACACAAGCTTTGTTCTATTACTATTATCTGTCTACTAAACTACTAAACCTGTTGGACTTGGAGGTGAAGAAGCTACAATAAAGGCATAAGAAAACACACTATCATATATTACATAATTTTAACAACACTTTATATTAATGTCTGTCTGATGACATTTTTAAACAAATGCTATATTCAACAGCTGCCAAAGCCGTTACATTTTACATAAAAATTTAAAAATGTACATACATTATTAAAATTGCAAAATACTTTTTTCACAAAAGTCGTTTTATTCAGCATGATTTTTTTAAACAGGTTTGTTCTGAAGTATTTATTTTTCCTTACATTATCAAAGACTATCTTACACTTATGACAAGTTCAACAAATTTCAACGTGGTCTATGTACAGAAACATAAATTTGTCTGAAAAAGTTATAAGAGAGGGAAAATAAAACAGATGTGACTGACAGGAATGTGTATGAGCTGTGACTTAATACTGTGTATCCCTGGGAATGCCACATATTAAAAAACAACAAGAACCAACTCTTAATGGGTGAGCGTTCAAATCACTCTTCCAGAGGCTGAAACCAAGTGTGAGCTGTGAGGCCTCAGCTCTAACTCAAGTTTACACAAAGGAACATTTACAGTTTTTGAATCAGCATTTGGGAGGCCAGCTTCTGGTCCATACATCAACAGAAATATAACTAACCTGAGAGTAAAAGTTTAACCTAAGACATCACTAAGCACCCAACAGGTAGCTGACAGCCAACCCCTAATCGAGTATGCCTGCATACTTAAGCTCTCACTCCTCACTCTGGGTGAAAAAAATAAAACATTTCTGCCATAAGCCATTTAGAAAATCTTTGTTTTAATCTGCAGTTGTGATGTTCAGCTGAAATGGCGTTCTCTTCATCCTGAGGACTGAGTAAATTTTATGAAAGTCATCATGTTCAATTCCACACTGCATTTCATCTCAGCTGGGACTCCATAAGGTTCCTCAAATGTCTGAACAGTTGAGCTGATACAGTTCATAGATTAAAAAAAAAAGAAACACAAAAAAGCCCCATAGAAGCTGGCAGGATCACAGCTTTTTAGAAGAACATTGCCGACATGCTTCCTACTTCACTTTGCTCTTTTACAAAGATTTCAAAGTACTGATAGATGATTGTGACAGCCAGCAGGATACCGGTGCCAGAGCCGATGGCACCGAGGAAGTCCGCCATCACCGATAACCCACCGATGCAAAGTCCACCAAAGGCTGCAGCGGTAGGAATATATCTAGAAAGAAAAAAATTTGGGAGAAATTTACTAATAAGTGGAGTCATAAGTAATGCTGAAAAGGGGAATCATAAGTAAATAAATAGGAGGGTATGGTTTTATTTTTCATTTTATTTCATTGAATTGAACAAAAAATAAAGCAAAAAAAGATTTAAAAAACATTACCAAGAAAAATGCAGTTCCATCATCATGACTATATGATTTATCTGAACTGTTCTGATAAGAGATATTTAATAACCAACCATTTAAGTAACCCATTTAAATCTCTTAGCGAGACGCAGAGGAACCTCACTTTCAATAACCATCAACAAGCTTATGACTGATATTCGACCTCTCTTAATACCAAGATCATTAGAGGTTATCAAACTTGGGTGGCTTCTTGATATAGACCTTTTTTCAGTATGATCAACAAATTATCTTCTTCTGGTGATATAACGAAACAAGTCATGTCCGCCACAGTCTAATTTTCTGCCGCCACCAGCTCATGATGGGGCCGTTGGTAAATAAATACATTCAGTGCCATCAGGTCTATGTGCTTAATGGTTGGGATTTATCTGCTGTTACTCAAAAAAAAAAGTAGCAACAGTGGTGGCGCTTTCTCGAAATCAGCGCATTACCCTGCATTAAGTCCATTGTTCCCAACTTTGTGACTTTTAAAGACCCCTTTTTATCCAAAAATGACCTATTAAGTCACCCAGCAGAGAAATTTCAGCAAATGGAATCCCCTAGATCTAAAAAACATAGAGCCAGTTATTTTAATCCACAATGGCTCTGTTCCGTAAATACATTTGGTTATTGATCAGTGTGTCCTTTGCTGAGTAATTATGACTGAATTCACTGTATAGTATACTAACGGAAATTCATATGAGCAGAAAAAAAACAAAACAGAAACAATTACGCTTGCCTTTTAGACATCCAGTGGGTACCACCACTGACTAACAGCTAACAAGCTAATTAGCTTACAAAGCCGACTGTCCCTCTTCGTTGTCAGCCACAACGGGCTTCCTCTTAAGATGCTCAAGCATCTCCGTTGTACTGCCATGGAAAACAGGTTTCACCTTGTGAATTTTGCAATACACATACTTCTCTTTATGCTAAATAAATATCTCCAGAACTTTAGAGCTCCGCTGTCAGCTCGCCAAGATACTGCGGTTTGAGCTTTTCCAGTGACAACACGGCTCGCCCCGATTGTCACAACTGCACATGTGCATCAGGGGCAGAAAGGCAGACAAAGCAGCAAAAGGTACAGCAGCCATTTTAAGAGAAAAAACAAAGCTTAAAGGGTACAATATGTAATTTTGACATGTTGTGGTCAAATTCGAGTACTGCAGTCCATTAACAAAAACAAAGTAATCCGCTCTTAGCCACTCTCCTCCGTGAATTTCATGGAGATTTGGCAGTTACTGATCGGCCAGAAGATAAATGAGGAGCGAAGACAAGTTTTACACAGTAAGCTGATAAGTAGGTAAATACATTTAACCGCAACATCGAGTTGATAGTTCCCTAAACAGTAACTTATTTTTAGAGCTGACTATTTTAATGCTAGCATTGTTAGCTCAAGGCCTTTAGTGTATTTATCAGTGTCAGATTACAAATGGCGGCGCACCGGTTAGTGTTGAACACTTAGTTAACTTGCAATTCGCCCTGGAACCAGGAAATATAGACGCGGGACAGTTAATGCAAATAATGACTATGTCCTGTAGCAGCATTTTAAAAATAGCAAAAACCTACAACCACCGGCTGAGGTCGAAATCTGTTTCAATCTAACCTTCCTTCCAACACTGTTGGGACATTAGACTGTTGTGTGATTAATTTACTGTAAAATTATTACATAGTCATAGTCCTTTAAAAAAAAAAAAATGTTAATGCCCATTACTGGATTTGATGACAATTTGCTTGTCGGTGAGACAAATCGACTAATCGTGGCAGTCCTGTGGAAAACCCAACACCATAAACGGAACATAAGGAAAATCTTTATTTTACCTGTTTAGTTCATGAACCATTGAGGTTTCTCTGTGTCCTCTCATCACCATCTGCTGCTCCTTCAGCTGCTTCGCGACCTGGATGGTGAGGAAGAGCAGAGCCTCAATAAAAGGATGTCTTTAGATACAAGCCTTCACCACCACTTGACAGATTGCAGCCATGTCTTACATCTTTTGCAGAAGAGCCTGAAACCTCAATCCAGGTTTTGGAGAAAAAGGCACATGAGCCAAGCATGAAAAAGATGTAGATCAGTGCATGGACTGGGTCCTCCAGAACAGAACCGAAAGACTCAGGTGGGGAAAAGTAGTAACAAAGTCCTCCGATAGGATAGGCACGGGCCGGGCCACCTGATGTTGCATCCTATAATCATTAACAGGCAGAAGAATATTTTATTAAAGAGAAATGTCCATCATCTAGAAATACACACACTCTACAAATGTTCTGTGCTAAAAAAGACTCTATAGTGATACAAACATATTTTATAAATATCAGCAGCTACCATGTTGACAGACTGTGGTAAAACAGCACTGGTGTTCGTCTCATGCTTGTAGCAAGCAGCCATTTTTTTCATTCCCCAATCGAAGGACTTTTTTTATGCAACGCCAGTAACTCCGCCCTAAACCTACCAGACCATTGTCCTATGGACCTATGGGCCTGATGTATGGGCTGCTTTTAAAAAAGAAACAGACAAAAAGGCAGACTGGACTGGATCGAGCTGCACTGTTCCTCTGAGTGGAAACGAGGCTATAGAAACGCCCCAGATGAACCACATTATCACACCTAAAACTAATAAAAGAGAATCACTGCCAACACTTTTACTCCCAGATTAGGCCAATTTCTCAATTCAGCATGGAAAGGGTGGAATCCTGGTGCATCACAAATTTCGAGAATTGTCGGTAACAATTGGCAAGATACCTGACCTGCACAAGTGTTACGTGCTGTCAACACTCAAACTTATGCATCATATGAACAGAACCACATAAGGTTGGAAGCTTTAAAACAAGCTCTGTCTTTGACCCAAAACAATTTACAGTCGTCTGAATCTGGCTTCCACATGTTGGCCTTTGACGTCTGAGAATCTCTAGCTCCCCTGGATGTTTATACAGATGGATGCCGTGTTCCCCCCACCCTGTCCGATTCATCACATGGACTCACTGCTGATGCACACATACATGCACGCTCACGCAAAAATCACAGACACACACATACTCCTATATTTCAACGCCCTTGTGCAACTCTCTGATCCTAACACCCACGCTTTTAGCTGATGCACATTAGTGCTTAGCAGCTGCGTCCTCGCTGCTGCACAGGAGATCCCCCCCCTGCCCTGCCCAGTATTAACTGATGCTGTGAATGTCTGAAATATGGGCTTTAATGTACTGAGATCTATGTCTGTGTCTATGTGTTGTATTTTTGTTTACCCTCAGATGGGTTGTACTGAAAATTAACTTCCTCTCATGTAAGAAAATAAACTAATTACAGAGATGAACCTGTTACATTTTAATTTCCTCTATGTGTAAAAACTACAATGCCTAAAATACTAAAAACTAATCTAAAGTAATGTAAAAGCCATCAAAAATATTAACGTTCTGTGCTTTAAAAAGAAACTTAATTAAAAAGTAAATAATCATGTACTTACAGACCATGTTCCAAGCAGATTAACCAGGAAATTCCCACTGAAACGTGTGGAAAGCATCTGGGAGATAACATACAGGTTGGAGACTAAAGCAGACTGAAGGATGATGGGAATGTTGGAGGTGTAGAAGAGCTTGATTGGGTATGTGTTATATTGGCCCCGATAGCGAGCAGATTTGATGGGCAGATCCACTCTGAATCCCTGTAAGTAGATCAGGTTTTTTTTTTTTTTTTTTTGAGACGAGGCTCAGTTTCTAATGTAGACTCAGTCAAACAGAAGGAAAGGTGACACACCTGAAAGTATATAACTACACCGAATACAAACACTGTAGCGAGGAGGTTCATGAGGTTGGGGAGGTTCTGCCTGTAGAAGGCTTCCCTTAAAGCACGCACTTTGTCAGTCCTTGTGGCAAGCAGGTGAAATAGAGCAATGACTGCACCCTCAAATTCTGTGCCTGAAACACAGAATTACAAAAATAAATACTTTGTCATTTGCAAACAACAGAAAACCTTGAGACAAGTGGTATATGGTTGCTTACCTCTTCCTGTGTTCACAGTAGTGGGACTAAAGGCCTTCCAGACGATCGTCTCACAGATGTTGGTGGCAATGAACAGTGAGATCCCTGAACCGAGACCGTAGCCCTTTTGGAGCAATTCATCCAGGAGCAGCACAATCAGCCCTGCTACAAACAACTACAAAGGAACAAAACTGATCCAGTCAGATGGAAATCAGCTAATAGACCAGCAGAAAAATCAACTCACATTTCTTTAGAGAATGTTAAGGTCTGTGTGTTTAAGGCATCACTGACACCCTAATAAGAGTATAATGACCTAAACTCAGCGACCTATTGGTTTTATCATATCATACATGCTAAAAACCTTCTGAACCCTCTAAAGACATTTAGTTGCAATTAATGTATTTAGGGGTAACAGACTAAAGGGGATGACTGCAAATTTTAAACACAAATGTACACCACACTTTTCAGATGTTTCCATCTGCCAACTTGTAATACACTGAAGTCTCAGGTTATAATGTAACAAAGTGTGGAAAACTCCCTTAAGATGCAGAAATACTTTTACAATACACAGCATGATGATAGTTATAAATGTAATAAATTATTAGCATTCTTACCTGAATGATGATGAGCAAACAGATCCCTGCACCCATGTCCGAAGGATCGCCATACATGCCAGTCATCACATAAACAATGGCCTGGCCAATAGTTATGATCATTCCAAACACTGAACACATTAAAAAGGTTAGACGACCAAGCTTCAAATGAAAATTTCAGCTCACAGACAGGTCAGTGCTTCATACATTTCTGAGCTCCATTAAAAAGCGCTCTGTCCTTTGGGGTGTCTCCAACTTCAATGATCTTGGCTCCAGCCAGCAGCTGCATTATCAGGCCTGAGGTGACAATAGGCGAGATACCCAGCTCCATCAGAGTACCTGGGTGAAGACATAATTGTTAGCACACGTCTCCAGAACTTATATTGTATTCTACTTATGTGTTTTACAGATACCTCTATTTGATGCCATAATGACTCTCATCCAGTAGAATGGATCGGCTGAGTCTGAAGACATTATACCAAAGAGGGGAATCTGAAGGAGTGGAGTTCATAAAAAAGACTGAATTAGTATGATAAGTTGTGATATATTATAACTTATAACTATTTTATAAATCTATGTTTGACCTACATTTCAAAGGAAATTAGTATCTGCCACTGAACTAATTGAAGAAATATTTAATATTTTATATGACATAGGATAAATGGCAATTTGGCTTGCTAAAAAAAGTAAATAAATAAATATATAAAAAATGCTTTTTATGATTCAGGATAAGTAATTAACATTGGAAAAAAATATAGCACAATTGGGCAAAAAAAGAAAATGATTTTATTTAAAATTGCATTTGGGGAGATTCATTGTCAACAAGAGGGGCATTTTAAGGACAATAATAAGTCCACAGATGTAAGACTATAACCATAACTCCTTCCAAAAGACTCAATGAATACTTAAATCCCTGCTGTTATTTACACATCTCTCTTATTTACACAGTTTTCTTGCAACTTCATGGAAATAATCTGCTTTTTAAATCAAAAATACACTTTTTGTACATTTCCTAAATTATCCTGTTCTATTGCATATTGATTTGAATCGGAGTATACTTAATAACTGCAAAGCATATTTGTGTTTAAATCCCTTCACTGCACAGTATGGCATTCTTAATTCTGGTTTGTTTATATTTTATATTTCTAAGACTCTACATATTTAGTTGTCAGTCACTTTGTTGCTCTCATGCCAGATTTCCCCCACTGTGAGACAAGAATATTTCTTTTCTATCTTAAATTTAGGCAAAAATTAGTATTTGTCAATTATAATACCAGTAACTACTTATAAAGTGACCAGATTTTTTTTAGAGACAAAGATGTAGTTATCAAAATAACTGCTGACATTCACACTATTTCAAGTGTTGAATACTGAAATAATGACTTTCCCTCTTACCTGACAACACACAAGAAAAATGAAGAGAGTAATTGCTGTCCATAGCACCTTTTCTCTAAACTGGATCTGTTGGTCATCATAAGGAGTTACAAAAATAGGAAGTGGCATAAACAAAGATAAAAGTCATTTAACAATGCAGAAATAACACGTAAATAAAAATAATATTCACCTTTCTCTCGGGTTTTTGGATCTCTGGCAGAACCGCACAGAATGGCTTTATCACCTCCAAGAATTTAACTGCAAACAACCAAAGAAAAGTGTTTAGACTAATAATAGGTAGGGATGAATAGGACGTGGCATTGAGAAAGTGGGCGGACTCAAAGGAAAATTAAATATACACAAAAAAAAGACAATATAACACAATATTTTGTACTTTAGCGTTTCTGGTCTGCTTCACAGTTATTAATTTTTGCCTCATGTTCATTTTTGTACATTTTATAGACAGTGAGACAAAGATAACAGCAGCTCTGTTATGCGTCGTCATCACTAGACTGTCAGTGTCTTTGAATGAATGGTTAGCTCATAAAAGCTTCCAAGCTAACTCGGTCTAGCTTTGACAGCTTTAGAATAAAAACAGAAGTAAGAAACTGCGTCTTAAAGTACTGACAAAACACTGAATTTATTTCAAAAATAAGTTCTTCTCAGAAATATTTCTATAAAGCTAAAAAAAGCAACAATTCACGCGCTGGCTAGCAAAGTAAGCCACAGTGAACCACGAGAGAGTAAGCTAACTAAGTTGGAAAACAGATTAAACAACAACATGATGTTTCCTTCGGAGACTATAGGTATCACTTTAAAAAAGATTAATTCGAAAAGTAGTACTCACTGCCCATGATGTCTTAACAATGAACGTATATCCTTTTCCCCCAACAGAAAACCAGCTCGTAGTTAGTCTCGATGACTGAACCACCGTGAGAAGGAGGAGAAAGACACGTCATCGTTAGAGACACGAAACTCAGAGATTTAAAGTGATAGCGTCAATTTTAGCGACTGCGCTCCTCTGACTTACACCCATAATGTCCTCCATATGGATTTTAGGTGAGCTCAAAATATCGTCACCTGCCGCAGGAATGCGCAAAATTTATAATTTCATAAAACATGGGATGAATTTTTCGGAGGGTGCTGAAAAATATATCCCTGTGATTAATGGCCAAAACAGGTATTACAGCTATGAAACTCAGCTCATCAATAATCAAATGGAAACAATCCGCAAACTCCTTCATAAACCGCAAAATCTTATGACAATTAAAACAAAATAGCACTGTACATGGCTGTTTTTTTTCTTTGCCTTTATGCGATGTATTGGCCACTAAACAAACTAAAATGTGTTGCATTCATGACATCGCTGTATGACTACAGGAAAAAAAAAAGAGAAGAATTTCTGCTTGCAACAAAAACATACTGAACTTTGAAAAAAAGATGTGGGGTCAAAGCTTTCAAGACAAATACTCCATGTAGATTTGAGTCCTTCTAGTAATTATAAAAAACAAATAAACAAAAAACAAAACACTAAAATTATGCACCAGCAGCGAACCAAAAATGGTGGTCTCTGTTTGCCGTCATCCTTTCACTTGCTCATGCAGTCAGTTGTCAACTTGAATAATAAAATGAGTATTTCACTGAACAATTAAAAAGAAGAAAATATGCAAAGTAGAATGCATTCAAAATATATATCATGCTTGGTTATTGTGATTTCTGTGCCTTAACCTCAATGCACGGTGACTGCACATCAGGGCTGTATGCTGTCACTTTCATCTTTACATAGAACATTAAAGGCAGTGTGTAATTTTCGTCCAGCAGGGGGCAGTGCATACCTAAATTATCACAAGCATGCGGTATCTGTGTCTTCAAGTAAGAAACTCAACAACGGATGTCCAACTAGTGCTGTTTTCAAACGCTCAATTCCCTGAGAATTATCTATTTGCAGCAACATGACGAGCACATCAGTCTCCCTTTAAAATGAGGTAAAAATGTATTTATGGCGAAACTTTTCTGCATTTTATATTCATAGCGGGCTTGTTCCGTGCGCTTTCTTTCTTGTAGAAGTAAAGATGTCATCTAAAGCTTTACGTAATTATTATTACATAATATTTGTCATCTGTGAGCGAGGCATGTGCAATATTTGCTTTTTATGAAGTTGATGTTTTAAAACACCGGATCAACTGTGGTTCCCAAGATCGACATGACTCCAAATGAATCTTTTTTCATGTTCACATAAACGTCTGTGATAGCTTTCCGAGTTCCGAACACAAGTTTGTCTGGTTTAGGGAAGTTTTCAATTTCACACAATTTGTGACTGAGTGAAAAAAGCCTTCTGGCAGGTAACATCTTCAAAGCTCTGCTGTCAAGCTTTTAAATTTGGACACCCATATTTCTTAGTCGGCCTTGTCAGCCAGTTCCATCTCAACATTAGGTTGGCTCACACCTGCCAGTGCAGTGGTATTCAGCAGCAGGGGTGAAGCACATAATTCTAGGTCCTATACACTCTCATGTCAGTGGGCCCCATTATGGAACATGAGAAAAAGAGTGGCATTTTAAAAAAATAAAAAAAGCATACATAAGGTTTTATGCAACAATCAGATCTGAATGCATTGATGAGTATTTCTGTCATTCACCCCCTGAACTGATGCATTTGGCCAACTTGTTGTCATATGCTTAACACAGTATGCTGCATCTACGCTTATGGTTATTGGTTAGTAAATGTCATCCCTACTAGCTGGCTAATTCCATTGGCTAACAGCCTAATACAACTCAACGGATTGTGCTGATTCATGTCTATGAAGTTGACAACTAAACATTAGCTGGCCCATTGTTTAGCTGTTATGCTTATAGCAAAGCTTGGTTGCCAACTAGCTTCTAGCAAACTAAAGACTTCATACGTTCTCCTCTCATTCTGATGTCAATCACTTCAAAATAAAAACATTAACAAAAAAAAAATGCCTCACACATTTCAAGTGAGAGGGAGGTCATGTTGCACCTTATCTCTTAACTGTTTTAAACCACTGGAATGTAGTCAAAGTAACAGTAAGACTTTCTTAAGAGAACAGTTAGGTATTTCTCCACTGGTACGACTCGACTCGGCTCGGTACGACTCAGCCTCAGTACCTTTTACTCTCTGAGCTTGTTGGCTGAAGAGAGGATTCAGTGTGAGCTGGATGGAGCTGCTCACTGTGAAAGAGTTATCAAGGAGGAGTCGGAACTGATCACTGCTCAGAGGCAATGGCTCTCACCAGCACGCCAAAGCCGAGAAACGGAGAACGCTGAAGTTCCGAAGTAGCTGTCTCATACGCTCAGTGTGAAACAAATTTCATGTCTCTTGTATATTTTATTCACAATATTAACCTATTCAGTTGCACATCATATTCAGTATGACTGTTTTTTTATTGTCAGTTATCCAAATTTGTTCTGACGCTTTGTTTTGTTTTTGTAAATATATATGACCATGTTTCTGCAGCACAGTTGGCGTATTTGTTTCTATTCCTTAATTTGAATTCTTAGTGTATGTTTTTAAATGCACTGTAAGCATAGTACTTTAAAAAAATAAATAGTACTTTAAAAAAATAAATCATAGATCAACACTTCTTCTTATGGACAGGAGCAGGAAGCCGGCTTACGGAGGGTGGAGATGACATGATGCTGCTTTCAATCAAACCTTCCTGGGATGCTGGGACAGGTTGTAGACCATGATCCACAGATATGTGCAACTGGACTTTTGTTTCTGAACTTTTTCTATCCCTGTCCAATAAAATTGTCCAAGTTATACGCTTGTATTTTCATTTGCAGTTTCATGACACGCTGGTTGGTGAAATCATTTTAAAATATGTCTGGCATCAGGAATCGGCAGCCTTTTTAAGTCCAATATAAACATTTGCTCTGGCTATTGTGAGGAAAAAAAAGTCTAGCACTGCAAAATAAGTGAATTGCATAAATGTGAAAGCTGCTGAAAATCCTAAATTTAGTTCTTAAAAAAAAAAATCATGCATCCATAGGTTGTGGATCCCTGGGAAAAATGACATATTTAAAGATGGGAATAGGGAGTAGCACACACAGAGAGCTGATGATGCAAATTGTAACAGACTGAGGCTTTTGCGATGTCATGCGTACTAATTGATACTAATAAAAGATGGGATATCATCAGTAAAACAAGTAGTGGTGATGATTTAAAAAAAGTGAAAACATTTTCAAAGCACACTGCATTATTACAAAACTGATACAGTTGTGTTTTGTAATTCATAGAACTCGGAATATGTATAGATTATAGAAGATCTGGATAAGTGAAACATCTTACATCAACAGAATTAAATGTAGTGCCTGGAGGATTAATTAATTTAAGAATATGTAGCATAGTACCACAGCTTTAACAGCAACGAGACCACAAAGCAGATTTTGAACAGTTAAACTACATAATTTAAACCGTAGCAGCCTGAGGTTTTGCTACATTATGCATAGAAATCGATACCATGCTTCTGTCATGTCTAGCTTCCACAGAGCAATGGCAACTCGTTTCTTTAAGGAGACACAGAGGTGAAAAGCCGTGTCGCTCCAGTGCTGGACATAGTTTCCTGGACATGCAGATGAATGTTTGTTCCGACATCCTGAAGTTCTGTAGCCGCTGAGCTTCGGTAAAACCCAAAACAACAACGTCCCATCACTGCAAGGCCCGGTTAAATGACCAAACCAAGCAATTGAGAGTGTGGAGAAGAGGTGAAGAAATGTGTGCAAGCTTGTTGGAATGGGTGGAGAAAAGTGTCAGGTGTAATGTATGATAATATGGATTTCAGCAAGAATGTAGGGAAAGGTGTACAACACAGTAGTGAGACCAGTGATGTTGTACGGTCTAGAGACAGTATCAATGAGGAAAAGACAGGAAGCACAACTGGAAGTTACAGAACTCAAGATGTTAAGATTCTCTTTGAGAGTGATGAGAATGGATAAGATCAGGAATGAGTACATCAGAGGGACAGCTTATGTTGGATGTCTCTGTGATAAATCCAGGGAGACCAGGCTGAGATGATTTGGACATATTTAGAGGAGAGATTGCACTTACATTGGTAGAAGGATGCTGAGGAGGGAGCCACCAGGTAGGAGGGAAAGAGGAAGACCAAAAATAAGATTTATGGATGTGGTGAAAGAGGACATGATGTTAGTTGGTGTGAGAGAAGAGGATGCAGAAGATAGGACTAAATAGAGACACATGATTTGCTGTGGCAACCCCTGAATGAAAAAGCCAAAAGAGATACAAGAGGAAATAGAGATTAACCATACTGACAGGTTTTGGCTGTGGTACTTCGGCTGTACTTCAGCTGCTATGCAGATCTTAATAAAAATCATTGATCACAATAAATTGGATAGGGTATCCAGACCTTAAGCAAATGAAAAACCGAAAGGGCATAAACCTTCAAAATTGATCACCAGGATCAAAGTTTTTGGAAACTTTGTGTTCTTTATTTCATAAAACGTATAACAACCGTCAATATCTGTCCCACAAGCCACAGCTTGAGAACCTCTGAAGCGAAATGGCTGAAAGAAGAATAAACTGTGAAGATTACATCTTCTAAAAAATAAAATACTCTAAGGATTTGAAGGATTAATCCAAACTGATTCAGACGTGATTGAGGTAAACAATGATAAGGTTTTGGAAATGTCTCATGAACTTCAACCTGGTTCTGGAAACCAGTGCAAAAGGCGGGTGGTTCTAAGAATAGAGCTCTAAAAAGAAGAGACTGAAAACAAGTCTGTAACCCAAGAACCACAATGATTAATGGAAACACTTCGAGTCACATTTATGACCCTATATTTTGGGATCAAAATTTAAATTTTTTCTTACATTTAGGGTAGATTTCTATACTTTTCTGTTTTTGTAGTCTATTTTCTATTTTTTAAATATTTTCCTTACCATTAGTAGTAACGATAATAGTAGTTGTAGTAAGAGTCAAATTTTTGTTTTAACGATTTCTTTCCAAAGGTACAAGAGGAGCAGATGAATAACATTTGTTGTTTTGTTTAACTTTTTATCACAAAAAGAGTTTTAATACCTTCAAGAAAGGGGGTTGGGGGGTGGATTTATATTGGGAAATAGTTGGATGATTAAATTTTTGGGATGAGCTGAGGATGTTGGTAAAATCTGAATATGATCACACCTTTGATGAAGAGTTTATGGTACAATAGAAATATACTGGGGGGAAGAGGAGTATAAAAACTAGATTTGGACATAAACCTAAGAACTTTCTCTCATCTTGATCATCTTTCATTTTTACTAATTTCCACTTGCACAAGAAGTTAATGAAGCTTGTTTTATTTAACTTCAGTTGTGGGGTTCATTTAAAATTGCTTGATGCAGCAGCAACATCAAGATAATCAAAACCAGACTCCCATGCCTGCTAATCTCTGATCTCATCATTTGCTTAAAGCACTAACACTTCATGACTCACAATAACGCTTTAGGGCTACATCAGGGGCCTCCAGAAATTCAGGTCTCCTGACTGATGATCCTCCCCTTCTGGAGGAACTCAGAAGGGGCAGCAGCCACTTGGTGCAGAGGCTGAAGGGAACTGGAGGTAGACCTAAGGGCTGACAACGACGGCCTACACCAACAACCAAGGGAAGAGTACACATTTCAACACCAAGGCGACATTTAATATCTCATACAGACATGCTGAAGAGGCTCCATAACATCTCTCTCTGTTGGATTTCTTTTAGAGTTCCTGACAGATGACGAGACCACAATCTGGCCAGGGGGTTGTCAAAATGTATTTTTCACATTAATGAACAGAGTGGTGAACAAAGAACGAACACCACATGTGGCTTAAACAAAATAAAAGACCCCAGATGGGTGTTTTCGTTTCTGACAACAAGTTGTGCCTCGAAGTCATCTAAATGGGCATTTCCTATGGGCAATTTCCTATGGGCTAATTCCTATGGCCAGCATGAGCATTTTCTGAATATATATTAATTGTGTGAGCATTGTTTTTTATTGTTTTTTGTTGTCTCTGTCCTACACTCGTTAGGAAATGTATTAACATATTGAAATAATTTGTTTTTATGTAAGTAAAAAGGGGAGGATTGTAGTGGGAAAATTATTTCAAGATTAGTGTTGTTTAGTGATTAGTAATTAACAGTGACAGCAGCTGGGGAATACTCCAGAATGTTTGACAACCATTGACCTTATACCGACAGCCATATAATACACACACCCACCCACCTACACACACACACAAACCCACGCACAGGCCACAGCAGCAGGCAGACAGGCAGAGACGCTATGTTACAGGGAGGACCGTTGGCTCTGGACCATTGAAATAAATTAGTTAAGAACTACAACAGAGACTGAATCCTCCTTATCTAAATCTCTATGGAATTGTGTCGTATCAGTTGACAATGAAAGAAAAGTGTATGTTATTTTAATGTTTAAAAACAGTAAATTGTTTATTTATACAAACCAGATATAAAGCTTTGTGGGTTTTTAATATATTTTTTTTATATCTCCCCTTTTCAAGCTGCCGGTAAGCAAACTTTAGAAGTCTCAGTCACAGTCCTGTCATACCTATGTTACTATCAAGCCTACCACTGCCTTTTTGTCACACAGTACTATTATCAAGATATTGAAACAGAAGAGGCAGGAACAGATTGAGTATCAGAGTTTATTTTCTACATCTTGTGAACTCGTTCCCCCTCAAAGAGCAATGGACGACAGAAAGTACGTTTTGATTAAGCTGCAAAGCTTTTTACTAGAAGTGCATCTCACAGAATACTCTAAAAACACATAATCAAACACAGCAGACTGTTTTTTTGTTTCTCTAAACCTCCTTGTGCTCAAAATTTCCAAAAGACTAGTTTAGATAAATTATCCTTTCAATATAAAGCATGTAGTGCCAAAACGCTGCATTGACTACTGATTACAGCAACTATAGGGCACCATTCTGGTGAAACGATCTCTGGCTGTTGCCGAATTGACCGGTCACAGGCATATTTTCTCCAATGACAGATATTTAGAAATGTACCCTGACTCCGTCCGTTGTAGGTGACAGAGAGCCCTTTCGTCGACAGATAACGACACAGCGTCAATCCATCTCTGTCAAAATGGAGAAGCATAAACTAGGCTTTTCACACCGGATAACCCAGTCTGAGCTGCCGATGCTACAACTAGCTTCAAGTTGTGTTATGTACCTAACAGTCTGCTTAGCTCATCTTCATCCAGAATTCTTCATCATGTCTTCTTTTTCTTGATTTTCCTACGTAAGTAGGAAAATCTCCCTCTCCTTGTCTTTGTCTCATTCACTGATAGAAACAAAAATTTTTAATCAGCTCTCACTCGCAATTCTCTTCGAACATAAATAAAAATTGAGATTTCCAACAAAAGTTTAGTTCAATCATCATGGCAATATGATTTATCTGAACCATTCTGATAAATAACAAACCCCATTTGTGATTTCTGCCTGAAGCAGAAGAAATTGTTTTAAATTAGAGTTCTAATGATGTTCAGCTGAATTGTTCTCTTCATTTCTGAATAAAAGGGCCTCCATTCTGCATTCTTCATCTTGTTCTTTCACAAAGATTTCAAAGTACTGATAGATTATTGTGAGAACCAGCAGGATATAGGTGAAAGGGACCATCGTACCAAGGAAATCTGCCATCACTGATAACCCACCGACGCAAAATCCACCAAATGTAGCGGCGACAGGAATGTACCTAGAAAGTAAAGAATATTGGGGAAGTTTACATTTTTGAATAAATGGTACAAAGATTTAGTTAGAAATGAATAAATAGGAGGGGACAGTTTTTTTACTTAATGACGAACAACATTTTAACACAATAAATACAGGAAAAAAGAAAACAACGATTTCCAACAAAAGTTCAGTTCAATCATCATGGCCATATGATTTATTTGAACCATTCTGACAAATATTTTTTTGTTAAATAAATTAGTAACCAACCATTTAACTTAAATAAACAGTTATTAGTGAGATGCAGAGAAACCTCACTTTCTGCTGCCGTCAACAAGCTTCTGAACGATATTTGATCACTTTTTTTGTATTAAACTTGGATGGTTCCCTGATACTGATCTTTTCTAGTATAATCAACAAATTATCCAAATAGTTGAGGTCAGGGCCATTCTAGCAACTTATTGTTATTATTTTTCATCTGCTCCTGCAGCAACTTCTATGTGTACATGGAGTGATATCCGGCCAGAGCATCAAACTGTGTCTCAGTTTCAACCAACTGGTGGTCAAGAAACATGGAGGTGGAAGTTCTCTTGCGCAATGGACAAAATATCAACATTGATTAAACATCCATGCAGCATGATGTTACCACCACCTCGCTTGATAGTGCAGGGATTAAGTAATAGTGACGGAAAATGTTAACAATTTTGTGGAGATTGTAAATATCTTTATAGCTTGAAGGAATCCCTTTAAAAACAGACATTGACCTCTTCAGTCAATGGTGGTTTCATGGACAGTGACACTGGTGTCCCAGTATTTTTAATTTACGGCATGATTGAGCCTTGGTGGCTCCTGGATTGTTCTAAAAAATGTACCTTCATCTGACGGGATCTTCAGGTGATAATACCAAACACGTCTTAATTGCTTATTTCTTCATAATTTCTTAGATGTTCTTTTTGTTCTAAGTCTCTGTTAGTTCAGTGAGTTCACCACTATCTGCACTCAATCATTAATAGGCCCTGGGAAATTAAAACACATCTGGCACTTTCAGTCACAGTTATTAAAATATACAGACTAATGCTTATATAGATTTTATCTTGAGTTGAAAAGAGAAAAGATAATTGAAGCCAGAAACAAACAAAAAAACATGAAAGTTGTATTTTTGGAGAATCATTAAGTTTTTGAAAAATAAAATTTCAAGCAAAGTATTAATAGTCCCAAATTAACATTGGATTCTACGGAAGCTTATTGCATTCACTTGAAAAAATAAAAAGCTTTGTTTTTCTGAATTAATGAGAGAAGTTTTTTAAATAAAAATAAATACTGCTCTGTTTTTCTGAATTAATGTACGGAAGAGGATTAGGGCCACTGAAGAAAAAAAAATAGATTCCTGAGAAAAAAGTCAGATTTTTTTCAGAAACCTAAAACAAACAACATTTTTTACAAAGGATTTTCTTTTTCATTTCTAAAAAAGTCAGAATTCTGAGATTAAAGTCAGAATTCTGAGAATAAAGTCAGAATTTTGAGATTAAAGTCAGAATTCTGACTTTAATCCGTAAAATTAATGATACAAGTTTTTAAAATAAAAATAAATACTGCTCTGTTTTTTTCTGACTGGACAAGAACTGTGGGGGCATTCAAAGTCATTGCCCTGCAATTGACTGCTGACATATTCATGGTGTACCCCACCTTCCACTCAATGACCGTTGGAGATTGGCACCAGCCATGCGGCTGGTAGTATAGTGAATGGATGGATGTTCTATCCCTGTTGGCATTATTAGCTGTCTAAGTAAGAGGAACTCAAACATGTCCTGTTTCAATCATTCCATCATTGTCTACAGCATTCCGCTTATCCTTTGTAGGGTCGCGGTGGCTAATGTTTATCTCGAGCAGTCATTAGGCAAAAGGCGGGGAACACCCTGGATAGGTCGCCCGACCATTGCACGGCATGTCGCTTTTGATGGCTTAATTCGCTTTTACTTTGTATTGAGATTGTGAAACTATAAAATACTTCAGTTTCTAAAATATGTATATAACAGGCCTATGAATTAGTCGATTTTGCACTGACACCTGAGGATTTTGTTCCTGCTCAGGTTTAGCTTACTGCCTTATACAGAAAAACAGAGCTTTTTATTTTTTTCAAGTGATTGCAATAGGCTTCCGTAGGATTCATTTCCATTGAACTTCTAACTTTTACTGTATGTTCATCAGTCCAGTTTGCTGAGGATTTAAACATATAATCATATAATGTGTTTTCTTGCCTTTCCTGGGACTATGTAGTGGTAATGATTTCTATATGAAGACTGTCCAGATTTGGTTTCTGCACAGTAGCTGATTAAAATCCAAACACCATAAAAAAAACATGAAAACCTTAATTTGACCTGTTTAGTTCATGAACCATTGAGGTTTCTCTGTGTCCTCTCATCACCATCTGCTGCTTCTTCAGCTGCTTCGCTACCTGGATGGTGAGGAAGAGCAGAGCCTCAATACAAGGATGTCTCTAGATACAAGCCGTCACAGCCACCACTTGACAGATTGCAGCCATTTCTTACATCTTTTGCAGAAGAGCCTGAAATCTCAATCCAGGTTTTGGACAAAAAGGCGCATGAGCCGAGCGTGAAAAAGATGTAGATCAGTGTATGGACTGGGTCCTCCAGAAAAGAACCAAAAGACTTAGGTGGGGAGATGTAGTAGCAAAGTCCTCCAACAGGATAGACTGGACCACTTGATGTTGCGATCTATAATCATGAGTAGGTAAAAAAAATATATTAAAGAGAAATGTCCAAGCATCTCGAAATATAAGAAATACAAACAGCCTAAAAAATACAAAAAGACTCTTGACAGTGACAGTGAAACAAAAAATTTCAGCAGTTTTAAAAAATGAGACCCCAGTGCTTTAAATAGAGACTTCATTAAAAAGAGTAAATACTAATGTACTTACAGACCATGTTCCAAGCAGATTAACCAGGGAATTCTCACTGAAGCGTGTGGAAAGCATCTGGGAGATAACATACAGGTTGGAGACTAAAGTAGACTGAAGGATGATGGGAATGTAGGAGGTGTAGAAAAGCTTGATTGGTTATGTGTTATATTGGCCCTGATAGCGAGCAGATTTGATAGGTAGATCTATTCTGAATGCCTGTGAGAAGGAGAGATTTTTTTTTATTTTTTTTGTGCTAGACAAGGCTGGATTTCTAATGTAGGCCAAACAGAAGGAAAGCAAAACACCTGAATGTATATAACTACAGCAAAGAGAAACAGTGTGGCAATGAGGTTCATGAGGTTGGGGAGGTTCTGCTTATAGAAGGCCTCCCATAGAGCCTCCAGTTTGTCAGTCCTTGTGGCGAGCAGGTGAAAAAAAGCGATGACAGCACCCTCAAATTCTTCGCCTGAAACACAAAATTACAAAAATAATTAATACTTTTATTAATTCGTTTACAACAGGTACATTTCATAAATCTGGACAATTTACTGAGTGGTCTATGGTTGCTTACCTCTTCCTGTGTTCACAGTAGTGGGACTAAAGACCTTCCAGATGATCGTCTCACAGATATTGGTGACAACTAACAGTGAGATCCCTGAACCGAGACCGTAGCCCTTTTGGAGCAATTCATCCAGGAGAACCACAATCAGCCCTGCTACAAACAGCTACAAAGGAACACGACCGATCCAGTCAGGTGGAAAACAGCCATTAGAACTGTGTAAAAATGTTTCCTATTTGCTATCAAGTCACATTTTTAAATCTGAACCCTTTGGTACGAAGAGAATTTTGTGTGCTTAAGGCATCACTAACACTCCAATAGGGGTATAATGACAAAGAATCAGTGACCTATTGTTCTTACTGGCAATTTACTGATGACTGAAAATGTTAAACACAAATACACACCACACTTTTCAGATGTTTATTTCTGCCACCTTGTAATACACGGAACTCTCAGATTGTTATGTAACAAAATGTAGAAAATTTCCTTAAGATGTAGAAATACTTTCACAGGATACTGCATGATGATTGTTATGAATTGTAATAAATTATTAGCGTTGTTACCTGAATGATGATAAGCAGACAGATCCCCGCACTCATGTCTGAAGGATCTCCATACCTGCCAGTTTTCACACAATTAATCGCCTGGACAATGGTGATGATTATTGCAAGCACTGAGGACATTAAAAAGATTACCAAAACTTTACCAAACTTTAAATTTTCAGCTCACAGCCTGGTCGGTGCTTCTTACATTTCTCAGCTCCTTTAAAGAGTGCTCTGCCCCTTGGGGTTTCTCCAACTTCAATGATCTTAGCTACAGCCAGCAGCTGCATTATCTCGATTGAGTTGATAAAAGGCGAGACACCCAGCTCCATCAGAGTACCTGGGTGAAGACATAATTGTTAGACCATGTCAGCAGGACTTTAGTCTTATACTTTACTTAACTATAATTTGTTTGAAAGATACCTCTATTTGAAAATGTACAGACTCTCGTCCAGCAGTATGGATCGTTTGAGTCTGAGGACTTTATGCCAAAGAGGGGAATCTGAAGGAGTTGAGTTAATGAGAAAGACTGAATTAGTTCTGAGTATATATATGCTTTATTTTCTAAATTTATTTTTAACTCTGAACAAATTGAATAAATGTTTAATATTTCATGTGGAATATAAAATAATAATAATAATAATAATGATAATAATAATAATAATTTTTTATGTTTTAGGAAGATCCAATTATTAACTTAATTTAAAACAAAAATAGCACAGTTGTTTAAAAAAAAAACCTGCTTTTATGATAAACTGCATTTGTGGACAATCTTATATTGTCTACAAGTGGGGAATTTTAGGGGAAAACTATAAATGCACAAAGGAGTACTACCACAGACCCTTCCTCCCATTAGCTGTGAGACTAAAACCATCATTGCACCCAACAAACTCAATGAATACTTAACTTCCTGCTGTTATTCGTCTCATTTAAAAAAAAAGATATCAGCTGTTTTTGTGCACATATTTGTTTACATTGTTTTATTTTTATTTCTTGTTAATAGTCTGCTTATAAATGCACAAATACACAATTTGTAATTTTTTTGTATTATCCTGCTCTGTTGCATATTCCTTTGAATCAGAGAAATGCATATTTTTAACTGCCACAGCACCTACTGTATAGTATGTAATTCTTAGTTCTGCAATTTCAATATCTTTATCCTTTTGTGAATCTACATGCTTTGATTGTAGGTCACTTTTCTGCACTTATACCTGAATTTCCCCAGTGTGGGACAGTAAAGAATATTTCTATTCTATTCTACATTTAGGCAAAAATGAGTACTTTGTCAATTATTGATACCAGTAACTACAATACAGATTAAACATTTACTTTTAGAATCAAATATGCAGTCGTAAAAATAAAAGCGAGCAATACTCAATACTCAATACTGAGAGCATTCTTTTCATCTTACCTGGCGAAACTCAACAAAGATTAAGATAGTAAATGCTGTCCATAGCACCTTTTCTCTTAACTGGATCTGTCGGTCATACACATCGTCAGGTGTTGTAGAAAGATGAAGCAGCATTAACCAAGATAAGAGTCATTTAACAACATGGAAATCATAAAACTGTAACAAACAAACAAACAAAAAAATATATATATATATTAATATTCACCCTTCTCTCAGGTTTTTGGATCTCTGGCAGAACCACATAGAATGGCCTTATCACCTTGAAGAATTTAACTGGAAACAAGCAAGCATTAGTGTTTTGATGGGGAATAATAGGTGGGGATGAATAGGATGTGGCATTGAAAGGATGGGTAGAAAAGATAAAGATAATATGATAATGTAGCCCGTGTGACCAGCACACCTGAATGAAGGAATTCAGCATTTTATGGCACTTCCCCTTTAACAGGAAACAGCACCCAGTAATGGACAGCACACTGGGTCCTAAAACCCCAGTTAAGGAAGTTTGGTTAAGGTTCCATAGGGTGGTGGGGAAAATAACTAACTTTTCTATGCCAGTTTTAAAGATTGGTGACATGGAGGCTATTTTCAATAAAGAAAAAGCAATGTGTGTGTAGATGTATTTAGAGATGTTCATAATTCAAACTTAATAATGGAATAGAAAATCTTAGACTTAGAAATTAAGTTTTCCAAAATAACAAATAGAAGTTAATAAGTAATGAAGGTTCAACTTGTTCGCTTAATTTGTATTTTTCACTTAAGGAGCTGAAAGAATCAAAGTCTTTGGGTTTTTTGTCGACTACAAAAATGGTTTTAGAAAGGATAGAAATACCATGGACTCTGTTGCGATGTTGGATTGGGATATTAGAAAGGCTTTTATTAATAAGGAAGCTGTGGTTGCAATGTTCCTTGACATTGAAAAGGCCTAAGACAGTATGTGGCGGGAAAGAATTGCCATTTTAATAGTTTGATGCTGGTGTTAGAGGAAGTATGTTCTTTTGGATAAAGGATTTTCTTAAAAATAGGACAATACAGGTGAGTATAAGAGGGCAATTGTCAAAGATAGTTAGAATTCAGAATGGCCTACCCCAGGGATCTGTGATTAGTCCTGTTTTATTTAATATAATGATTGATGATATATTTCAAGGTATTGATGTAGCATCTGGAAAATCTCTATTTTCAGATGATGGTGCTATTTGGCGGAGAGGTAAAAATGTTGACTTTTTAATTAAACAAAATCAAGCAGCCTTAGAGAAAGTAGTTCAGTGGCCAAACATGTGGGGTTTTAAGATTTCAACATCCAAGAGTAATTATATGATTTCTGGTTTTTAAAAGAATATTCCGGAATCAACTTTAGTCTTATATGATCCTCCATTAGAGAGGGTCAAAGTATTTAAATTTCTTGGAATATGGATGAAAAGTTAACTTGCAGTATACATATTGAGAAGACGATAGGCAAATGTGAAAAGATCATTAATGTACCTCGTAGCCTGACTGGTACTCACTGGGGAGCAGATAGATCTACACTACAAATGTTTTATAGGTCAATGATAAGATCAACATTGGACTATGGTGGTTTTATTTATGATACTGCAGTTAAATCTGTGACAAAAATGAGATAGAGTGCAAGCGAAAGCTTTAAGAATTTGCAGTGGAGCTTTTAGAACCACACCAATACCAGCTTTGCTGTTTGAAATGGGGAAAACTCCCTTAAATATAAGACAGTGGAAGCTGGGACTCCAATACTGGGCCAGATTGGCTGGAGTAAGAAATAATACTGCAGCTAGGTGTCTCCAGGGGAAAGCAACATTTTTTAGATGCATTTGTCAAATGGCAGTTTTTCTCTGTTGCTCGCAGGAGCTCTCCATGCCAAGGACAGACCCGGTGATAAAGCAACATTACTCTAACAGTGAGATTCCAGCAACCAGGTAGCTAAACTCTGTGACAGACACACAGAGCAGCCAGCTGATACTGACGCTCCATCCTCAGCCTCTTCAGTGTAAATACAGAGACCAGGTCAGTGTTAGAAACAACCCCCTTATTAAAATACACTTCTGGAAAAAATTGGAAGTGGAAATAGATGTGATGTGGAAATTTGGAAATAAATAAATTTGGGAATATGGGGAGCCTAAGTCACGCCCTTCTACTTCCGGTCCATGGGTCCCCAAATGCAAAAAAAAAATTAATGGCTGCATCCGAAACAACTAAATTGGTAAGAGGTCTTACACCAATCCGGATGTGCGTCACCGTCCGCCATGATAAGATGCATCCGAATTGGGTTTCCAGTTAGGAAGGAGTTAGGGAAAGTGGCCTGTATGCTAACTATCATAGCCACTTTAGCATAGGGACCTCTGATGCTAACTAACTGGCGATTAGGAGCTATGTGCCATCCCACAATCCCTTGCGCCACAAGACGCCATCAATACACGTCGCCTGGCCCACCTCACGTAAAATAATCTGTAATCTCTATAAATCTGACCATGTGGAAAGTAGCAGCTATGTCGGGGGATAAAGCAGTCGGTGGAGCGAAAGCCAGCATGGAGGTGAAGCTCTACAAGCTCTAGGTGATTGTTTTACGTGCTATAGCTAGTGCTACCTCCCGTTAGCAAAATTACGTCATATATGCGACCTTTGATTTCTGATTTGTAGGTATTTTAAATGCGAATTTTACAATCAAATAAATCCCAAATCACTGGACAAACACAGTCGAAACGTACATCGTTAGTTATCATTTAAGTCGAAGTACAACATATGTGTGATTCAGAATGTAAGACAAAGAGGGCCAGAAAATAAATGTTATCGCTTCATTGACTTCCATTGATTATTTTTTCGGTTTGGGGACCCATGGGCCGACCGGAAGGGGAGGAGACTTAGTCTCCCCATTGTTTAGATTGAGAGTTTGTCTGCTTAATGTTTACATTTAGGAAAAAGGGGAATTGTGACATTTCATTACTAAATCTATATTACATTTTATTTATTTAATATTTAACACTGCTGCTTATATCAAAATATTATGTTTATTCATACAATTTGGTTATTTCAACCTTACCTTGCATTTGTTCTTATTTTTCATATGAGATCACACATATCATCTCCCTCCTCACATTTATATCACCCAAAGCTGTTTCAGCAGCTTTTTTGGAAATAATAAAGAACAATAGAAATATAACAGTCTTTTCTCCACCACATTTTCTCATTCTCTGAATGGCTTTAAGTGGAGCTCTGGCAGGTTCTTCCAGTGTTAACAGAGTGATCCCAGTCTGAACCAAAACCTCTATAGACAGCTCAGTGTTTCCTCCTCTACAGTAGCAGTCTGTTCTAGCAAAATTGTTGAAGCCTCTGACTGAAATCATTGCGTTTTTGAAGGATAGTCCCATTAAGAGCATGATCAGGGTTGTCCAACATGATTAAGAAACAGTCAGCTTTACATACAGAAAATGTTAGCCTGGTAGTTTGTGTTAGCAACTGGCTAAAAGATAAAAAAAATCTATTAATCTCTCCTTTATTTCATGAAAAAGAGCTATGGCAATTGGATTTGTCCCTTTCCACCGCAAATTGTTATGCTTTTAGTCATGTTTAGGAATGTTAATTAGTCAGGATTAATTCACAGCTACCCTCTAATTAATTAAGTAAAAAAATGTTTGGCAACTAACATTTAACCGTCATAGTCATAGCCTCCACCCTGGGGAAAATTCCAACTGGTTTACAAGGACAAAAAAAACTTGTGACTGAACTTCTTGGGACTTTGAACTGAGTGTGACAAGGGAAGTTTTGGATTTGTTTTCCATTTTGTTTCTCACATATCTCCATACACTGTTTTTGTAAATATATTCTCATCCTGTTTTTTTCCACACTTACACTACCGTTCAAAAGTTTGGGGTCACCCAAACAATTTTGTGTTTTCCATGAAAAGTCACACTTATTCACCACCATACGTTGTGAAATGAATAAAAAATAGAGTCCAGACATTGACAAGGTTAGAAATAATGATTTTTATTTGAAATAAGATTGTTTTTACATCAAACTTTGCTTTCATCAAAGAATCCTCCATTTGCAGCAATTACAGCATTGCAGACCTTTGGCATTCTAGCTGTTAATTTGTTGAGGTAATCTGGAGAAATTGCACCCCACGCTTCTAGAAGCAGCTCCCACAATTTGGATTGGTTGGATGGGCACTTCTTGCGTACCATACGGTCAAGCTGCTCCCACAACAGCTCAACGGGGTTCAAATCTGGTGACTGCGCTGGCCACTCCATTACCGATAGAATACCAGCTGCCTGCTTCTTCTCTAAATAGTTCTTGCACAATTTCGAGGTGTGTTTTGGGTCATTGTCCTGTTGTAGGATGAAATTGGCTCCAATCAAGCGCTGTCCACTGGGTATGGCATGGCGTTGCAAAATGGAGTGATAGCCTTCCTTATTCAGAATCCCTTTTACCCTGTACAAATCTCCCACCTTACCAGCACCAAAGCAACCCCAGACCATCACATTACCTCCACCATGCTTAACAGATGGCGTCAGGCATTCTTCCAGCATCTTTTCAGTTGTTCTGCGTCTCACAAACGTTCTTCTTTGTGATCCAAACACCTCAAACTTGGATTCATCCGTCCACAGCACTTTTTTCCAGTCTTCCTCTGTCCAATGTCTGTGTTCTTTTGCCCATCTTAATCTTTTTCTTTTATTGGCCAGTCTCAGATATGGCTTTTTCTTTGCCACTCTGCCCTGAAGCCCAGAATCCCGCAGCCGCCTCTTCACTGTAGATGTTGACACTGGTGTTTTGCGGGTACTATTTAATGAAGATGCCAGTTGGGGACCTGTGAGGCGTCTGTTTCTCAAACTAGAGACTCTAATGTACTTATCTTCTTGCTCAGTTGTGCAACGCGGCCTCCCACTTCTTTTTCTACTCTGGTTAGAGCCTGTTTGTGCTGTCCTCTGAAGGGAGTAGTACACACCGTTGTAGGAAATCTTCAATTTCTTAGCAATTTCTCGCATGGAATAGCCTTCATTTCTAAGAACAAGAATAGACTGTCGAGTTTCAGATGAAAGTTCTCTTTTTCTGGCCATTTTGAGCGTTTAATTGACCCCACAAATGTGATGCTCCAGAAACTCAATCTGCTCAAAGGAAGGTCAGTTTTGTAGCTTCTGTACCGAGCTAAACTGTTTTCAGATGTGTGAACATGATTGCACAAGGGTTTTCTAATCATCAATTAGCCTTCTGAGCCAATGAGCAAACACATTGTACCATTAGAACACTGGAGTGATAGTTGCTGGAAATGGGCCTCTATACACCTATGTAGATATTGCACCAAAAACCAGACATTTGCAGCTAGAATAGTCATTTACCACATTAGCAATGTATAGCGTGTGTTTCTTTAAAGTTAAGACTAGTTTAAAGTTATCTTCATTGAAAAGTACAGTGCTTTTCCTTCAAAAATAAGGACATTTAAATGTGACCCCAAACTTTTGAACGGTAGTGTAAATATGTTCAATACACACCAGTCATGCAACTACACTGTTCAAACAATGGTTCTGCACAGATCAATATTATTGGCTGAGATTTGTAGAGAATTGTGGCTGAACCACATAATTACATTGAGGAAAATAAGTATCTGAACACCCCGCGATTTCACAAGTTCTCCCTCTTAGAAATTATGGAGGGTTCTGAAATTCACATTAAAGTTGCACTTCCATGAGAATTTTTTTTAAATCATTTAAATCACATTGTGTGATTCTTTTAAAGAATGTCTTTGTCTTTTATTGCTGCACATAAGTATTTGAAAAAGTGGCAATCAACAAGAATTTTAGCTCTTAAAGACTGTTACTCTGCCTTTAAAAAGTCCACCTCTACTCAATTTAGAAATCTCAATTAGTAGCACCTGTTCAAGGTTGTTAGAGAGACCTTTCCACCTCACAGACAGACAGTCAGATTCCAACTACTACTATGGGCAAGAATAAAGAGTTGTCAAAAGACAACAAAGACAAAATTCTAAACCTCTAAAATGCTGGAAACCCATTTCAGCATGTGGCCTATGTGGAAAGGTGTTGGTCTATCAGTAAACTTTTTTTATTACCAGAGGTGGGAATTGTGGCTTCAAAAAGTAAACTCCATGCTGTTTTTCTTCTGCTCAGAACTTAAACCAGCCCTGCATCCGAATTCTCTTGCCCTTTGATCCACAAAATACTTAGTTTCAGATTACATGTTGAGTGTCATTGGATCAGATCTGATGGGGGTTGTTGGAGTCTGAGATCTGGCTCTGTTTAGACCTGGTAGGAACATCCACCCAAGCGAATTCAGGTAGAAGAGGGGCGCTTTAAGTACAACTTAATTATAATCTGAACAATCAGATCGTATTTAGATCCGTCCATCACACAGCTGCTCAACAACAGCATATTCAGGTCTAAAGAGATTCCTTTTGAGTTTTTCTATCAACACTGTATTAAATTGAGTTCCTCTAAATGACATGTCAACTCAAGGCCCTCGGGCCAATTCCAGCACGCCATAACCATTTACAAAATACCTACACAGCAGGCTATATATACTATGTTGCTGTGTTTAATTTGAAGTGAAAAGTTTGAAGTGAAGTGAAAATGATAAAATACTTGAGAAATAAATGTTGAAGTTATGGAGATTTAATAGTAATTTCTTATAAAAGTCGTTTTCCTTTATTAATCAGTTGTACATTCTACTTCTGGAGAAATATGAACACATTTGACTAAAAAGATACTTGTGGTATGAGGAAATGGCTCTGGGGGCACACGAGTCAAAAAAGGTTGGGAAACACTGCTTTAGATGATGCTGAGATGCAGCACACACTAGGCTCTGTGCCAGTGGAAAAGCAAACCGGTTTTTTGAAAGAACCAGCTAAGAACCGGCTAAGCTCTCGCTTTAGCACCTACTCCCATTCTTCTTCATTGACAAAAACCCTCCCCGTGGCCCTTTAAACTTTAGAGTACCATATAAATACAACCCTGAAGTTCTATCTGTGTGCACCTAAATACTATTTTATCACTCAAGTCAGTATTTATTTGAATAGTCCTAAATCACATCATTTTAAAAAGATGTTCAATATAATTTGATTTTAAGAAGTATTTTTTGAGACAGATATTTGTTAATATTTCAGCAGTTTGTTAAAGTTAGTTATCAATACTTTCTGCAACAACTGGCCCGTTAAGGACATTCATTATCTTGCTCTAAACATATATGTCAATGAAATTTTAAGCAAAATATTTCCTCCGTCTACTTTACTTTAGGAAGTCATGAAAAAAAGTTGTTTTTCATCCAATAAACTGTAAAACAAAAAAACTTTTACTATGTTGGAAAAAAATTTATTTGAAATCAAGTATAGCTACACAACTTTAAATGTTATCCGAAAGGTTCAGTCCAGAGTTTAGGTTTCTCCTACTGAAGATCAGAACTAAAACTTATATTTTGTCCTGAATAAATTCAGGAGAATTCACAGCTATCAGTGACCTATCTAACATATTTAGAAAGTGCACAAGTTTGTCACCAGAAAACACAACAATCTAAGGAACTTGTTTACTTCCAACTCACCATGGGTGGAAAGTGCGTCTTCAGACATCCTAGACAGCAGTCAGAGGAACAAGCCCTGGGTTCTCTTCAGAAACACACAAGTGTGTTGAGCTCCTCTGACTTCAGCTGAGCTATGGTTGGTTTTTGGTTCTTCCTCCTCCTTTTATGAACTCAACCAGGACTCACTTCAAGGAAAGGGAGGAGCTGATAGATGCTGACAAGAAGTCTCAGTACTCAGGAGGTCACAGAGCCTCAACATATTTGAGTCAGCTCTTACTACTGGTCGCTACTCTGCTCTGTACTTGTTTAAGGCATCTCTCCACCGGTACGATTCGACTCGGCTCCTGAAGTCACTGTCTCGTAGCCTACTATCGGTAAGAAGCTAATTTCATGCCACTTGTATATTTTATTCACACTATTAACCTATTCAGCTGCATATTATCTTCAGTATGACAGTTCTTTTTATTATCAGTTATCCAAATTAGTTCTGATCCCATGTTTTGTTTTTGTAAATATTAAAGACCTACTTACGTTTTCTGCAGCACAGTGAGACATTTGTTTCTATTCCTTAATTTAAATTCTTAGTGTATGTTTTAAATGCACTGTAAGCATAGTACTATATATATATATATATATATATATATATATATATATCTGCGATCCGTTGCAGCGGGATCAACACCTTCTTTTGCAGAAAACCGGTTTACGGAGGGTGGAAATGACACGATATGCCTTCAATCTGCCTTCAGTCAAACCTTCTTGGGATGCTGCAGACTAAACCATGACCCACAGACATGTGCAACTGGACATTGTTTCTGAAAATTTTCTATAGCCTACCTGTCCAATAAAAATGTCCAAGTTATACGCTTGTATTATAATTTCCAGTTTCATTACTCGGTGGTTGGTGGAATCATTTTACCTAATTATGTCTGGCATCAGTGTTCAGCGACATTTTAAAAATCTGATAGCAACATTTGCTCTGGCTGTTGAAAGTAAAAAAGTCTTCCGCTGCTAAATAAGTAAATTGCATACATTTGAAAGCTAATGAAAAGCCTAACAGTACGTACACACCAAAAGCTTATTAAGCGAGCGGCGAGTCAGGTGCAAATGTTATGTCAATGGAGGAGCGAGCTGACGCGCGGCAGGAGGTCCCGCTTCAAGTCAGAAGCAGATTTGCGTCTCGAAAACGTTTTTCTGCCTGATCTGTTTGTGCGAATGAGGCGTTTGCGGAGTGTAAAAAATTCTCAAGTTGAAAAAGTCTGAACTCCAGCTTCAATTCGCGCTGCCTCAACCAATCAGGGGACAGAGTTTCAGTGATTCTGTGACTGTCATGGAGTCGCAGCCTCAGCAGGACATGGAGGAAATACTGATGAACATTGTGGCTAATCACCCCGAGCTACATGACACAAGCAGTTTTCAATACCGAGACAGGAAAATAAATAAATATTATAAATAGGTGAAACTATTTAGACAGGAATGCTGTTAAGAGGTTTGTGGCTGGCTCTTAAAAGAGCCGTTGTTGCTGTAAAAGCACCTCACCGCCTAGAAGTGATCCTTGAAACAGCCTCCTCACCTGGTTTCCTGGTAGCAGCTCCCGCACCACGTCCCACGCTGCTCAAATGATACACCGCTAATAATAAACTTTTACGAACCGCAGACAGATGGACAGCTGCTCAGAAATGTATGGCAAGCCGTTAGGGCCAAAATTCGCCACTCTATTGGCACGTAGGCAATGAAATGACGTATAAAGCGCCGAATTTCTTTAAAAAACGCCGTAAAAAACGCCGTTTTTCAAGACAAAACGCCGAAAAACCCGCCGTTTTCAAGTGCTTCGGTAAACGCCGTAAATTCCGACGTTTTCCTCGGTCCTTAAACGCCGCTTTATGCGGCGTTCAAAGTACGCGCGTAAAAAGCGGCGTTTTACCTAATTTAGGACGCGCGTAAAAAACGGCGTTATGTGCAAGTAAAACGCCCGTTTAAAGCGGCGTAATGTTGTATTATAATTTAACCCAGCCCCCTTTTTGAACTGCCACTAAAATTCAACAGTGATTATCCAATCAGTAAAGCACAAGAGCAGACTAAACCAGTCCATCTCTGATCACCATTGTCATTTAACATTTTTGGATTGAAGCTGACTGTTAAGATTATATATATCTGCGACGATATTAAAATGTAGGCTACTGTCAGGATACAGACTCAAATAAACATTAAGTTTTTTGTTTTAAGTACATGAAGGCCTTGGATGCTTTTATGTTATTTTTATTCACGCACGTTTGAGCGCTGACTTAAGCATTACAATGAGCCAGATTGAATTAATAGTGTTGGAACAGTCACCCCTTTATAGATACAGTCATGGTTCTGTGTTATTTTAGTTCTAAAGTTACTAAGTCCGAGGAGAGTGTTTAATATTTGCCGTTTGTGGGCATTTATTGATGTGTAAAATAGAGCTCGACTCTAGGGCACTTTTCATTTATTCCACGGTCTGTGTCTCCATCTGCTGGACATTTAGTCTATTTGCATCTTAAGCTTACGCACGTTAAAACTTTTTTTTTTTCGTTTAAGGGATTATTCCATAGACTATATATAATAGATGGAATGTCCTACTGTAACTACTCTTTTCTACTGAATAGTTCTGTTTATGTATTTTCACATAATAATAATAATAATAATAATAATAATAATAATAATAATAATAATAATAATAATAATAATAATAACTATTATTATTGGAGTCAGCTCCACTGTTTTTGTTGTCCTTCTTTTCCAAGCTGTTCATTGGCTGCATCGCCGAAAAACAGATAACACTACTCAATGGAAATCTTCAACTGCTGGACCAAGGTGATGGGCAACAAAGGATTTATCATTGGGGATTTCTTCATATTTGTAGATTTTGGAGGCAGAAATATAATGCCACCCTTCAAACGTTCTTCCCAATTTAGCAAAGAGGATGTAGAGATGACACCAGCCACTGCCAAGTCCGGAGTATTGTTAAGAGAGTAATAGGGAGGTTTAAATCTATCACATATTGGACTCCCCTTATATCACTCACTTTGATCAGCAGTCGGCCAGATCTAGCAGGCTACAACTGCTGTGTGATGGTCAATTTTCAAGGACCTATATCCGGTGATGGTATGAAAATTGTTTATAAATTGTATTAAGCACTTCCCTTTATCACACATAGTATAGAGCATGCTGCCCAAACTTTTTCCCTCAGACGGCGAAAATTTGAAGCTATCAGAGAACCGTGGGCCAATTATAAATTGTTTTTAACTTGAAATGCAAATACCAATAGTATAGGTTATTGCATATATTGCATGCACCCTAACATACTACTCATATTTACTATACAAATTGAATGGTTCGGGGGCAACTTTGGCCCGCAGGCCTCACGTATTTCAAATGGCTACTATACATATTTTATCTGCCCTTTAATTCAGGCTGAGCATCATATTAGTTTTTAGTATTAATTTTGATTCATTTTTTAAAAATGATTATCTATCACTGAGTATTAGCATTTTTCTGTTATGCCTCATGTTATTGATTTTCACTGTTCGCTTGCGTTTTCTCTCTCTTTCAGCCCTTTATATTACTTAGCTTTCCTTTGTATGCAATGCTTCTTGTATTCAATTTCTAATGTGTGTATTGAACTATGGCTTTGTCACTGTTCCTTTTTTGCAGGGGCTGACTTATATTTTGTTACCACAGGGAGAAATTGCTAGATTAAATTTTTTTTTATAAAACTAGATGGAGTAATGCGTAGAACCACCACCCTACAAACTCCACAAACTACTATGGTAAAAAGCATTGTGTTCCAGCTTCATCACTGAATCTGCAAGTGGCAGTACAATGTTACATTTGGCTTACTCAATCTTAAATTATCAATGACGTTTAAATGCAATATCTTTTAGCATAGGCAAAAGCAAACATGTTTTATTTAGCTGACAGTGAGCTTTGTTATAATTTAGAAATGTACCTTCAATTTAATTTCTCATTCTATAACTTTCATTGAAATGAACATATTTTGATAATAAACAGACATTCCATGCAATTCATTGTGACTTTAAGTACACATTTATCAATGTATCGTAGTCTAATTTTGAATATATTAATTTGTTATCTTGCCAGATTAAAACTATAAATTACTATATTTAAATCTATACTGAATTTCTTGATTACTTATTTTGTACATAACAGTAATGTTACTGGTGGGGTCTTCCCTTAGTCAAAACCTTTTTTACACCTTGATGTCCTACTTCTTTTCATGTAAATGTGCTTACTGGTGTGCTGTAATATAAGCATGCTATGGCTTGTTGCTAAATATTTTGAAGTGCATACTTGGCCTCATTTCAAATTGAGCAAACTAGAAAAGCAATAAGGATAATCTGTGACATTATAAATGGAGTTTAATAAACTGTTTACAATAAAAGCACACTCAAAAAAAACATTTTTTTTCCCAAAAAGAATTTGACACAAATTTGTGTCAACTATTTACATTTCACAAATGTTGTTGCTGTTCACTCAGTCTCCAAGAAAGATATAAGGTCACACAATAGTTCCAATCCATGCCCCCCCCTTGGACCACTGAAAGGATTGAACTGTGTCTGGACCTGTTCTCGCACATTATCTTCCAATGTGAAAAGAATGGCTGGAACAGTAACCCTTTCTTGCCAGTCCAGTATCGGTACTGGATTGCCACCAGCAGTGGCGGTAGCAGGAACAGCAGAGGTAGCAGGAACAGCAGAGGCAGTACTGCCTCCAAAGATGTCCTGCATGGCAGTCGATGCTCGTCTCTGCTGCTGGAGACATCCTCTTAGAAATATTTGTAAGGGGCTCATGTGTCTCTCCGTCCTCAAGCCATGGTTGTTCCACTGAGTGGCAAATGCAGTCAGATCTCTGTTTATTCTTGGAAGGTAGATGTTATGGAGAGCCCACATATGCATTTCATTGTCAACATCTATTATTCCCTCGCTTTCCAGATGTTGAAATAAGTCATAATAGACATTCGTCATTCCACGCCAGATATCACACCAAAGTCTCTCAATTCTTTGGTTATGTGTACTCCTCCCTCTAAGAGCACTGCCACGATCGAAGCCTCTGAAAATGTTCATCATCACCCAAATTGCGCTGTTCTCGCCTCCCCTGTCTGTTCGGACTCTTGAAGGAACACCATACCGCACTGAAGCCTCGATAAAGCTATCCAAAACAGTGCTACTCCGGTTGCTGTCAGAGGCACGTAGAAAGACCACAAGGCGACTGTAGCCATCTATTGCCCCATGAATGACTATCCTCCACCTAAAAACAGACAGAAGCAGTATTAAAGAATGGCCCAGGTGTACACATAAAGCCAGCGTAACAAGCTGATAACTTAGAATCTTTCAATGAAACAAAAAAAAAAAAAAGTTACACTATTGAAATATTTACCTTATCATGCAGCTTGTGGTTTCCATCAACATGCCACAATGAGTTTGGTCCTGCCACCTGGTAAAACCGTCGTTGTGGTCTCTGTGACATTGATCTAAGGGCAGCAGCACCAGGATTTAGACGAATCATGCTTGCACGAATTCTTCTTCTTTGTATTCGAAGTCCTCGGGCACGCAAGGTTGCTCTAATCGCTTCTGGTCCAACACGGTCATTTCCTGCCACGGCCTCTTGGACAATTTCATCAAGCGCAGAGTCTGACACATCTGCATACATTGTGCTGCGAGTGAAACCAAACTGTCTGAAAGCAAATAAAAAAAGTTTTTAGGACAATATAATCAGCCTTTTTTTGAGATAAAGTATTTATAAAATAAAATAAGTCAGTATCAAGTAAGTTTCAGAATTCTGTGCCAGTTTTGCATTGTTAATTTCAGTTCTCATTTAGTTTTCACTGCAAAAAGAAAAAATACCTTTCATTTAAATTTATTGTTACAGTGATATTTTAAGTCTTATTTTTGTGTATGGTAAACTGTAGTAATAGAGGCTGACAAAACCATTGACACAAATATATTCATGAATAAATGGATTTACCGTAAACGTCTTTTTACCGTACGAACCGACACATTCAAAATTTCAGCGATCTGTGGCACAGTGAAGCTGCATGACCTCAGGAATGACAGTTGTTCCTGAGTGATTGAATATGATGACCGACCTCTCCCACCACTCAAAACAACTGGTGCCTGGTAGCTGGAACTCCCTGGAGTGAATAAAATGACATGTATTAGCTCAGTAACCAAACAAGTGTCAAGAATGTCTGTCAGCATGCTGCCAGCCCTGGTAGTTTGAAGAGTCTTTTTTTATTTTATTAATCTGTAACTTCTCCATGGTCCAGCACCTAGGTTTACATAGGTTTTTACCTAGGTTTTCATCTTTAATGAAAGAATTACTGGTGAAAGAGTATGAGGATGAGCAATTCATGCATGAATACAAATTGTGACAACCAACCTCTCTCCTACATCATTTCATCTTGCACCATCTTTTTGCGCACATATTGCACCTTGAAAACTACACATACATAATCCAACATATAAATAGGTATAAAATATAAACATTAAAATCTGAACAATAAATAACACTGTTTCATAGAATTATTTAAAGCATTCCTCGCTCCGCTTGCCAAGTGTGAAAATCAACGAAAGTGTTATCTATGTACCAATTAACCTGTCGATCGCATCGGCTGACAGAGCACAAATAACAGCTTTAAAACAAGATTTCATAATAAGCACAAGAAATGACAATAAACACCTACGTGGAAATCCAGAACTTAGCCCGTCAACAGAGTGAAACAAACAAATTAGTCTATCTTGTCAAGAGGTGTCTCCTTTTATACAAACACCGGAATAAACCGTTGATGACGTCACCCGCCATCATCCGTCACTGTCCCACAGAGGGTACATTCTACTTTAACAGCAGCGAAATTTACAGGTAATAAAGAAGCATTAGATTAAATGGAAAACATATATAATAAACTGTATTAAGATAAATACATGTACATTAGGGATAAAATTACACAACTACTGTGTAATTATTAAAAACAATATTGGCATATTCAGATTTAAGGATTGTGCAATTGAGCAGAACAATGTAAAAATAGCGAAATGTATAAGTAATGTAACTTTTTTTAACGTGCGTAAGCTTAAGATGCAAATAGACTAAATGTCCAGCAGATGGAGACACAGACCGTAGAATAAATGAAAGGTGCCCTAGAGTCGAGCTCTATTTTACACATCAATAAATGCCCACAAACGGCAAATATTAAACACTCTCCTCGGACTTAGTAACTTTAGAACTAAAATAACACAGAACCATGACTGTATCTGTAAAGGGGTGACTGTTCCAACACTATTAATTCAATCTGGCTCATTGTAATGCTTAAGTCAGCGCTCAAACGTGCGTGAATAAAAATAGCATAAAAGCATTCAAGGCCTTCATGTACTTAAAACAAAAAACTTAATGTTTATTTGAGTCTGTATCCTGACAGTAGCCTACATTTTAATATCGTCGCAGATATAAGCGACACACTATCAGCTTCAATCAAAAGCTCCATGAAAGGAGATCAGAGATGGACTGGTTTAGTCTGCTCTTGTGCTTTACTGATTGGATAATCACTGTTGAATTTTAGTGGCAGTTCAAAAAGGGGGCTGGGTTAAATTATAATACAACATTACGCCGCTTTAAACGGGCGTTTTACTTGCACATAACGCCGTTTTTTACGCGCGTCCTAAATTAGGTAAAACGCCGCTTTTTACGCGCGTACTTTGAACGCCGCATAAAGCGAAGTTTAAGGACCGAGGAAAACGTCGGAATTTACGGGGTTTACCGAAGCACTTGAAAACGGCGGGTTTTTCGGCGTTTTGTCTTGAAAAACGGCGTTTTTTACTGCGTTTTTTAAAGAAATTCGGCGCTTTATACGTCATTTCATTGCCTACGTGCCAATAGAGTGGCGAATTTTGGCCCTAACGGCTTGCCATAGGCTTGCCATAGAAATGTAGTTGGTGTGTCGGCAGGCGCAAACTGGCAAGCAGGTCACGTTCTCCAGGCGTCGAGGAGCCGGTGTTTATGAGAGGCTCGCTGCTGTTTATGGATCCCTCCGCCGTAGCTAGACTGTATCTGTAGCTCACCAAACCCCCAGTGCAGCGGTCCCAGCTCTACCGGAGGCCAGGCTGAACACGTAATCCACTCTGTCCTCCGTCAGATCGGAGACCATAGTCCATAATCCACCGCCATCTGCACTCTAGCCCCAGCTCCGCTGAAGCCTGGGCCGAACACGCTGTCCTCCGTCAGCTCGGTCCATAATCCTCCGCAGATGCACTCTGGCCCCAGCGTTCGCGCGTGAAAATACCATATTTTAAGCGCGACCAGTTCGCGTTGAACACGCTTCAAGGTGCGATTGTGGACGTGAACAGCTAGGCGTGTGTCGCGCTTTATAGTCGCTCCTATCGCGTTCAGTGTGGACACAGCGTTAGCCTGTAAAGCACATTGTAGTGGTGCTGATTTAAAAAAACTGAAAACATTTTCAAAGCACACAGCTTTATTACAAAACATACAGTTGTAGTTTGTAATTCATAGAATTCGTAGCATGTGAATAGCAACTCCTTTCTTTAAGGGGACACAGAGGCGAAAACCTGCGTCGCTCCAGCGCTCGACGTAGTTTGCTGCACATGTAGATTAATTTGGTCCGACATCCTGAAGTTCTGCAGCCACTGAGCTTCGTTGAAACCCAGAAGAACGTCTCATCACTGCAAGATCCAGTTAAACGACGAAACCGACGGTCGGCTGCGACGACTTCACAGAGCAGTCATCTGAAACACGCACACACACACAATACATATTACTAAAGACAACTTGTTGAAATAGGTTTTTTCGCTGGGCTTTAGCGAATAAATAAAAACCTAGAGCATATTTACTACCCCACCACACCGGGGTAGTATTTGCATCGGCTTACCCACACAAGCTGCCGGGGTCCTGTCGCATCATTCTCCTGCAGAGCTTCTCACACTCGTTTGTACTACTCCACCGTGTTTTTCCTTGCAGTGTGCAGCTTTTCCGGGGTCTTTATTCTTTGATGAAAGGGGCTTTCTCTTTGACGTGGAACTACAGAAATCCACAAACTGAGCAAAGGATCTCCGGATCGCTAGTGAGGTCGCCATTGTTCTTCTTTTTCTCGCCTTTGTTTACTTTCCGCTACGTACTCTGGGGCCGCCCAGCATATGACGGACCCGCTCACTTTAGACGCTCTGGTTTGTTGCAACTGTGGAGCAACATTTGACAAGTCGGGCCATGTCGTGTCGCGCTACCGATAGTACCGGTACGGCTCGGTAAAAGGTACTAGTGGAGAGATTCCTTTAGTGCTGTTGATCACCATCAGTTCCAATGCCAGAGAGCCTGAACCAAGACTCAATGAGTTTCAATCTAACATTGTTTTAGTTCTGTAATAAAATGAAGGAAGTGGTGACATCTGGTGGTTTTACCACGTAAACTAAATTCAGTTTATTTATATAGCTACAATTCACAGCAGATGTAATCTCAAGGCATTTTACAAGAAAAGTCATTTCAATACAATTGTACTAACATTCCAATCAGTTAAAATTTTTCTATTTAAGAAATCCGAGCAAATTGTGTTGAGTTGTTGACATGAGGTTGTGCCCGGAACATGCAGACTCCTACCCCAGCAATCCCTCAGTAATCCCTCACACTGAGCAAGCATGTAGCGACAGTGGAGAGGAAAAACTCCTTTTAACAGAATGAAACGTCAAGCAGAACCTGGCTCAGTGCAAGCGGGCATCTGCCACGACCATCTTGGGGTTTGAGAAGACAGAGAAGAGACACAGAAACAACAAAGGGAACTCATGTAAGAGTACTTTTTAAATTATAGAAAGTAAAAAAAAAATGGCTTACAGGACATGGAGGATGTTCGGTCACTGGGAGTTTCATCTGAATCCATGCCCCCCATCTAACAGGGCAATATAGCTGAGCTAGATACCGGACCAGGTGTGTCTTGTATGGAAAAACACAGAGAAAACAAAGTTAACAGTCGAAATAACAGTATAAATTACAACTGGAGAGTAGTAGAAGAGAAGAGTAGAAGAGTGAAGAAAAGTGGTCAGTCTGTCCTCCAAAAGTCTAAGCCTATAGCAGCATAACTACAAAGATAGTTCAGGACCTAAGCCATTCTAACTATAAACTTTATCAAAAAGGAAGGCATTAAGCCTAGTCTTAAAAACAGAAAGAGTATCTGCCTTAGGGACTAAAACTGGGAGCTGGTTCCACATATAGAACAATCAGATCTCTTATGTATGATGGAGATTGGTTATTAAGGGTTTTATACGTAAGGAGGATGATCTTAAAATCTATTCTGGATTTAACAGATAGCCAATGGAGAGAAGCCAAAACAGGAGAAATGTGATCTCTCTTTTTAATCTTCATCAGAACGCTTGCTGCAGCATTTTTGATCAAATGAAGGCTTTTAATTGCCTTTTGTGCAAATGAAAATGAAAATATTAAACTGGATCATTTAGATCAGTGGTTTCCAAAGTGAAACCTCAATACCAGTATCCTGTTTATTTCATTTATCTACCGGTTCAGCGTAATCAGATCTCTTATGTTTAATGGAGCTTGATTATTAAGGGCTTTATACGTAAGGAAGACGATCTTAAACTCTATTATGGATTAGCTAAAACTGGAGAAATGTGATGACTCAGCAATCTTTCTGATGATTATAATGTGACAATCAGACTTTCGGTTTCAGCCCAGTTTCTTGTTTCGCTACAGCTGGTTGCCTGGTTCTGAAATGTATTTTTCCCATCAAGTATTTTGCTTCTCAAAGTTTTTGGGTTTTTTTTCCATTGTGAAATATTTCCTTGCCTTGTTCTAGGCTCTCTGTCTCCAACCTGATTGAGTGCCATTTCCAGAAGGTCAACTCAATCACCAGCTATTCCCTTTAAAATGACTGCAGCTGTGCTTCTGGAAATTTTGACTGCCATTCACTTTGGGTTGTGCATGCTTAAAATGCTTTTCAAATCAAATTTCATTTTAAATCTGGGAAGAAAAGTAGAACTGGCGACCTGTCCAGGGTGTACCCTGCCTCTCGCCTGTTGACAGCTGGAAATAGGCACCAGCCCCCCCGCGACCCCTTGAGGAACAAGCGGTTCAGAAAATGGATGGATGGATGGATGGATGGAAGAAAAGTAGACAATCAAACTTGTGGAAGGCCTGACAGCTTTATTTGTACAGAATACTTTCAACACGAGCCAATTCAAGGTGCTTTACATGATTTGGGGAAAACAACCATAAATAGAACATTATGGACACAGAACATATTACACATTTAAATATATGACATTCCAGCTATTATTAATCACTTACTCAAAGGCAGCTCTAAACAGATTAGTTTTTAGTTTTGATTTTAAAAATTCAGTGATTCAGCAGCTTTGCAGTGGTTTGGATTTTTTTTTTTCAGATGGGGAGCGTAGAAACTGAAAGCTGTTTCTTCATGTTTGGTTCAGATTCTAGGGATGATTAATAGACAAGAGTTAGAAGACCTGACTTTAGGCAAAAAATCTTAAGAAAAAGAGATTACCGTCAATCATTTTATGACACTTAACAGAAGGAGATTATTAAATTGGATCTGTTGGAGAGTATCAGATTAAAAGTACAGACTCCAGATCTTTGTTTTATCATCTCTTCAGGTCTACAGAATGTATGTGGGGAGCTCCTTAAAGCAGAATCATTTGGAGTCTTCTTTCTTCTTTACTTTGCTATCGACGTCTGGAGCACCATAGTTCATAGATTAACATATATCTGCATCACACTTTTAGTTTTCACCTCATTATCAGTTCAACAGAAAACTAAACAGACATTTGTTTTTGCTAAGACACTTTTACATTGTTATTAGAAAAGGACTCGGAGAGCACAGATGAAGAATTTGAGGCTTTTAGGTTTTTTTAAACAGAAAATAAATGCAGCCTTTACAGTAAACATACAGTAGGGGGCGATATAATAAGATATGATCAGAAGTGGTGTTCTGTGATGATGGTGGTGATGGCATCATCATATTCATCCTCCATTCCTGGCTCTCCATATCCTGAGGTTAGAGGAAATACAGATACAGTTGATGATGGCAGCAGATATAAGGTTTATGTGTTTGTTAATGTCAATGGACTTCTTAATTAATGGCTACCTGTGGTTCTGCTTCAATACACAGATGCCAGAAGGTCTTCATCAGAGCTGAGCACCTTTTAGAGGGTCATGTGACCTGCATGTTCAGTCCTGATGAGGGAGCACATCTTTATAGAAATCATCTGGTAGCCTTATCAAGTATAACATGACTGATACATTTAAACCTTTCTTTCTTCTACACAGAGATGCATCATTTTGTTATACACATTACAACATGATGGTGACAGTGTATGAGCTCACAGATGCTACTTCTGAGCAGGTTTTACCAGTGAAGGTTAGACTGCCTCTCCTGGTAACGGCTCCCACTTTGGACTGGCACCAGTAAAGCCCGCTGTCCCATGAGACAGTCAGACTGATACTGCAGGAGGAGTCCATCCTTGTTCCTCAGGTTACTCCACACAGACGTGTGCTGATGGCTGGTGTTTCTCCTCAGCATCCATCTGGTAGAACTGGTGCGGCTGCTGTCTTCACCAGAGTTTAGAAATATAGATTATTTTAAAGGACCATGGGGCAGAATTTCACAAAAATAAATTAAATAAACATGCATATCTTTTTTTAATGCTATTGGGTGATGAAGCGTATAAAACAGAAAGAATAAGCCGACCCACATATTCGTCCGTTTTCTTAAATAGGCTGTGTGCTGAAGTTTGGGTCGGAGTTTGCCGCACTGTCCTACTGATGTGAAGTCATTTGACACTGCTTGTGTGTTCTCAACAGCTTTAAAACAGGAAGAAGATTGTTGTGGTTGATCCAACTAAGGATTCTCTGCCCAAGCACCACTCAAAGTTCACTAAAAAGTAGAAGAAGAGGAAGAAGGTTTTATTAGTGGCAACTCGTGAGTCAATAGCAAAATATGTGGCCTTGAAGTGCAAACCACATCAACAAAACACTACAACAAATCACTAAATATTTAATATGAACTTGTATCAGCATGTTAAAATATTGTTTTTATGTTTTTACTGTGTTGAAAGAAATAGAGTGGACCATCACAGGAAATATACTTCAATTGATTGATTAAGTGATTATAAGTAAAGATATATGGGAAATATATAGCATAATAGTTTAAGTCAGTCAGTATGATTTCTTTCACATCTAAATTGAGTTTTTAGCAGTATTCTGACTAATAGCTGGGCAAGAGTTGAGAGTTGTGTCCCAGTTTACATGTCAGTCAGAAAATTATTCAGATTAATTATTATTGTTAAATGAAAAGTGTTCTCCTCTGCACTGACATTCTCTCCTTGGACAAGAGTCAAAGATAGTAAACAAATGTTAAAGGCAATAAAGGAAAATGAGTAAAAGCAGGAAATGCAAAATGAGTGAAAAAATTGACAACAGAGCTGCAGCAAAGCTCATTTTGTAAGTCCTGCACTGTTCGATTGTGTTGCTTGTTGCTGCTGCCGCAGTCTCATTACTTCATGAAGTGAGAGTACCAAGGCTTCCAAAAGCTCCACTACTGGTGATGAGCGTATAAATACAGAGAAATTTGACTCTCCAAACACATTTTCTTGGTAGCTTAGCCTGATTTTCTCATTTCAGTTTGGTTTGACTTAAGTCGATCTGAGGTGGGCATGAATGTTATTCAATTTTATTTGGAATCCTTATTTGTGCAGGGAGAAGTTTGCATGGGTCTGCGTCCTGCACTGCCATGGGATAATGTTTCCATGATCCTGGGTAATGATCTACCTGGCTGCAAAGTCTGGCCTGGTGAAGAGTTGGCACCAAAGGACATGCAGTTTCAGGGTGATGTGAAAAAGAGAATGTGGGAAGACTCTGTGGTGTCACAATCTTGTGCAGTTTCATCTCTTCAGAGTCAAGCTGACAGTTCCCTGAATTATTCCAGTCAGGATGGGAAGTGAAATCTTCCCTCTGTACCCTTTTCTGTCTCCCATAAAGAGTTGATAAAAAAACAAAACAAAACAAGCTGATCAGTCTTTAACAGTACTTTTTGATCTAGCCTGTTCAGCAGATAAATGAAAAACTGTAAGTCAGGGGTACTGAGGTTGATTTGCTTGTGAGAAAATGGAAAACACAGAGTGAGTTAGAAAACGGTCCAATAATTCAAGTAGTAGTGGCAACTAAATTTTGTTATCCTGTTTTAAGAATGTCTCGTGATCAGGCTGGTCATCTAGGGGTGAGAAAACTTATGATCATATTCTCTGATTGTTTTTCTGGCATTGTTTGAAATATGACATTTCTGCTTTTATTCGTACATGTCACACATGTCCACTGAAAGGGAAACCCAATCAGAAAATTTGGCCTGCTCTCCTGGTTCCTATTCAATCAGTTGGGGAGGTTTTTGCCCATTAAATAATACACTGTTTCGAGCCTGTTCCTCGATCAAAAGCTGGCAGTGTTTATCTGTTAAATCTTATGTGAGGGACCACACTTTATCCTGTGGTGTATCCATTACACAGCATTACTACAAAGTCTGCTGTGAAAGCATTCATATAGTTTATTTAAATATTCTTCATTCCTTTAGCCGTGTAAAGTGATCAAGGTTATAACTTTTCATTGCAGAAGTTCTCCCAGGTTTTGAAACAGGTGTACATTAATCATCATGTGTCAGCTAAAGCCTATCTTATACTTCTCCATCAGAAAGTTTGCAACCAGACGCAGACATATTGACCGAGACATTTTTCATTTATACTTCTCCAATGGTGTGTCAAAGCAATTCCCCAACAGGCTAGCAGGGGATGCTGACTTTCTATGGTCTGCTTATCATTGCAGTGTTATTTGTGGTTAAATAGTCTCCGCTGATGGAGACTAATTGTTATAAATTCGGCCTCTACTCTATGCATAGGTGATAGAGAGCCTTTGCGTTGTGTTGTGTCTATCCGTTTCGACATAGACGGAGAGATATAAACTAGGCTTTATTGCGCAAAAAGTCAAGGTGCGTTGGAAAGATTCCATCAAATGCTAAAATCCCTCTTGCGTGCTTACTGCACTGAACTAGGTAATGACTGGGAGGAGAGTTTGCTGTGGTTTTTGTTGTCTACCAGAGAGGTGGTGCAGGAAAGCACAGGTTTTAGTCTTACATAATGAGCTTGTGTTTGGGCACACTGTATGTAGTGCTTTACTGCTCTTGCAGGGGGATCTGAAAGACGCTAACCCACCCATCAATTTATTGGATTATGTAAATGGATTTAGGCAACATCTTTATTTTTTCTGCTGTTTTGGAACAAAAGAAGTTGTCTTAAGCCCAAGAAAAAAGACAGGCAGACAGAAAGCTAATAAGACACCCAACTTTGGAAGCAGATTGTTTTCTTTTTACAGTAGCAGTACACCAGCTTAGTGTGTATTATTTTTTTTCCTTTCTCCTAAACAACCGCAACACTAAGTGTCCACCAGAGAGCAGCAGAGACCAAAAAAATCATCAATTTATTGGGGCACAAGTATGTGAAATAGTGAGTTTAGAAGCGGATTAATATGCAACAGCTGTAAGTATCACATCCGTGCTTTAAAATTTAAGTGCATAAAATGTAGAAAAAATAAATGAAAGCCCCCCAATAGATTTTTACGTTTATTCATAAGATTTGTTACACATATATATCAAGTGGAGTACTACAGCAAAATCTATAATGCTCTGCTTGAGAAAGTAATTCTGTTGAGCTTGTACTTGTAAAATATATAAGTCACAACTCACGCTCTTGCAGTTAAATGTAGTGTGTCTCTTATTTGAAACTTTGAACTATATATAAAAAAGCCCTTGGTTTAGTATCTTTTTCATCCTGCTCTCTGCGTCAGACTGTGAAAAGAGTTACATGGAAGCTGCTGCTTGAAGACGCAGGAGTAAGAGAGGGGCGGACTAAGCAGGGCTAAGCGATTTAATTGGATTTTAGCCCAAGTCAATCGAGAAAAGCAACCATGGGGCGCCTTGGTCGATACATCAGTTTATAATATACTATGAGAGCCCTGGAGCAGCCCAAAAAGTTCTAAGCCTAGCAAACAATGCCCGGTGCGCCAGACAGTCAGTCCAGGCCTGACACTAGCAGAAAGAAAATACTCGGTCGTGGAAAAGGAGGATTTGGCCTGGTCAGTTGAAAAATGGTGGACCTTCCTCTTGGGGGACATGCTTCACGCTGCAGACAGCCCACCGTGCTCTGGCTACTCTGGCTAACAAAGGACTGGGATGCGCAGCAATTCACATTGCACAAAAGTCTACAAGGCTTCTATGTTTCACCTATGATGTTGTGTACCGTGCTGGTGTGCAGAATCACGCTGCTGACTGCCTTTCAAGACTGTTGCTTCCATAATCAGAGATTGCAGAAGCAGTAATGGAGCTAGACCTGGTTGCCCTTTTGGACACTGAGTAAAAAATTATTTCAGTGAAAGACTTCACTGCTGTATGTGAAGTATGCCAAGAACTTACTTCCTTAAGAGAGCAAATTCAAATAGGATTGGCCAAAACGGCAAAGTTACTGGAGAACTTACTCCTTACTTTTCTGTTAAAGATGAACTTTCTGTTCAAGACTAATTAGCCTTTAGAGGTTCTCAGAGATTTTTAGTTCCAGCTGATAAATCTGTTAAACCCACCAAGGCATTGTACACATGAAACAAAAGGCTGCATGACATCTACTGGTGGCCAAGTATGGATAAATGTGTGGAGGAAATCATCAGAACATGTTACATGCGAGACAAAAGTGCCAATGTTTTCACTGCACCACTGTCGCCTGTCCCACTGCCTGATGGACCGTGGCAAAAAGTCGACATCATTGAGCCATTCAAGACATGGGAAGTCATGGGATTGTTGCTATGCAGTTTCAGATATAGACCAGTACACCAAGTGGCCTGAGGTTGCTTGCACTTCTCCAGTCACAACCTCAGGTATAACAAACTTCTTGTCTACTGTTGTTTTCAGATTCGGAAATCCTACAAAGCTAGTCAGTGATAATTGAAGACAGTTCTTGTCAAATGAATTAGTGTTCCTGGAAATGAGAAACATAAAATACAGGAAAGTATCTTGATATTATCTTCAAGCTAACAGAGCCATAGAGTGCTATGAACCGCATTCTTAAAGAGGAATGCAGTTCATAGTTGATCTGGAGAGGAAACCATGGAAAGCATTCAACCAAGACTTCCTGCTCACATACAGATCAACTGATCACAGCACCACAGGTATGTCACTGTACCAGCTCATGTTCAACAGCAAGATTCAACAGGATATTGGTGCTGCAAACACTTTTTCACCTGTACAAGAGCAGCAGCTGCGTCACTGCGTTACAGCCAAACAAAAGGCGTCCAAAACTTACACTGATACTAAAAGAGGTGTGCAAGTGCCAAAGATCAAAGAAACAAGTTTGGTCAGACTGAAGAAACCTTTCTATGTTAAAGGCACAGTGTGTAATTTTCGGCCAGTAGGGGGCAGTCAGTGCATACCTAAATTATCACAAGCATGCAGTATTTGTGTTTTCGAGTAAGAAACTCAACAACGGAGCTTCAACTAGTGCTTCTTTCAAACGCTCAATTCCCTGAGAATTATCTACTTGCAGCAACATGACGAGCACATCAGTCTCTCTTTCATCGCTTGGAACTAGCGAAGAGGTAAAAATTTATTTTTGGTGAAACTTTTTTGCATTTTGAGGGGAAATCAATGTTTTAATAGTGGGCGTGTCCCATGCGCTTTGTCCGTCCGGGCTCTTGTAGAAGTAAAGACGTCATCTAATATGGCTTTCCCCTGAAAAGAGGACCCGCGCCTATGTAATTTAAAACAGATTTATAAAGTCATATTTTACGATATCGCCAATATTTTGCAATTAATGTGCTTTATATAATTATTATTACATAATATTTTAATGGCTATTTTCAAAGATGTACTGCAAAAACTACACACTGTCACTTTAAATAAAAACTGTCAAAGTTTCATGCAGATTCCCGAGTGGTCCACAAGGCGAGTGCAAGTTCTTATCAATTAATTTTATTTATTTAGCGCCAATTCATAACTGATGTTATATCAAGCCACTTTACAAGAACATTCATTTAAATACAATTGTATAAACATTCCAATCAGTTAAAGGTTTCCCAGCAGCTTATGTTGAGTTGTGCCCTGAACATGCAGACTCCAACTACAATGATCTCATACATGTAGCGACAGTAGAAAGGAAAAACTCCCCGTTAACAGGAATAAACCTACAACAGAACCTGGCTCAATGCAAGCGGTCATCTGCCAAGACCGTCTGCGGGTTTGAGAGAATAGAGCAGGCACAAAGAGAACAAAAATAACTAATGTAAGAGTACTTTCTATGTTAAAGAAAGTAAAAAGTTGATAAAAGGACATGGAGGATGTTTGGTCACTGGAGGAAATGCTGCTACTCGTTTTGTTGATAAGGCATCCTCCATTTCAAGGTTTGGAAAATAGGTGTATCCATCTCTCCCGTTTGATATACAGGTGCTGGCCAGTAAATTAGAATATCATCAAAAAGTTGAATTATTTCAGTAATTCCATTCAAAACGTGAAACTTCTATACTGTATACTTTCCTTCCACACATAGTGATATATTTCAAGTGTTTATTAATTTTCATTTTTATTATTACAACTGACAGCTAATGAAAACACCAAATTCAGTATCTCAGAAAATTAGAATATTCTGAAAAGGCTCAATATAGAAGACACCTGGTGCCACTCTAATCAGCTGATTAACTCAAAACACCTGCAAAGGCCTTTAAAAGGTCCCTCAGTCTTGTTCTGAAGGCTCCACAATCATGGGGAAGACTTCTGACTTAACAGCTGTCCAAAAGACGACCATTGACACCTTGTACAAGGAGGGCAAGACACAAAAGGTGATTGCTAAAGAAGCTGGCTGTTCGCAGAGCTCTGTGTCCAAGCACATTAACAGACAGGCGAAGGGACGGAAAAAATGTGGTAGAAAAAAGTGTACAAGCTCTAGGGATAACCGCACCCTGCAGAGAATTGTGACGACAAACCCATTCAAAAATGTGGGGGAGATCCACAAAGAGTGGACTGCAGCTGGAGTCAGCGCTTCAAGAACCACCACGAAGAGACTCATGAAAGACATGGGATTCAGCTGTCGCATTCCGTGTGTCAAGCCACTCTTGAACAAGAAACAGCGTAAGAAGCGTCTCGCCTGGGCCAAGGACAAAAAGGACTAGACTGCTGCTGAGTGGTCCAAAGTTATGTTTTCTGATGAAAGCAATTTTTGCATTTCCTTTGGAAATCAAGGACCCAGAGTCTGGAGGAAGAGCGGAGAAGCACAGAATCAATGTTGCATGAGGTCCAGTGTAAAGTTTCCACCGTCAGTGATGGTGTGGGGTGCCATGTCATCTGCCGGTGTTGGCCCACTCTGTTTCCTGAGGTCCAAGCTCAATGTTGCCGTCTACCAGGAAGTTTTAGAGCACTTCATGCTTCCTGCTGCTGATCTACTTTATGGGGATGCAGACTTCACTTTTCAACAGGACTTGGCACCTGCACACAGTGCCAAAACCACCAGTACCTGGTTCAAGGACCATGGTATCCCTGTCCTTGATTGGCCAGCAAACTCGCCTGACCTTAACACCATCGAAAAATCTATGGGGTATTGTGAAGCGGAAGATGCGATACGCTAGACCCAACAATGCAGAGGAGCTGAAGACGACTATCAGAGCAACCTGGGCTCTCATAACACCTGAGCAGTGCCACAGACTGATCGAGTCCATGCCACGCCCCATTACTGCAGTGATGGAGGCAAAAGGAGCCCCGACTAAGTATTGAGTGCTATACATGCACATTCTTTTCATGTTCATTCTTTTCAGTTGGCCAAAATTAAAAAAAAAAAAAAAAAATTTTCATTGGCCATTAAAATATTCTAATTTTTTGAGATACCAAATTTGGAGTTTTCATTAGTTGTCACTTATAAATATCAAAATTAAAAGACATAAACATTGGAAATACATTGGTCTGTGTGCATTGCATGAATATAACATGCAGAGCTCAACCTGTGTGGGCAATTTCCCGCCATTAGGTCCTTCTCTTAAAAGATTACGCCATGCTGGGATAGAGGGGGATACGGGGAGTGGGACGTGCAGGGTTGCATATATAGCATGAGACAGAAGAATCCCTGTTAAACTGAAAGAATAAATGGTCTTAACTTGTTTTTTATCCCAATCGAAGTCCCTCTGCTCAAGCCTTTTTGCGAGCTCCTCCAAAAAGTGGCTGATCTTCATAGTCTCCATGAACTGTCTGGTTTTCAGCTCTAAAGGCCAGAAGCTCCCAGACTTCTGCATACTCCAGTTTGCCATCTCAGCTATACAGCACCATGCAGCTATGGCGCATTCACAAAACACACCGTGCCGGGGATATTACCCAAGATGAGGGCACAGCATGTTTTGTGAAAGAGGCTTATTAGCATCTAACAGTAGCCACTATGCCAACAGCAGCCATCCTATCATTTGCTAAAATATTAAAGTAATGCAAAGCTCTTCATTCATTGCTATTAAAGGTACCAACAACAACAAAAAATAATTGAAAGTATTTCTGCTTCAGTACCACCCTACTTCAAGTTTAACTATTTAAGCTGACTTCAGTAGGCTTCTCACCTTTGTAAAAAAGATTTGCACATTCAGTTTGTTGTGATGAATGTTTGGAATGAAAGCAAAATAAACATATCAGATCAGAGCAGATTTTTCTGAAAAATTTACATTTCATATTTTTTTCTTAATTTCACTGAATTATTTTTATCATGCAGGGGTGTAAATTGCTCAAAAAAAGTCTATGCAGCTGAATATATCTTTCAATCTCACTTTTAACAGTTTGGTTAACATAACCCCAATTGATTACTTTATTTCAATCTCAGATTGAAACTGTAATTTTGTAGATCTTTAATATCCTTTCCTTTTCCCTCTCACATTTCCCTCAATAATTGTTTTGCTCATTTAAGTTAACCTCCTTTGACCCAACTGAGGGGAGTTTCTGTCATTCATTAAACATGATAGATTACGGTATATAAATTAAAATCAAATCAAGCTTTATTTATAAAGTTCTTTTCAAACACAGTTTCTCAAAGTGCTTTATAGATTTGAAATGACCCCACAACCCCCCTTTCAAAAACCAAAAATAAAATCATCATGACAGCTACACCTCATCCCAACCCATCAGCCACACACACACAAACACACACACACACACACACTTAAAAGTTACAAAAACAGCGGGCTGAGTACAGATGAGCCAGAAAATGCCATCATGGGAGCCATCTGCATCGGCATCAGCAGCAACAGCCAAGGCACTGACCCAGGGCGCCCACAGAAGGGAGGGATTAAATGGGAGGGATATAGATAAAACCACCCTGTTTCCATCAGTGACATCAAAGCACAGCATCTGAATCTAATTAATGTTGCATTGTTTGGTGTTAGTCTGTGAATATGTGGGGCAAACAGTTGATCAGACCTATGGAGTAAATAGACAAACAGGGATGGTGGTGAATGGAGTGAATCAGATTATCTAAAGAGGTGTGTCTAATGTTTACGGGATAATACTATGTTCCCTGTCATTCATGTACTGTACCCACTGTGTTGAACATATGGTTCTTAGAAAGGAAGAGTTTGTTGGGGATGGGAAGGGGGCCACAGAAATGCTTGGTAATATGTACAAACGAAAGCGGGTGGGAAAATGAAGTCACAAGATCAGCATGAGACCTGGGAATGTGAGTCACTCCCTTGTCCAGCTGATCCAAGCTGCCAGTCGAGAATAACCTTGGCAGAATGCTCTTGAGTCAATACAAGCCTGTTTAGAGTTTTCTCTCTGGCGTTTTACTACCATACATTTCATTATCTTATAAATGTTCTATAAAAAATAATGTTTAAATTATATTTCTGATGATGAAGGTGAATGTTTACACATTCTTTACCGCCTTGCATTTATAGGTGATTAATGTGAGTTATGGACAATCCTAACAAACAGCCTTTTCCTCATGTTCATGACACAGTACAACTACCAAAGGTCACGGTTTCCTGTTTGTGGGTTTTAAGGGGGATTTAATTGTCCCAGTAATCCACCACACTGGTCTCCAGACAGAGGGACATTGAGTCCTCAAACACAGGCTCGAGGTTACATAAAGATCTAAAGTTCAAAGGCCTCTTAGTTATTCTCGCACAACATAGCTGGTTTAGAACAAGTTAAGTTGATACAACAGTGTTTTCATGAGGTCAATATGAGAAGGGTTAAATTAAAAGGGAAAGGGAAAGATTCACAAATAATAATAATAAAAAACACAGTTTGAAATAGCTGACACATAATTACAATTTTTTTAAAAATTGAAAGTAAAATATTCACATTTTGAATATCAACAATGAAAAAGGTATGCATTTATATAAAGAATTAGTCATTCTGGATTTTAAATCAAGAGACACAAAACAAGTGAGATTTTTGTTTTATTTAGTTATTGCAAAGTCAGACTCCGCACTGATGTCCTATTGCACAAACAAGTATGCTTTTGCTTCAAAGAGCGAAGAAAAATCGTTCTCTGTGTCTATTTATCTTAAAGGTTAAATATGGAACATGGGCACCAAAGCGACATCTAGTGTGTCGAGGTTGTAGTTGCAACAACAAAAAATAATTCTAAGCCGTGCAGATACCAGGTTCGTAGCCTTGACCGGCCACCACCATGTCCACTGACGAATCTTATAGGGTAAGGACTATTTTGTTCTAATAAGTTTATTTTAGGCTATATCAAAAATATTTTATAATGAAAATACTAAATGAAAAATAAACATAACAAAATATGGGTCTAAGGCAACAATACATTTTTGTACCTGTCCTCTAGGCATCTTCTTTCGGAGGCTGAGAGGGTGCATCCTCCACTCCCCCCTACTTTAGAATGTACATAGACATCCGACAGATTTCACAGCGTGCATATTTGACTAAGGTGTATGGTTGGAGACCTATGTCAATACAGAAAGCTACCTAGAACAGTCTTTATAATAGCAACTGAAGCGGCGGTGAAAGTGAGCCTCCTATACGGGACAGAGCAGGAGGATTTTACTCAGTGTGGAGGTTGATGGGTCATGGTCAGTGCTCTCATATCTTGGATCAGCGTCATATAATGAACACAAGTATTTCAAAGCTGTTTAATCGACAGCTAACGTTGGCCATTAGCATGTTAGCCGTTAGTATCTTACCTATCCATGAGAAACGTTGTCATTACCATGTGCGTTTTGATGCTGTGAACATTTTTTATTTGTGTCCATCTGTTGTAGGCTTCACCTAAAGTAACTCTGGTTTTAGATCTTGTAAGATCACTCGTCTTCTGAGAATGATAACAAAATCTACAGGGTTCAGATACAGCGACTTGACTGCTCTGGGCGGTTCAGAAAATGGATGGATGGATAGATGGTGTTCTTTCATTCTGCACACCTCTAAATGCCAAGTGGAGGTATTACTTTTTTTTAAATAGATAGCGTTTAAGAAAAATGTTCCATATTCAATCATTAACAGAAGTAACAGAAGGTAATGGATTAGTTATGAATTTTTTTTGAAGGAAAAGTCAAATTTTATTTTTTAAATCTGGACCTTATTTTTTAGCAATATTACATTCATTTACTCACCCAGACAAGTTTGGAGATAATTGGAGCCGTTTAGCAGAACTTTTAAGTCATGGTCAACGTATATCCATATAATTTGAGTCAATGAGAACAGGAATTTGTCTCCAGTAATAATGCATTATCTGCCCCAAAACACCTCCATTTAACCATGTCTTATTGTGAATAGTTAGCAATATTCCCCTGTGAGTTCAAAACGTCTAAGAGATGCTAAGGTATTAGCATCTGGGGTTTTTACAGACTTTTAATGTAACCGATTTCTGAACTGGGATTTCAATTACGCCACAGCCGCCGCCGTTACAGCTGTAGTCTCCGTTGGTTGCGGAAACGGAGCATGTAGAAGCTAAAGTTAGTCCAACTGGTCATTCGGTAAGTGCAATTCGGTAACATGAAAACACGAACCATGTTGATATCTGCAGTAGCAAGTTCTGTCTAACCGACCGCCGTAGAGCACAGAGAGAAAGTCCTGCTCAGACTACAACTAGGATGGAGGACATCAGTGATGTAGTTGTAATCCTGCCGTAGTGTAGTTGGAATATAGCCTCTAAATCACCCCCGAACTGAACAAATAAACACTTCCTGGACATAATGCATTATTACCAGAGGCAAAATACTACCGCCAGTGACTCCAATGGATATAGGCTGATCGCGACTCAATATAAAGTCGTGCTAAACAGCTCCCAGTATCTCCAAACTTGTCTGGGTGAGTTAATGAACATAATATTTGCTAAAAAAAAATGGTCCAGGTTGGAAAAAACAAATAATTCCTTTAATATTATTAACTTAAAAGTAAAACTTGTTTTCCAAAATATTTACACTCATTTTATAAGAATGGCTTTGGGTGGCAATAATTATTCCACTAGTTATATTGTAAAAAAAATAAAATAAAATAAACTATATTTCTTAGGGTTAAACCACAGAATAAATGTTGTCAAACTATCAGTTTGGTGTTTAAAATGTTTTTTTGCACATTTTTAATACTGCAATCAAGTGCAACAATAATAAGACACAAGATCTTTAAGATGCTTTTTCAACACTTTCTTCAAATTTAGAAGTTTTTCATACATTATAATACCATACCTTTACAACAAGAAAGCTCCAATGATGGGGTCATATATTTATAAACTTCTGATTAAGTTCCACTGCGACAGAAGGTAATGAGCGAGTTGAAACTCTGTAAACTTAGGCCCTCTTAGAGGTAAATGATAACCAAAACAATGGCAAAGCACCGACATTTACAAAATAGTTTATTTGCAGTATTAGCAAAATCCAGCGACTAAGAATATATTTAGAAAATGAAACTGCTTTAATCAAGTATTTAATGAGGTGCTTGATTCAGGGTGCAATGTACTCAGGGGACTAATATGGTTTTAGGCTTAAGTATAAACATTTTGTGTTGTAAATAGTTTTGCAGAATATCTAATGTGTTCTGTGCACATTTAAGCCTCGGAATAGCAAAGATGAAATTACCTTTCTGTTTTTGTTTTCATCTTTCTTTAATCGAATAACTGTGCTCAGATCGAGCCTGGTATAACTGTCTTACATAACCTGTTTATCTTTTTACATCACTCAGTTAAACGAGTGAAAAGATTTGGTTGCTTGTAATAACAAAATTCACCGTAAACAGTTACAATCTAGAAACGTTTTGACAATAACACTGGAGTGCTTAAGAATAATGTCCAAATTTTCAAAAATATTTAGCTGCTAATAAATCTCTTGAGAAGACCAATTGAGAAATCTTGGAAAGACCAATGGAGAACTTTAATTGATTAAAATGAGAAATTAGCCTGGTTTGTGTTTAAAAAATTTTAAGATCCTGCACAGTGAGGCTGTTCAACACAACACTCATCACAAAATCCCTTTTGTGATGCAAAAGAAGAGAATCATAATGGAAAACAGTGTATCACAAGGTGAGGTAGATCTTCCACTGAATCATCCTGCCAACACCTCCACTTTACACATCTTTATCATAATCCACCAACGGCTGCTGCTGTTATGTCTGGGAAAGAGTTCTGGGTTAAAACATGCAAGTGGAATATTTTCAGAGCGGATTAATTGCCACAGCTTTAACCAGCAGAGAACCAACGCAATCCCCCCTGACCTGAAAGCCACTGCATAAGACCAAAACAGATGACCGCTCTTAACTGCACTACAGTCATCAGACTTAATCCAGATTATTCCAGACTATGAGCTGGTGTATACTCATCATTCCCGTTGCTTCTTGTGTCCCTGTCTTTGCTATTTTAAGACCACTGTCACAGTTATATGTGTGCTTGCTACGAGGCGAATTGAGTCTGTGTGTCTGAGAAAAGGGTTTCTAATGAGCAGCATGGAAACACGCACAGTTCCTGCAGTCCTGCATATCATGTCTGCAAGCGCTTCAGATTCACGTTACATCAGATAAATGAGGTTTGAGGTTGTCAGAACTGTCAGCACCTGTCACACCATTTATTTCCTGCCTTAAATAATTTCAGCAGCGTCTAAATTCTTGTTTCTAAGGACTGTACTATCTGTTTTGGTCTCTGTTTAGACCTATGGGTATCAAGCAGGTGTTTTCTGCTAGCGCTGCCTTTAGTGGTTCTCAGAAGCAATTTAAAAATAACAGTGAATCAAGAACATCTACTGCTGATGTGTTTTATTTGCATCCGAAGTCCAGATTTGGACAATTATTGTCATTGGAGGACTAATAAGAAAAGCGTTCCTCCAGAATTTGTTGGCCTCTGCCTGTTAATTCTGACCGGCTGCTTTCAATAATTATTTTTACTGTCAGTAAGATAGCCCCCGTAACGATCAAACTGAAACACAGAATAAATGCAAGGAAAGAGTTTTGATGATTGGTAAAATGTAACTAATAAAAGGTTTGATTTTTTTATATATGTCAGCATGACAATACAAAATACCTAGTCTCTACTACGGTGGCATAGACGGTTCAACTGCTAATTCAGGACAGGACATTGCACTGGTCTTGTTGCTGTTCAAAAAATTACAGAAAAATAAAATGGAAAAATGTCTTCCAAACTAATAAAAATAAGAGAAAAGAGAGCACTGTAAATTGCACCATCTGCAAGAATAAAAGGCTAAATAAAGCTCTCCATTTTATGATGTACAAGACAACACGTGTTTCCCCTTTTGTCAGGTGAAAGAACATTATCACAAAAAAATATGTTACCCTCTTTACTTGCTTTAAAACTAAGAATTAATTTTTATTAATTTATATCATTTATATATATTAACAGCCAAGACATAAACATCATGTGAATATTTTGTCTTATGTCTCCCTATACTGTTCCTTGTATTCTATCTTTGTAGACTTTTGGAGAAGCTTCAGTGAGTGTTGAAGATGCCAGAAAGCGTTAGTTTGGATACATAACAGTTCCACGCTTCCCATGTGGATTTAGAGTTTAAACAGCTGCTGATACCCTGACAACCTCTGTGGGAGGTGGGGAGAAATGAAACAAACAGTCTGTGACACCACTGAGGAGTTACACAACACAATCCCCATTTACTCCCAGAAAGAAAGGATGTGTTTTAACATCTTTTATTGCTTTATCTTAATAAAATAATATATAATAAACAGGGGTCTGACCTGAATAGTGAGAGACTGTAAAGAACAGTTTATAGCATAACAGAAGACAGAATTATAGCCCTTTTTCTAACAACCTAGCTAACTCAATTAGATAGAATAGGTAGAGAATTAACCCTCCGAGGATTAAGTGACACACTTCAGCAAATGTTTATTAACTATTCAGGTGCAAAGTTTAACGACCGAAAAGTGCCAGCAGGGACCTAGAGTTAGAAATGAGTAATATAAACTTGGCCGATGTGAAAATGGTCCAACAAACCGTTTGGGTTATTATCTTCAACGGCCAATTAGCTAATCTCAGTGGCTGACTTATGTTAATGATCTTTTGAGAAGGTTTCAAGGAGACTTGCATAATATGCTGCTGACGTAAGTGTTTGAACTTAAACCACGTTGTTTGCCCTTTTGTCACCTGTTAAACCTGATCTTGTTTACAGGCCATAGAAAATGTGCTCATTTTTGTTTTCAAACAGCTTTTACAGTTTGAACATTGAACACTCGTATACTTGAGTAAACTGATCTCAAACAATTGCTCCTATATATATATATATATATATATATATATATATATATATATATATATATATATATATATATATATATATATATATATATATACAAAAAAATCTCACTTAGTCATTACTTCATCTGGACGGCATTAGTTTGCCTTCTGGTAAAAAGGTGAAGAACGGCGTTGTTACTTTTGACCGAGACATGAGATTCAAATCCCATATTACACAGGTTTTTACGATTTAAATTCACCTCCTGAATGTTACTAAGACTAAAAATATAATGTCCAGAAATTATGCTGAAAAAGTCCATAGTCCATACCTTTGTGATTTTAGGGCTGGACTGCTGTAATTCTTCACTATCAGGAAGTCTACAAAATACAATTAAAAGTCTTCAGATGATCCAAAATGCTGCAGCAAGAGTTGTGATAAGAGTTCACATTTATCCTGTTTTAACTTACTTATATTGGCTCCCTGTTAAATATTGAATAGAATGTAAGATCTTCCTTCTTATACAATAATCAAGCTCCAGCATATATCAAAGAAATCCTATGATTTCTAAAAGTAGTATATGTCTACTTGTTTACTTTAAAACCAGACTTAAAACCTTCCTTTTTGATAAAGCTTATAGTTAGAGCAACTTAGGTTATCCTTGGCTTTCTCTGTAATTATGTTACGATAGGCTTAGACTTTTGGAGGACAGACTAACCACTTTTCTTCACTCAACTACTTTTCTCTTCTACTACTCTACAGTTGCTATTCATTCTATCATTCAGCTCCTGACCCCTTGAGAACCAAGACCAAGCTGTTAACGGGAAGTTTTTCCTCTCCACTGTGGCTATGCTTACTCAGTATAAGGGTTTGCTGTGAAATCAACAACACAACACAGGTGACTGTTTACTGTTGCTACATGTTGATCCAGGAGGAGTGAATGCTGAAAGTCAGGCATGATTACAGTCTGCTGGGTTTCCTTTGATAGAAAACTTTTACACTGATTAGAATAATGAACTGAAGGATGAAGAGGAATGTATGTATAATTTCATTGTAATAATTCAGCTTGTAACGTGCCTTGAGATGATAAATAAATTGAAATGAATGTCCATCATTTTCCACCATTCATAGCATTTAGCATGAAGGTATAACAATCAGTTTTATTATCATCTGACCTAAATAGCCTTATAAATGGCTTGTAGCAAACAATAAATGAGAAATAGAATCGCTTTATTTCAACATATGGGTTCTTCTTGGCACTCTTACATGAAGGCCAGATTTGTGGAGGTTGAGAATAACCTCTGTCCTATCAAACAGATTCTCCCACCTGAGCTGTGGGTCTCTCCAGTTCCTCCAGAGTAATTTCCTTCCCACTTCATAATCTTACTTAGCTTTGTGTTACTCTATATACATTACACCTTGTGCTAAAACTTCTAGTTGGAACATGTGAAGGTACTGCAGTGATTCTATCTAGTATAGCTCATGCTGAGGTCAGTTGTCAACAATTTAAAAATATCGTGCTGTATTTGTTTAAAAAGATCTCAGCTTTCCAGAGCAGTCCCCGCTGGAGTATTTACCTGATCACCAGCTACAACAAACAGGATAAGAAGAGTATAGAAAAAGGATGGGTTTGTTATCTGAGAATGCCGTATAAAACAGTGTTTATTATGTGAACCTTTGCTCCCAATGCAAGTAATTTTATGACTACATAAACCAGCGTCTGCTTTTCTGCTCCTGTTTACATTATTTGAAGCTCCTTAATTCCCTTTTTGTGCCTTAAGGAGAAGAACAAGTTCATGAGCTGCACTCTAGATAAGCCATATAATCATAGTAGTTTCCCCCACAAATTATGTCTCATACAGTGCAACACTTGCCTCAGAATTCCTTATAAAGTCATTAAACTGGAGGGAGCTGGAATGACAAGCAATCTGATAAGAAATTTGCATAACCCTTGAACTGTGAAATGCAAATTGCCACATCGTTATATCAGACACCGCAGTGTGCAGGTTTCCATGCAAACATACAAAAACAAGTTGGGGGTTCGTCCCCATGTAAGCAAATATCTATGTCTGCATTCAGGTGTTATCAGAGCACAATTAATCATGCAGGCCTTTACGTCATGACAGATGTTTATGTTAGTTTCATGTGGAAATATTTCACTCTCTTTTAACTGTATTACAGCTCTTTTCACATTTTGGCACAATACATGTTAAATCTTCACTGTATTTCACTTTAATTTTATGCCGCAGGCCAAGATAAAGTAATGCATAGCTGTAAGTTATAATGTTTTTTTTTTAAATATCGAAAGCAAAACCTAAACAGCTTTTTCTCAGTTTTAAGCTTTTCCTTTTGGACTGAAATAACTAGAGTTTTAGTTGTCACAACGTCACCGTCCATGACATAAATGCTCCAACATCACTTTTGCAACCTTTCAGAAATACATTTATGCTCTCAGGATTGTGTTGGCATTATTGATTATCCAAGCGTTTTTTGCTTGCTGGTCTTTACAAGTTTAATTACTGGTTTATATGTAGAAGTTAGAAAGTAGAAAGTTACTTTGAGTGGATTGGATTTTGGGACACTACTGCCCCCTACAGGTTGGGCTTGTCTCTGAATGTGCTTAACAATGCACATGTGCGATTAAGTGTAGACAGAATTTTATTTTTTTTTAAATGAGGAGGCGAGAATATTCGTTTTTTTTTTGTTGTTTTTTTTTTTTACATGTCCTAAAGCCTAGTTTATACGCCCTCTGTCTGTGGAGACACACAACTGCATTATCCGTCGACAGAAGGACTCTCTGTCACTCATGCAAGCACAATTTTTTAACTATCCATCGAATGCAATAGAGAGCACATGTCTGTGACTGGTCAGCCCATGATCATTTCAACAAAACTGTGCTCTATAGTTGATGTAAATACTGTAGTAGTCAATGCAGCTTTTGGGCAATAGATACTTTATATTGGAAGGCCAGTTTATCTAATATAATCTTTTGGCAATTTTGAACACCAGGATTTTTAGAGAACAACAAAACATGAATGGAGCTGCCCTGTCTGCAGCTCCATCCATCTTTTAATCAACTCTGACCAGCCTTGTTGGCCTACAACATGATGCCACTACCACCATGTTTTACAATGGACATGGCAAGGCAATTTTATTTGTGTAGCACACTTTCTACACTAGGCAGTTCAAGGTGCTTTACACGATTTAACAGAATCTGTGTTAAAGTTGAAATGTTAGCTTTCTGTGTTTTGAATTTGTGCCAAAAAAACTGGCTTCAGTGTCATATAACTAATTGTTGTACAATACATTTCCAACCTAAGCTACTGGATCTCTGCTGCTCCTCAAGTGTTACCACTATTTACTGAGTTGTATTCTTAAGGCAACTTGTTGCACTGGGTTGTTTTTAGGGGTATCAGAGTGAGAAGAGACCGGACCAAAAAAAGTATTCCACACCTTTAATATATTCACCTACATACATGTGGTGAATTGTGGGTTATTTTTCCTCCAGTTCACAATTAAACTGTGTTGCTTTACTACACACAATCCTGATCAAATACAATGAAGTTTTAAGTTGTAATGTATGAAAAAATTCAAAGCAATACTTTAACAAGGAACTGTATGCAATGTTATGTGAATTTTTTTTCACACTGAAGAACCTGAAAAAGACTAATTCATAATTGAATTTAAAATAATTAGACAATTTAATCATGCATATTTATATATAAATCTTTCTCTTTTGCATAAAAAGTTCAACTGTCCACAAAAAAACAACAAAAAAGAGTGCAAATCAAACAGAAAATATACTGTAGGTGCTGTCATTGAAAGGTATCCGGACATGTTCGAGTCTCTGCAGCTCAGGAGCAAAACAAATACATCTAAACCGGTTTCCCATTAGGCAGCGAATGAGCAGAGATTTTGCTGCTATCTTTAGATCTGATGACAGGAAATAATTAATCTTTGCTGTCTTGTGCTGTACAACTGTTGGCTCATGCTATCGTCTTTCATCAGACTGATTAAACATGCTGTTATCAAAATGATCGACAGGAAGAATGGAGGCACTCAGGAGAAAAGTGTAAACAATTAATTCATCAAAATTATATATAAAACTGATCTTGTTCTGCCGTTTTGAATAGCTTGTGCATGAAGCATTTGGACTTCTTGGCAGTGTCAAATATGTGCAAATAACCGTTGTAAAAAGTTCATCCTATCTTTAGAAGTGAAAAGGCGTTAACCAGCACTTGCTTCTTGTTTTTATCGTCCAAAAAACCACTCCACCAGCTACAAATACTTGGAGTGGAAGTCAAAACTCTATGTGCAGCTTGATTAGTAACAAATTATGATGTTTCCTCTACTGTTACAATCCACCCAACCAGTCAGGCTACAAACAGGCGAGCGTAAGGCGCTAAAAAAAGTTGGAAAATTCTGAACATAGTTTCCACAAGCTACAGTCCCGTCACTCAGTTAAGCGCACAGGGTTTTCCAACATTGCAAAGCTGATTACGTTGCCAATGGATGAGACAAACAGCAGCATGCATTGCACGGTGTTCAACCTGTTAACACTGCAGCGTACAAAACATGTTCTTTCTTTTTCTTGCAGCTGATGTAATCCTGCTTAATGCCTTCTTGTGTTTCACTGTGGAACCATAAAGGACGTTTGTTTTGAGTGTTTGATGTCTATAATCTGGGCTTTCCTCCAATCTTAATCAGATCAGTCACTGCCGTCACTGTTGTGGGGAGATTGTTCAAGAACATTAACTAAACTGCTTATTAATGAACCCTAGAACCAGAATGACGCACGTAGCAAGGTTGGAAAGCTTAATATTCACTGGCTCTTGAGAAAACTATTGAAAACAGAAAAAAAAGTCCAATGATTATCATTTTAATACTGTTCTTTTCTCCATTATGTACAATATCAAAGTATGTTGGCTTGTAATCAAAACTTAAATGCTATTTCTATATCACCAAGTGATGTAAAATGGCATTTTTTTATTCTGCTGGCTTCAGCCTTGCAGGGTCACAGTGGGGCTTGGGGCTATTTTCAGTTGGCAACCAGTGAGACACAATGTCTACCGGACACCTTTCAAGGGGAAACCAAGAGGACAAACACCAGTGCACACAGTGACTCACACCAAAGGTCAATTTAGAGTTGCCAATAAGCATGCATGTTTTTTGCGAGCTGTAAGAAGCTTGAGAACTTGCAGGGAACAAAATCATACAGAACAACAACAAGTAAACGTCATGCAGAAAAGGCTGCAGAGTGTAACAATAAAAACTATAAAAAATTGGAATCAAATGAGTCTGTCTATTCATCTGTCTGAACACCACCCCGAAACACACACACACGCTAATGTGCCTTAGCAAAGTAGGAATGTAAACCTTACAGCTGTGGGGAGCCTAAGTCACGCCCTTCTACTTCCGGTTCAGGGGTTCCGAAATGCCAAAATAATGAATGAGAGTCAATGGAGCGATTAAAGTTATTTTCTGATCAAGTTTGAAATGCGCCGTGGATCGAACATACGATGTCAGTGAATTTTAAAAACAAATTTTGATGCAGAGAAAACGCTGATTTTCGACCGGAGGTAAAAGTTACTTTAGGTTTTGTGTAAAAACGCGTAGGGGACTACAACTACAGAAGAAGAACGAGAGTGATGTCCGTAGCCTCCATGACGAAGAAAGTAGTGTTAAACATTGAGAAAACCTCTATAAATCTGACCATGTGGAAAGTAGCAGCTATGTCGGGGATAAAGCAGTCGGTGGAGCAACAGCCAGCATGGAGGAGAAGCTCTACAAGCTCTAGGTTAGTGTTTTTCGTGCTATAGCTATAGTGCTACCTCCCGTTAGCAAAATTACGTCATATATGCGACTTCTGATTTCTGATTTGTAGGCATTTCAAATGCGAATTTTTACAATCAAATAAATCCCAAATCACTGGACAAACACAGTCGAAACGTACATCGTTAGTTATCATTTAAATCGAAGTACAACATATGTGTGACTCAGAACGTAAGACAAAGCGGGCCAGAAAATAACTTTTATCGCTCCATTGACTTCCATTCATTATTTTTCCAGTTTGGGGACCCATGGGCCGACCGGAAGAGGATGAGACTTAGGCTCCCTGTTACTCTAAATGATCTTGGTACCAACATATTCTGTAAAATATGTTAATTTTTAATCTGTTTGGTGATATGTGTTAAGGATCATGTCATCTGCTGATACATGTGAAAGCATCTGTCAAATATTAACCATATCACCAATTCAACACTTTACAACATAGGACAGAAACTGCTGGAGATTTCAGAAAATTAAGGGTGTATCTTAGTCAAAGTAACATCACACGAATGCTTTTGAACGTTTGTGTAATTACAAACATTTAACTCAATAAAAATTAATCATAAAAGCTGGGTTACCATCCATATTCAATACCCACTTATTCTTTGGAGAGTTACTGGGTTATTCAAGTGGTAAACAGGTGAAGTTCATATTTTAGTTTATTAAAGTATACTTTAAGCATACCTAAAGTATATGTCAATAAACTTAACAAATTTCCAGTTTAGTATAAAAAACTGTACTTGATAAAATGAACTTTAAATATGCTACTTTTTGCTAAGGATACTAAGGAAAGCTCACCGATCCAGCACAATGATACAGAAATAGACAGGAATAAAGAGTCACACACAGGGAAAATAAGAGCAGATAGTTACCGATACATGCATGGGTTTGGACAACTATTACAGGAAGCTAGAGTACTCAGAGATAACCCATGAATGAACTGGGGAAACATGCAAGCTCTATATATAGAAAAGGCCCCCTATGGGATTAGAACTCAGGACCTTCTTGGAGCAAGGAGGTAAAAATGCCACCGCCATTAGAACCTATATGAAGATTAAAACAGCCAATTCTGCACTAGGCATGTCACAGTATAAGACTCTTGAATAAATTAAAGTTACATGCACATTAGCAGAAGAGGGTGCAGGAATAAAAAAAACCTGTAATATGAATTTAGAGAAGCGCTTTATCTTTGCAGGATGTGTTGATAGTGATTTGATTGTTCTAGATCTTCACAAACAGCTGAAGATAAATATGACATAGTTAATAATACATGCCTACTGTATTTCCCTAAATAATAGGTGTCAGGTGCAGAAATGCAAGAATCAACATTGTGAATTGGAAAAAAAACCATCTATGCTCGTTCTTTTCATCACAGATAACAAAACGAAATGAATTATTACAAACATAAAACTTCAGCTACCTGTAAGTCCACAAAAACAACTAGTATAAGATACAGTTTGATACCCTTTTTGGTAAAAAAAAAATCATAGTTTCATTGAAGTTACACAAAGATGCAAAGAAGCATGTGCGTGAAAATGATCTGAATGCTTTTTAAAAGAAAAGCAGCAACTATATCACAGCTACTAAAAAACTGAAACTGTTAATTATTACAGTAGTATATTTCTAATGATAACATCTATAAATAACATTGTTGAAACTTTCTTTATTGCTTTTTGATTTTGCTACATAGTTGCATTAAAAATTCTGAAAAAAATACTAACTGTACTGTCTTGTTTAGAATAGTATGACTTTTTGCTTGTCTGGTCCATATAAAGTAATACAGGATATATAACAGGCTGATCTCAGCAGGTTAATTAGTTGGGCTATCTGCTCTGACAGGACCTAGTTGCTTGCCAAATGCAGTTTGAAAAGAGCATTCCTTAATCAGAAATGATGCATGGGACTCTTAAAGTTCCACTCCATGTCACTGCTTTTCGTGACCAGAAATATTGCCAAAAGGCTGAATAATTTGTCTGATTGATAAATCTCCAATTACACCACTACCTTGTATGGTATATCAATGAGTGAGGTAAAAAACACACCTCAACCACTTCCTGTAACACCACATGCAACAGCATGACAGCATGGTATAAGTCATATGTGTTAAATTCTCCCTCTATCCTCTTCCCTTTTTTATCCTCTTCAGAGACCAGCCTCTACCTGCTTACCTAGCACCATGAACTTAAATCATCCAGAGCCCCCCCCATCCCATTTTCTTCTCAGTCTTTCCTTTTTGCTACAAGGTGTGATGTGCTGTAGCAAATAGGCTATTATACCCCAGGAACCTAATGATGTAAAATTGTTATTGTTCTTGAACCAGAATATTTTCAAGCCTCAGTTCACCACAATTCCAGGAAAAAAGGTATGTCTAGTTTGCACAACTGCATGCCTGTGATTTGGAAGACAAAACAAACAAGAAATACACGTTTTTAAAGAATAAGCATGTAAACCTAAAAACTGTAAACAGCTTTGGCAGTAACAATATGAGAATCAGGTTGATGTTTATTATTTCACAAGGTGACTGAGTTTAGGAGCACATCATTGCTGGAGATAGGTCAAGCCAGGCTTTAAATATTAACAAATTATTAATCGGCTGCAACACGAACCATAAACTGTGGAGGAGTGTTGAAAATTAATGGTTTATTTGAAATAATATGCTAACTCTAACTTTTTGTGGAAAGTCTGCTCAAACTTAGCCAGTCTAGAACTGCAGTTCCTTGTTAAATTGTTTAATGCAATAGAAGAAAAGCCTTAAACCTGAGCTACCTGTTAAAACTCTTATCCAAACTCAGCTAAGATCATAACTTACAATAAAATGTACGGCAGGTTATTGTTTTTTGTGTTTTTTTTTTATTTTAGGTTTGGTGACCAACAGCCAACAAAAACCTAAACTTCAGCTCCTCATAAAAAGATAGTTAAACACCAGAAAGGTCTTCACTGAAAGAAATGACTGGTCACAAAGAGTTGAGTCAAAGAATGTAAAAAAGTTGACAGGAAGTAAAAATGGTGGTAGCGATGCCAGAAGCCTTTGAGTATATTGTGAACAATGCTCATTCAAGTGTTTGGGGAAAATTATTGAGGTTTGAAGGCAGAATTTCAAGAACTTACTTTTCTCTTGGAAAATTATCCTGGATCAGTGCTTCGGTTTCCTTTTTTTCCCCTTCTGAACCCCCAGTCTGTTGTGGCAAATGGTTGCTACCACTGAGCCAGATTCTGCTGGAGGTTTATCTCTGTCAAAAGGGAGTTTTTCCTCTCCACTGTCTCCACATGCATGCCCCGTGAGAGAGATTGCTGCAAAGTCAGTGACAGTGCAAGATGATTTCTGCTGCCTCTATGTTCTCGTCCAAGTCAGTGACTCATTGCAATCTGCTGGGATTCCTTTGAAAACTTCAACCACTCTGAATAATTGAAATTGACTGCCATGTTTGATAACTGGGATCAATTGTAATGCATGTATTATTGGATTCCATAAACATTTGTGTAAAGTGCCTTGAGATGACTTGTGAATTGGGGCTATAGAAATACACTAAATTAAATTGATATAGCGCGTCATCAAAAAAAACCCAAAACAAGTAGTGAGCGTAGATACTGTACAAAAGCCATTTTTAAATCGCTTTTACTTAATCTAAGTTAGAAAAAAGATGACCAGAACTAAGGTCTAAAAATATTATTCTGCGTGAGTAGTCACTTCCCTTGTCGTATTCAATTACGGACATAAATTAACTTTTCATTGACATTCTAATTTGAGATTCACCTACTGTATATTGGTTAATATACGTCTTCCCTGAACTCCTGAAAAGAAGTCCATTAGGTGGTTTATATTGTGATATACAGTATTATGCAGCGTCACAGCTTTCAACAGTATCTCAGCCTTCAAAGCTCATTGTGTTCATTGTCATCGGAACATGATCCTTCACACCTCTTTATGCGTTTGATCAACCTGTCTCTTATAAGGGAAAACTGAAGCAGAATAAACCAAATCCACACAAAAATCTTTTTTTCTGTCTGGAGGTGAAATTTAACTAGCGTTTGACTAACTGGTTAATGTAGTCTAAAATCCAATTAAATTTTGAGGATGAAAAATGCAGAGCGGCAACAGATCTTGGTTTAGAAGCACTCAGCTGTTCTTTGCACAATGCAAACATTTTATCTAGACTCTCAGTTAAAGATATTGCTTCAGCATTGCTTTCTCTTTCTACTGTATGCATCTGCTTCACTTTCATTTCCCTTTTTTAATACTTCTGGACCAGTCGGTTCACTCTGAACTCAAATAAGCACAACAGAGGAAATGAATGTTGCCACAATGAATGCCTTTATTTACCAAGACACTTAACACAAAGTATGCAAAAAAACAATATAAATCAAAGACGTTCAGGAGGACACAACATTTTAAAGTGGTAATAAGGAATGTGCTCGTTTCCATTTTTTTAACAATCATTTCAAATAAATAGCCTATAGTCTCTGAAGCTAGTGTTCTTATCAATAAATCCTCTTCAAGTCAGATTTGCAGGAATGAAGAAGAAGATGAATGGCAAAAAAAAAATAAAACTGCAATAAAATCCCCTTTGCAAAACGTTTAATAGGTGAGAAGGAAAAAAGAAAAGATGAAAAAAGGCAAATCCCTTTTTCTAATCCTAAATAATATCCCACCAAAAGAAAACTAGAAATCCAAGTGCTTGGTGGACACACAACCTTACAAGACACCAATATAAACACAAAAAAATTCCTTATTAGATATTTAATTTGTCAATTGCTACAAGGCTGCCGACCGAGGCAGCTAAGGTCAGCTTGTTCAGGTAACTAGTTCACTCCTCCACTAAGTTGTGCTCTGCTGTTGGGGAGAGTTCATTAAAAAAGGGGATGTAATATCACATGTCAAGCACCACGGCAACATCCTACCTAAGTATAGCTTTAAACGTTTTTGCCTCTTACTATCTCTCTCAGAGAGAACAAAGATCCTTGTTTCTACCAGAGGAGAGATGGAGGGAGAGACCTTCATCAAAGGAGAGAACCTGTGTTTTTGTAGAAAAACTTTCCGTCTCATGCAACATTGCTCCTTCTATGTTATCACAAAGAAAAAGTCTCAGTCTCAGGGAAAAGTGCAAGGGAGGGCAGTAGCAGCCCTTTCTTTCAGCAGGTGAGGGAGAGTGAAGGATCAACCTCGCGGACTCTTCCTCTAACCGAGAGGCATCTGGGGTTTCCACCAAACGAACCCACAAGCAGGCATGAAGCACCTCGGGGCGTTAAAGCAGCGGGGTTTTCAACTCAAGAGAGCTTTTTCCCATGCTTGAAATTTAGACCAAGTCGGCTCCAGCTGGACTTCAGTCGGTGCTCTGGTCCTCTAGCTGAGAGATGATGGTGATCAGATTCTGGAGGCCGAAGATGAAGCCGCTATCTTGGCCTTCGTGGACCACACTGTCCTCTCCGTAGTGCCGACACGTGGTGTGAGCAAAGTCAATCATGCGCACGTCCACCTCGGGGCTGTTGGCCTCTCCTGCACCATGCGATGAGCGGCTGCTGCTGCTGCTTCCAGACAAACCACCTGCGGCGCTCGAGGAAGAAGAGTGAGGGAAACCAAACGCCCCTTCCTCCTCCTCCTCGTCAGACGGCTCATCCTCGTCCCCTTCCTCCCCTCCTCGATGTCTGGGCCGGGCGGGAGTCCTGGGGGGATCTCCGTCGTAGATGATCAGCAGCGAGCTGGAGTAGAAGCGGTACGACTCGCAGGCTTCCAGGGCTGCCTGCATCTCCCGGAGCCTGCGCAGCACCGGAGACAGCAGCTCGTGACGAAGGCGACGGCCGTTGTGGAAGAACTGGTAGAGAGCCTCCTTGAAGCCAGCAAGGGTCAGCTTTCGCCCGTGGTACTTGTTCATGAACATCAGCTGGTCAGAGTCTGATTGGTACACCTGCACGAGACGGGCAGAAATACTCTGTTAGGGTTCCTATTCACTTCTCATTTAAAAACGGCATTTAAAAAAATTCCGTACAACCATACTACTACCCGTTTAAAAAAAAAACCCCAAAACATCTCAGATTTTAACTTTGCTTCCTCTATTCCATAACATGACTAAGGTATATCCATGAAAGATCTAAAAAAGTTCCTGAATGTATTGATCATTTCCAAAATTGCTATGTCTAAAATGTAGGAACCCTCAAAAGAAACCAGTGTACTTTGTTTTTAAAAAAAAAAAAACTTTGTAAAAATTTCAGATTTTTATTTGAAAAGTCATAAGTCTGTGCATCATTATAAATTAATAAAAAGCAATATGTGCATTAATAAAGCGCAGCAGTAGGTTTTAAGTGACTATTATTTTCAATAAGCTGACTAAAACAAGCATTTTGTTTCAGTCCGAATATTAAGCAAAAGCAATAATTTTTTTTTAAACAAAAATAATGTTATGACCCTCACAGCTAATAGGCAACCACAAAAAGCAATAAGCCACAAAAGATGATTGCAAAAGAAACTGGCTGTTGAAAGTGTTATATCTTAGAATAGTGATGTACAGTTTAGTGGAGGGAAAAGCTGTTGTAGAAAAAGTTGTACAACCAAAAGAGCTGAAAATAGAACCACTGCGTGAATGAATGAGCCTAGTATCTCTAAGCTTGACTGGCTACAGAAGCAGCGTGACCAAGGAATAGAGAATTTATGGCATTTTCTGACTTTTAAGAAGTAAAGATTTTCATAAGTTGGTCATATCCAACATTCTAAACTTACTATTATCTGTAAGTCATTTTAATCAACACAAAGTTAAATAGTCTAAATAAACTACTATTGTGTTTTAAAAAGAATTTCATAATTTTAAAACGATGTCTTGATTATGCTCCAACTTAATGACTTGCGCCTAACCCGGTTAAGCAGATTTCCTTACCTGCATCCCACATAGTCGCACTCCAATAGATGCCGATGTGCTCTGCTGACACTTTCGGATCTGGTTGGCTTTCTTCTCCTCTGAAGCATCGTCTCCATGTTGGCGAGTTCCCATCTTTAAATCTAACACACACGGGACACTGTAGCGGCACGTCAGGTTTTCCAACAGAATAAATTCTGTGAGAGGTGGAGTCAAGGATCATTACAACAGAGGAGATAATGTGCACAACAGCTGAATAATCCTCGCATCACAGCAAAGGGGTCACTGAATCCAGTTTTATTTTTTGAAAAAGGATACTGTATTGATTGCGATGCTTTGCGTTCTCCTTCATCCTCTGCAATTGCTGTTGGTGACATTTCAAACTCCAGGGGTTGTGTTTGATCTGTGGCACCAAGTTGCCTTTCTCCAAGCTGAAATATAGAACCTCAGCCTGCTGCTGCTGGACCTCATCACGATTATAACTACACAGTGAAAACCACAGACAGGTGTCAACTCTTGTGTTGCATACAGAAAACGGAAAACATTCAGGTCTCATTCTAGTGAGCATCTTCACCTCGTGATCTTGTCCTCCTTCCGGCTGTTTCGAGCTCGGTCTTTGCTGAAGTTTTCTTTCTCCTGCAGCAACGGGGACTGCTTCTTGTTGCTCCACTTCAGCATCTTGCTCTTGGGTTCTTGGCAATCTGCTGAGGGGTCTTTGTTTTCAGAGTCCACAGATTCGCTATGGAGAGGGTAAGCGATGAGGCACAGATTCCCCTCCTCGTCTTCTTCAAAACTGACAGACACAACACCTGCAAAGAAGAGGATGGGGTTGAGTTATACAAGGTAAAGTTTTATAAGTGCCACAGAGGACAAACTGACGTCTTTATACCGTGAGAATCTTATTCCAACCCATGTCTAGAATACATTTACACATAAATTAAAGTCAACTAAAGCTGAAATTTGAGTAGAAACTAGCTCAACAAATAATTTGTGAATTTCTCTTGATGACGAACGATTTGTAATGTGACCCCAATATCCTTTTCTGTGTGATACAGCCAAAAAACAAGCAGGGAAGTCCCCATCCTCAGCTTCTAATAAAACTCCCTAAAAGGCCCTGAGTGCTGCAGAGGTGGGAGGGGAGGGTGTCGCACTGAGAATAAACATGGCAGCTGCAGTGGCCGACACAGAAAAGAGAAAGAGGAAGGAGGCCTGAGGTTTGAAAGTGTAAAAAAAAAAAAAAAAAAAAAGAAAAGAGTTACTGGTATCAACAGAAGGGCCAGTATTGGCATTTATTGTTGTGATTTATGTGTTTAGTAAACTTTTGGTGTCTAAAGGTCTCCAGCAGCTAAAGGAAAGGCCGGCTGATGTCATGTGCTTTGACGTCATCACTGCCATCGTTCTCTTCCTGCAGAAGGCCCCGCCCCTGAAACTCATTCAGAGTTGCACTGTCATCATTCCCAGATAGTGGGAATTTCTGAGTCACTCTCGTTTAATCCAAAGGAAAGTAAGAAAATTGTGAAGACAAAGGCAAAATCATCTGAGTCACTCCTCAGAAGACTGACAGAGGTGTAGATTACTGGCAGCTAGTATTACCTTGTTTGGCTCAAAAAGTCTGAACCTAAAGATTTTTAAAAGCCGTTCATAATTTACTAAGCTGCCTTTGAGTAAACCATTATGTCACATCATTTCTGTTTACTTTCTCTAATGTTTTTACGTTTTTTAGGTTTTATGATTGTCATATTTTATTCTTAATTTATGTTTTTAACTTTCCATGCTTTTATCATATGTCTGGTTTCTTTACCAGCCAATCAAGTAAAGCACCTTGAATTACTGGGAAAGTGTGCTATACAGTACAAATAAAATTGCCTACTTCGACAGAGTGTACATAAAAAATAAATAATCTGACAATACTCCCTGATAAAACATAGGAAGTATACGCATGAGTATGTGGTAAACCTTCGAAAAGCCCAGAAGAACATCATCTAAATCCCGGTCCTCATCCAGGGTCTTTTTATAGCCCCAGAGCCCATAACCGAGGGGTCAGATACCACTCATTAGGCCAAGGTCCGTCAAACTCGGCCGCCTAGAGACGTCTGCGTTTGCACGCATTTGGTTTCATAGTCTGAGCGTGTGAATGTGAGCCTGTCGGGTTTGGCTGCGACCAGGAAACACGAGACTCTTCATTAAACCCCAGGTGTGGGTGAAAATGTGTATTTGTGTGAAGCTTTCGGAAACTAGCATTCAGAATCTCCTCAAATGACGGGTGAGCTCCTCTCTCTGCTCCAGGTGATGTGGCCCAGTTATTTTCGGTCCAGGCAGTGGAGTTCTTTCTCATCTTGAAACCTAAGATGCTTTAAAAGCAATCCCTGGCTACACGTCCTCCTGGCTGAGAGTCAGCTCATGCACTCAAGCGTCATTTGAAGCTCACTGGATACGAGATATCCCCGCCAGCATCTTAGAAATGATTGATATAGCATACATTATGTGGCCACTTAAAAGACAGAAATCCAGTCCACACTGAATGCGTCTTGTTGTGTACGCAATGTTCTGTATACCACCTATTACAACCACAGCCGGTACAAGGCCTTAGCAAACTAAGCGGCTGATGAAGGTCCCACCAGGTCAGCAGGGGACCCTCAAAGAGTGATTTATAATTTTTGGATATCGTTCGAATTTATTTAGTATTAAGGAGAAGTGTTGAAATTATTACTTTGAATATTTTTATCTAAATCATTCAGCTTTCTTTCATAATTTCTACAGCTTTCATCTGTAGCATCATGTCTAATGCAGACTAACTGCAAACAGATCTATATATGACGATACAAATAAATTAGCCAGCTGATAAAATAAGCTCCTTTTTTTCATTTTCCCTTAGCAGTGAAAAACGGCCCCCTCCCCTCTCCAATTTAAAAAAAAGTTATAATACAAATACTAATCAACAACTTTTAAATTGTTTTAAATGTTTTGATAAGGTTTGGAAAATATCTATGCCTAAATTGGTGTAAATTAAATTATTAATTTACATTCAACATAAAATGATTGCTTCTGAGAAATAATTTGTCACACTTTTTTTCTCTTTCGTATGTCATGTTTCATTTGGAGAGAAAAAACAACTACATCAGTCAAAATTTAAATGAATAGACAACAGGAATTTTGTGACCCCCCACTAAATTAAGCCAAGCCATTAAACATACAATTATCGATTGTGTATTGGGCATAAGTGGGTGAGACCCAAATTCAAATTCTGCCCAGAGCCCCATATAAATTTGGACCGGCCCTGACCACAAGCCCACATTAAATACAACCAAACAACAGTATTTTTACTGCTACACACGCCGCCTAAAGCTGGTGTCTTACCTTTATACTGAGGGGTGAACTTCCTCATCTCCAGAGGCAGGTTTTTGTAGAATTGGTGCTCCCGGGGGATGAGGGGTTTGCATATCGTCTGTTCGCTGAAGCGCAATACGCAGGAGTGGCCTCCCACCTGGTGCACGAAGGGCTCAAGCATCACCCCCTTCCCGGAGTAGGTAGTCCCGTCCGCCTGCATGAGGGCTTCCAAAGCGGGACTCATCCTCACTCCGCATCGGACGGCTGCACTGTGGTGACCCACGTCGCAGGGAAGGCTAGCTGCTCGGCCGCTTGTTAGGCTCCCTATCCTCGGGCTGTTTCCAGTCGTCTTCACAGGGGGGCGCTGTTGCGCACCTGTTTGACCGGAACGACGGAAAACAAAGAGCTGACGGGGAAGAAGCACAACCAGCGACGAAATCCTTTATTTCGTTCCTTTTCCTTACTGAAGGAGACGGTACCAAGTTCCCCCACTGAGGTACGTGTTTTTACGTTTCATTTAATGTTACTAAACAGACCATTAAATCTACTAAAACGTGTTTTAATCCACGGACAACGTCACCCTCTCCGCTGCTTGGCTGTTAACGAAACTGACGACAGAGCGGATCTTAGAGCTAGAAAAGCATCAGAGGATCAGTAAGCGCCGCCCCACCCCAGAAACAGCCAATCAGAGAGCAGCGACTGTCGCTGGGAGGAGAGATGGCAGCGAGGAGAGATCAAGCAGACAAAGAGGAAGGAGAGAAAACAGGGGGGATGGGAATACAGGAAAAATACAAAAGCACAATAAAAGAACAAAATATATATATTTAAATTCATTTAATTATTTTATAATTATACAGACTTTATTATTAGGTGGAATATTTAGGTGATTACATGGAGATGCAGATACTGTTCATACACTGTAACATGTCTTTTAGTTATAGTGCTCATTGATCAATAGTATAAGATGTGGTGTTTCATAATGTACAAGAAATTTAAAAATGGAATGATGGTCAAACATCAGATGTTGTTTATCTGTTTATCTTACATGTCATGGCCTAACCTCTTAGCAAGGATTTAAGATATCATATGCAGTGCATACCCCTTGATCATTTTTGCAACCAGAAATTCTATTATGTTGTTTTAAAGAGTTTTATAAAGTTGTAGTATGTTAATACATGGTTTTAAATTAAAAACTGAAAGTGTAGGAATTCGTAGTCCTTTGCTCTGTTAGCAGACCCTGACCACAGGACCTCAGGGACCTGCTCAGAACATATAAATGCAAGTGCCCTCTAATATAGTTTGGTGCTTGGTATGCTGGAAAGAGTCGATAAAAGAATCAGATCCTTCTGATCTGACAGAGCTTCAACCCAAAAGACCTCCAGCTGTTTTCTAGGAAAGATGGTTCCAAAAAATGTTTACTCAGGGGACTGATTATACATGCATACTGCCTTTTTCAGACTTTTATGTGTAGAAATTCTTTAAAAAAACCCACACCTTTTTCCCTCCACATTAAAATGATGAACTACCTTGTGTAGGTCGGTCACATAACAATAAAATATATACCAAGATTCTTTTTTGTGACTAAATTTAAAGACAAATCAAGGGGTTTTAATACTTCCCATGTCCCAAGTTTACAACAAGCAAGCCTGCATGTCATCAGATAACTGACTTAGTGTATCACGTGTAGATTTAACAGTGCATTGCCAAAGCAGCACTATCCAAGAGGTTTGTCATTGATACTAACATTTACTATGTTGATGGAGAGGCAACTCAAGGCCAAGTTCAGACCGAAAATAGGATGGTGTCAAAGGAAAACTACAGCTGGGAAAGCAATAAAAAATGTCCTCTCATGTTTTTGTAGATATACGTCTTAACAGGATTATTTTAAGAAGCAAGAAAAATTATTATTCCAGTCATAAAAGGAACTAGCTGACTTTCACTTGTTGGAAAACAACTTTTTCCTATATAAATAGATATAAACATAACCATACAGGCACAATTTCAGGTTTTGAAAAAACTTTACACATATTTAGTCTTCAGCAATTGCAAATATATTACTATTGTATGCCATTCAGTGTTTACCAAAAGGTAATTTGGTAATTAATTAGCAACAAGTATCATCTGTTTCTGAGAGATGAGTTTGCATAAAAATATTATGGGTCTTAAAAACCTTTGTGTTAACAGTACACAACATATACACAGTGACATTTTGCACGTGTCGGTGTGCTGCATCAGATCATGGATGCACGTATTCCAAAACAAGATCTAAACATTTGCCAACTTAAAAACCTCTGTATGTTGCAGGTAGATGAAATTTGCTGCATTTGGAAGACTTTGAAAATATTTGCAAACTTCAGGCAAATTAAATAACCATCCATAAAAACGTGAAGAAAACTTGCAAAGTGCTTCACACAAAAGTCCTGAACAGTTTGGATTGGAACTTGAGACCCTCTACAGTTCTGCAAATTGTTACAACACTTTCGTTACTGTTACAGATTGTTTTTTTTTTTGAAGGTATGGATAATGTACACTTTAGAGGCCTTTAAGATTTCAAAATTATTTTAATGCAAAACAGTGAAAGAGGTGTGTTTCAAATGTACAAATTTGCAAAGCACTGACTACACTGTTTCTCAATGGGTTTTGTAGTGAATATACCACTGGCAGATAACTGCATTCCTGTTGAGTATAAATAGACTCTTGATAATACAATCTTAAAATCCTTTATTAAGGTTCTGTTACACAACAAAATGCATTACATTACACTGCAGGTAAAGCTAAGAAACATGGTCAATAAAAACTAGATAGAAACAAGGTAATAAAATAATGTTTTTTTGATTTGTCTGTGAGATCCGGTTGGGAGCTACATCTGCATATGAGGATAGCTTTATTTGGAGTCCATGAAACATTGCTATTATGAGTATTTTATTTCAACGCTAGTTCATGATGATATGTTTCATGATATTCAAAGTCTAGCCTGTTGAGATGACTGCGATAATGACAATATCTCATGAACGTGCCTGAACTCCACACCGTCAGAGTGATCAGCTATGACACCTTTAAGAACTGCATCCACCCATGCAGCTTTGGTTTGCACGAACAGGTCTGGCTAAACATGCTGAGTTTCCTGTACCATCTATTCAATATACCAATCGTTCTGAGTCAGAAGTAAGATTTCAATCTTCGTTATTCTACAAAAAAAAGAAACAATCTCTGCAGTTATAGGGATTTTCCATGTTGTGGTACATTAAGCTCAGTGACAGGCCGTAAAGGCCTGTAAGGCTTTATCTACAGTCCCAAACATAATCAGAAAAGTACATTTATTTATAGTTTTGTAAATGTTTTTTAACAAAATTATTTTCCTGGGTCTTTTCTCTGCATTACTTATTTTATCAACTAGGTTGCGATGCTTCCAGTGTTAGATATATTATGGTAGAATATTTATCCAATCATATATTTATCCAAGCTCCACATATTTTTCACTAATCTTCACTTCAAAGTGTGACTTTTTCATGATATTTGTGCTATTCTTGATACTTTAACTATACAGTGATATCAGAAATATTGTTCATCCCCAGAGTTTCTCCACATTTGTAACATTAAAGGCTTATTCTAACAAATGTTAAATTTCTTGTATCAAAGAACTACCCACAGCGCATCTATAATGACCAGACAAAAGCAATTTCGATAGAAATATCGGTAAACTTTCTTTTTTTTATTGGAAAGAGCTTAGGAATTTGTGTTTCTAAGAATTCATATCCATGTTATTTTTATCTGATAATTTGCAGAAATCACAGCCTCATATGTTCTTGGATATAGCTTTACAAGGTGCAAGATAAACAGTGCCGGTAAGGCAGCATTTACAGGTATTTCTAGAAATGTACAGTTTAATAAATTACGGATATCATAGCAAAAGGAGTAAATATGTATTGACATATTATTTGAAAAAGATTTAACTAATATTTTTTGTAAACTGTACACATTTGTAAGAAAGGTTGTTTTTATATTGTTATTTAACGTCATTTTGCATAGTTGTACTTAAATTCTTAGTCAGTTTTGCTCTATCTGTTTATTTACTAACTTTTAAATGTAACCCATTTGGATGTAGGACAAACATTGCGTTGTACTTGATATATGTGTTTTCTAAAAATAAATGTATAATTAACCTACAGTTTAAATTGCTAGACTTCATTCTTTAAAACATACAGCAAAAAAGTCAAAAGCATACTGTAGGTTGTTTGTTTGTCTGCAAAGTGCTTAAACAACGAGTCTAAAAAAGAGGGTTTGTAAGTAGCAGAGGACTCTGATGAACTGGCTCATTCATGGTTAAATATATCAAGAGCTCCGAATATAGAATGTCTTTGTGAGCGGCACTAAACCTAATGAGTCTGACTGCTCTGCCGAGCCAGGAAAAGCCAACAATCAGGCTCCGGTCATTGGATGGCTACAACCTAATTATGTTCTAATCTCCGATGTTCCAGTTCCTTACCAGGATTACACATGGGAAGAAAATATCCCAGTTTCAGGATGGGGGGGATTTAAATAATCAGCAAGTAAAGCAGGTGCTCATTTGGTCTCTGAGAACTCTCTGATGATCTTGTGGAACAAAAGAGGCAATCATGTAATCAGTAAATCACTCAGACTATCTGATCTAATACTGTTTGGTTTTTTTATAAGTGAATTGAATAATACAACTTAGAAAGATTAAAAGCGCCTTCTTTTTGTGCATCATCATCTCTACTTCAGCATTAGTGTTCTGCCAGCTCTAAAGTACCTACTGTCACATGTTCTTCGTCTGTGACCCAGAACAATAGATCCAGGTCGTGCCACAGGGTCACAAGTCTGACAGTGACGAAATCTGCAAAACTGTTCTGGACGGCCGCACATATAATACCACATGGCCTGCACATACAGCAGTCACTGGAGACTTCACCTGACCTATGCACACCAAATATATCTGAAAGAAACATCCTCAGAAGGAGCACATGTTTTTTATCATAGGCTACTCTTTGCTTTTTAAGTCTCATAAAATAAATGTGACATATTTATCTGAGACACACAGTATTAATATACGTGCTATCAGGTCCAACATACCTCTTAGGACGAGCATGTAATGCAGGTGATGATGAAACCCAAACTCATTTAACTGAGACATTTCAGGGGAATCATAGAAAACTGTCTAGTTTTCAGTGATCTTTATTAAAAAGGCAAGATAGAAGGGACTTTCTCTGAAATTTTTAAAACCATGAAAAAAAAATTCTGATATCTACAGTATATAATGTGTAAAAACTAGAATTAATTTCTCCTTTACAGTGTCATGTTACTCCATTCCTGTTTGGCTGACCAGTGCATCATGACAACTCTTCTCCCAGAAGTTGTTTCCAGCCACAACAGAATTTAGTAAGTCAGACTTTATTTTTTTGAGGTTTTTCCTGAAAGATTAAGAGATTTACTTCGGCTTTTTTTATTTATTTTTTTATTGCTTTGCGCTTCATATGTAGTACCATTCTATAAGTGATCCAAAGTGGGAACCTGCAAGCATACAAAAAACTCATGCAAGATGAAACCATTACACAGACCTGTCACACAGTGTCCTATAGGTAAACAGCACAGTTATTGGAGCAGAAAACAATTACGGTGGATATTTGGTATTTGTGGTAGTTAGGGACAAAATATTATTGTATCTTATAAGTACTATTTCAATGCTAAAGGATAGTAGATCTCAGAACACATCCCCATCCAAGCAGTGGCTCTTTGTAGCTCCACTTGGCTGCTTTTCTGAGTGATGGATAAACTGAGCAGTGCTCTGCTAAAGGTTTGAAGTCCTGGTTTATTATTAGCTTATAGAAGGCCTTATTTTAAATATCAGGCTTCACAATGTAATCTAATAGCTGTTAATGATGAGTCAATTTAAAGACTAGCTCTGCATTAGAGGATAGTGCTGCTAACCACCACACTTAAAAAAAGTTATTTGAATTTACTTGATTGTATTGTGTACACTGGTTCCAGAATAATCAGAATAAATAAATCTGACATAATTTATCTTTTCTCTGCTAAGTAAACTTAACATGTTGAATTAACATGATATTTGAGTTGTTGCTATAACATGGATTTATTACATAATATAGTCATATTATTTTTAGTTCTAAAACAATGTTTTCAGTTTTAACACAAACTTACTTTTGATTGTTACTCTTAATCAGTGCTGTTGTGTAATTTGAACACAAGATGATAATTCCCAAGCCAGGTATTGATCTCAGGTCTCCTTGTTGGAACGCACTGTACCCACTACACCATGCAACCACATATAACCTGTGAGAGCTCAACACCTATCAAATAATGACAAATTATTCTTTTCTCATAGAACACATTTTTAAATACCCAAAATAGTTTAAATCACATTCAACATTTCTCCTCATGTGGTTCAGAGGTTATCTCTGTAATAAAAGTTTTTTTTTATATTACTCAAAAATTACATTTAGTGAACTAACAGGTAACAGTTAATGCTATAGCAAAACCTTTTACATTAATCCTTCTAAAATAAAAGGTAATGTTTTACAATCTGATTTTTTTAAGTTTACAGAAAGTTGGGAATACTTCATTATATTTTCACAGTGGGACTAGAAAAAATAGCCCAAATGAGAATAATGAAACCTCAAAATTCTTGTATTTTTTTCAAGGTTTTCTGGCCACAGTAGCCTTTATTTGATAAAGGATTTTACACACAAAAATAAACAGCAGGGGATGGAACTCAAACTCAGAACAGAGCCTCAGTTCTCTGAGCACCTGCACTAACCACTTTACTACAGATATACACTGAATGAAGGAAGCTTAAATCCTTTGAGGTCAGCAGTGAAATGGTTTATACATTTTATCAGTGTGTTGTGGCGAGGGCTGTATTTTTCGCAGTCGTGTGCTGGGGAAACTGCTGTTGGCTTACTGTCGGAGAAAAGAATGAGGAGCATGATGCAGGCCATCCTCAACAACAGTAGTCACCCCCTTTATGATGCCACAGTTACCGTCTCCTCTTCATGCATTGCAGGACCAAGAGGTTCAGGAGGTCGTTTATTCCGGCTGCTATAAGGCAGTACAATGGACCCTCATAATGTGCACTCTTTTATTAATAATATCTATCTATCTATCTATCTATCTATCTATCTATCTATCTATCTATCTATCTATCTATCTATCTATCTATCTATCTATCTATCTATCTATCTATCTATCTATCTATCTATCTATCAATCTATCTATCTATCTATCTATCTATCTATCTATCTATCTATCTATATATCTATCTATCCTCCATCCATCCATCCATCATCCATCCATCCATCCATCCATCCATCCATCCATCCATCCATCCATCCATCCATCCATCCATCCATCCATCTATCTATCTATCTATCTATCTATCTATCTAGTCATTGCTAGGACAGATATAATGGAAACATAACAACAAATCTTCAGAAAGTGACTTTAAGTGATTTAAATTTAATCGGAATAACTGTGTTCTGAAATTCTTTGACCAAACCCACAGTTCATGCTATCGAGTAACTTGAAAATCTAGTGTCAAAGAATTTCCAACAGCTTTCCTCAACTAACCTGAAAAGCCACTTGTATTGGATTCAGCGCCCCTCTGACCTCCTTCCTTTGCACAAGAGGGAACACCTTACATGACTATGAAAACATGTCCTAAAGAAGGCGTAGTCTGACATAGTAGCTCCATTAGGCTTTGAACTGCTTCAGTAAAAATAAGTGTGTTGATAGAGATGAGCACCAGGCAGCCCCAATGCCAGATCAAGGACAGCCTTGTTTACTCCACATTCCTTCATGCTCCACACACACACACACGCACACACACACACACACACACAAACACGCACACACACACATGGACACGGACACTCATTGCTCTTTCCAAATCTGCAAACATAAAAACCATTGCCTATAGGAGGCAAAATGAGAAAATGAGTTGTAAGTTTCAGTTTCAAAATGCAACTCTAATAAACATCTGAGAATGTTTATAATACAGAACCAGTTTTTATAACTTAGTACCTGGAACTGTTTTCTGCTTCAGCAAAAGACAAAACACTAGAAACAGCAATCCACTGCAATGAAAATGGACAAGATAAAAGTTCTTGTGTTAGTGGTGGTACGGCTCATTTGAAGGAAATGGTGACAACAGTTTCTCACTAATAAGCCAAATGCTCACTGCCCCTGCTTCCTCAAAAAAGTAAAAATTATTTAACATTTAATGTAATGTAATGTAAGCCAAATTTGTGCATACATAAAATAATTGTGATTTTTCCTCTTATTAAAGCCCTCCTTTGAAAAATGAAAAACAAGTGTTTTTTTGTTAAACAAATATTTAAACAACTATTACTCCTAGTACTACAATTTAGGACTATAACCTGATGCAATAAGTAGAAGCCAGTGAGTTTATTTGAAATAAAATTTCTTGAGAAAATATTAAAGGTAACTGTTTTAACTGTTCTCTCTTGTGGTGTTCAGCATGTGGGTCAGAAAGCATAACTCAAACATGACAGATAATCTATTGACATCTCTTGTGACTGCCACAAATCTAACTTTTGTGGAAGAGTGACAAAAAGAAACTAATTGAGAAAAGAAAGCAGAAGCCTAGTTTTCAACTTGCCAGAATCCGTAAAGCACACAGAAGGCAAGTGGTAAAAGGTGCTCTGCTCAGAAAAAAACAAAACAATTAAACATTTTTGGCCATCATGCAAAACCCTGTGTATGCACGAAACAAAAACTACATATTATCCTGATGAGAAAATGGTTTAGGGGAATTGGGTTAGGGGTTAGGGGGTTAATACATAAGCACATCCCTCATTTCTAATTGTTAATTGTTCATTGTAAATACTATGCATATTTTCCCCTCATAAATATGTTCTATGTTTTGTTGGTCTATCACAAAATCCCAATTAACAATCAAAATACAATCTATAGAAATCTATGGTTGCAGAATAAATGTGACAAAGTTTAAGTGGTATGAGTAATTTTTTTGTCTCAGATCATAAATAATATCTCTGCACATCTCTCTGTCTCTGCAGCTTCTCAGACGGCAGACACAGCAAAGATCTGAGCAGGGGTGAACCTTTTAACTCAGATTCTTCAAGTTCAAGGGCGCCTTCCTGAAGTGCATTCCTGGAGCTTCACAGAGCCCATTAATCTGCAGTTCAGCCTGCTGAAGTGGTATCGCTAGAAGGAAAAAGCTATAGTCTTGCCTGATCCCCATAAAGCAACTTCCTTCTAATTAGTGGAATAGGCAAAGTGGAATCTAAAAAAGCTGCCCATGAAAAAATAAATAATAAAAATGCTGCCCATGAAAAAAGAAATAAATTCTGACACTAGGAAGTATTCAGAAAAACAAGCACGAAAGGGATTGTGCAAGACTCACTGCAGACTTCATTTTAAATAGAGCCTGCAGAGAAAATACCACCATAACAGCACTGGTATAGTTTGACATTGCTCACAAAGTTTAGCATCTCTTTACAGCCATGGATACTGATTTTCATGTACTTTGTATTGTTTTAGACATCATGTTGATGTTTTTGAAACATCTGAAATACTTTAACCTATTCGAACATTAATGAGCCATAAAAGAACCAGTAAAACCTGATCTGTTTGCACTCTTTCTTTTCCACTTTGGATGTTTGTTCACCATTCCCCCAGACTTAGTTTGAAGCATTATAATTTCTCTCTAGAGTTGAGAAAATCTTACTAAGTCCAATACTTATGGACTTGATGACAAAAGAGAAGTTATTTAAAGCCCATATCAGATCTGGAAAAAACGTTGGTTCGATTCGCCGTTGTCCTGGCGACAAATCTACTGGGGAGATGTTTATTCCTATTTAATAGAAAGGCCTGGATCCTAAAAATATGAATTAAATGTATACTTTCATTCAGCTCTATCAATCCGTCAGTATCTTCTCACTGATGAACTAAAACAACTCAAACAGAAAGAGGTGTAATCGACATGAAATGGGGCTTTAGAAGGCCCTACAAGGCTAAAAGTAACCTGCAGAACGACATCGGTTACGCAGGTTAAAGTTCACATCTGAGATGTACGTGCTTCATTACAACGTACAGCCTGAGCAGAGGTTAGAAGTTGCATCTTGAAAATCCAGTGTTGAGAAATTCACAACAGTTTCCATCTGTCAACTTGACAGGTCACTTGGAATGTTCTAATTGTACTTTCTTTCTAGACACGTGAGAGGTGCAGCATGTAAGTATGAAAACATGCTGTCTGACATGTCAGTTCCTTTATACTTTCAGCTAAAATGTGTCACTTACACTGTCAGAAATACGGAAGGGGTACATAAATGTGCCTCGAGATACAAAAAAAGACATTCGATCAATCAATTAAACTTTATTTATAAAGCACTTTTCGTAAAAAAATGCAACTAAAAGTGCTTTACAGAATTAAAATAACCCCACATAAACCAAATTCCTATTCCTTCCCTTACATATTTCAAAGCATGGTCACAATTATGCCCTCCTCCACCTGACCCAACCCTCATGCACGCACACAATTATTATCAACACTAAAAATGACATTCGACCAAGTACAGATGAGCGAGGTAGGTAAACGCCATCTGCACCGGCAGCAACACAATAACAGCAGCAGCTGAGTCACTGTGGCAGGGGGCCTTGAGGATGCAAGTCCTAGACCCCAACCTCCACCCAAGCACTACCTGGAGAGTACCCAGTCAGCCACAGCCGACCACTGCTTCCGGGGCAGAGGGGTCCCATAGAGGAAACACTGGAAAAATTAAAAAAGGTAAAAATATGGAAAAAAATGTTGGATAAATTTGATAAGATTAAATATTACAACACAGATTAAAAACCACTGGGCCAAAATTGAACACTTGGGCACACCACATGTGATCTTGTGGACCTTAGAGGAGTAGGTATCCAAACTTTCCATAAAAGTCCCCGGACATTAACTCAGTATAAGGACAAACATTGACTTTAGGGAAACTATCTGTACCTTTATCATTATCTGAAAAGTACTAAAAAGTACATTTTTGTACCATTTCTTGGATAGGGTAAAATTTCTTGTGATGATCGTCTCACTAAAAGTACACCGATTAGAAAAGCTAGTTTTTTTTTGCAAATGAACTTCACAGGTTTATTAACACATTTTTAATATTTTCTTTTTTTTTTCAAATCAAGCAAATTATTTTTTACAAGAATTCTTCTGTACTTTAAAAATTGTGAACTGATTTTTAATTTATTTTGACAAGATAAATTTTGCTATTGCAGCATAAATATTTGGATAAACCCCAAACCTTCTTAGTGCAAGATGAATTTATCCTTCTAATGAAAAAGAAAAGTTGTTGATAAAAAGTACCGACTATAGGGGTACAAACAGGTACCTACAGTTAACGGTACAAAATTGGATATTTGAGGGTACCAACCTAGTTATAGCATTGTACCCCTAAATGTACAATTCTCTACTTTAATATCTGACTGTGTACCATAACTTAAACAGAGGTCATACATTGAGAATTAAGCAGCTGAAAGACATAGGCTTGGAAATGTATTAAATAAACCAGGAGATAAGATTAGATCAAATGATAAATGCAATGTTTAAAGTTGCTGCAGTCTTTCAGCCTGTGAGTTAGTAGCCAACAGAATATTGACCGACTATCAATCGGGTAATTTTCTGTTTATAAAATGCACTGCTGTCAGTTTGATTCAAGGTTAGGGGAATTAAAATAGTCTTGTAAACATATATTATATTCTTCAGTGAGAGCGCTGCATTACTTGGTGCTGCATGTTATCTCTTACATGCCTGTGTTGAATTGAGTGTATATAATTGTTCGGCCCCCACTGCCTTCGTATTGTGGCCCAGTTTCTACATCCAGAGGATCAATCTGTGCCGTGCAAGCCTCACCATGGTAACGTTGTGGAAAGGACAGCTTGTTTGTGTCGTTCAAGAGAATACATTCATATTGGATTTATTTCAGGTAAGATGAGAAGCCTGGTTTTAACATCCTACACAAAATTTCATTCTGTGGGTAAAAATGAGCAGAACATACAGGTGCCTTCACACCTACCCGTAGTAAATACGTGTGAAAAGCTTGAAAATAATCGTGGCATAATCCCACACTGAAGAATACAATTTTTAATTAGAGCAAATATGTTTAGAGAAGGGAAATAATTACCTACCACATTAAATGCCTCACTTGCAGCTATGGACAAAAATATATACCCTTTCATCTTTTTCAGGTTTGAGCTGTTAAAACTACAAACATCAATGGATTTTATTGGGATTTAATATAACAGAACTACTCAAACTAGTGCATCATTATACAGTCTGAGAAAGAAAAGATGCATGGTTTTGATAATATTTTACTTGTAAAAATGTCAGAAGTTTAGCATGTATTTATATTTCGGTCAACATTTTAAAGAGCCACCTTCTTGCTGTAATTACAACTACAGTTTTTTTTGGACTCTCTTAATCTGCTGTGCTAATACAGACAGACATTTTTGCTCATTCCTCTTGGCAAAATAGCTTGTGTTTAGTCACACTGGATAGAAAAAAGGGATGCAACGATACCACAAAATATATGATGCTGATACTTGGATCTGAGTACTTGCCGATACCGAATACCAATGCCCATACTTCTACCACACACACAAACACACACACACACACATAAATACAATGAACTGGAAGACAGGAATTTATTTTACTGTGCTAGACAATCAAAGTTGCCTTATAAAATAATTAGTAAATTGCTACTTGCCAAAGGTGTCCAGATCAGTGTCTGTATCCTGTCAATGTGACCTTTGCCTTCTGAAAGCTCTGCTGACACGCTTGGAAACCTTGCATTAAGCCTATGACAGACCGCATACGGTTAAACATTGAGTACTAATACTGTTCTTCTCATATTCATTACATATGTCCAAGACAAGGCAATTTTATGTGTATAGCACACTTTCAACAAGGTAATTCAAGTTGCCAAGTTTATTCCCTTCAGGCAAAACCATTAAATGGAAAATGAAAAAAAACTTTAGCAACATAACTTTTGCCTCTTTTAAAACGTTTTTTACGGTGTAACGAAAATGCTGTTGTTGAATAAATATTCTTGTTGGATATTGGCAAAAGTTTTAGAAAAATGCCCTGTAAATTCTTTTAGTTATAGCTCTGCTGTGCTGAAGGTTTCTTGGTAAGTGCACATCCTCCCAAACAGACCAGTGTCCCTCTCCTTCCCTTGTATACTGCTGATCTCTGCTGAATGATACCTGCCCCTCAAGCTTTGATTTTCTACATACCTGGCAACAAAATTAGGTCATATTCCACATCTTTGGGTCCAGGGTCTGGACAGGCAGCTTCTGTCTGCTTGTGGTGTCTGGGGCAGTCCACAAAGTTGCACCAAATCTATTTCACGTGTTCTGGCCAAGACCATGGTTTCTGCTATCCCACTTCCTCCACAAGCAAGCGCCACACTCAACATCACAAAATAAACCATTGAACCTTTGACTATCATGAAAATCAAGATTTGCCTCAAAAACTTGTTTGGTCTGTCTGTCTGTCTGTCTGTCTGTCTGTCTGTCTGTCTGTCTATCTATCTATCTATTGTTGTATCTTATTCTTTTGGGGCTACATATGTTTTAAATATCTTTAGTCAGAGGTAGAGGTCTGTTTTCTATTATTCAGAGGTAAAAAGACACACTGTTTACCAGCAGCAGAGGCCTTGGATAAATGGTGGGAGTATGTGTGACCTTTGAGGACCTCTGAGACAAAGAGTTTTATTGCAGGCTGTAAAACCAGGATGTCTATAGATTAGAAAGCTTGGGAGGACCAGGACCATAAAACCATAAAACTCAGAATGAACTTTGGACCCAAGAGGAGGACATGTCCATCTTATGACTGCATAATTCTCTGACAGCCAATCATTGTTACACTGTTTAAAAACGTTCTGATTGGAGCAGATTCGAGGGAGAAGAAACGCTTAAGAATCCTGGCGAAGTTTGGTGTCTATAAAAGTTATGACATGAAAACCACTCTTGGTCAGATCTCTTTAATCTGTCCCAGAGACATGACATGGAGAAGGGTTTGCAAAGATGTAAAAAAGTTTGAAAGGTGAAATGTAAGTTTGCAGATTTATCTTATTCTATTTATTGAAGTGTATATCAAAAGTTCCATATTTCCTCCACAGAACAAGAAAATAGACAGAAAATAACTTATTTATATAACAAAAATACCCCCCTTTTTTTCTGCACGTATTGCAAAAAAATATCACGTGGCACACGGCTTAGCCAAGACTTGGAACCATAATATTTTCATTTTCATGCACACACATGTCTGTCTGCACAGAAAATGTAAGTTTTCTCCAAGCTTGGATGTGTGCTCTCCAGAAAGTCAGTCTCACACAAACAGGCAGTGTAGGCAATGAGCCAGGGCTTCCAAGAAGTTGCAGTTCATCTGGTCACATTTTAACTTTTATAGCTTTGCAATTTTGCAGAGTTATTTCCTTTTTTATTAGCAGGGCTTGATTCCTGGACGTTTACAGCTTTTACAGCATTTTTGAATTATGTGTGTAGTTAAGGTTTTCAATAAATAGTTTAAGTGAGTTGTCTTGCTCAATAATGAAAGAATGCACTTTGTGCAGCTGATTATTGTAACTGTAACAGATTAACTATTTTCAGCTTTTGCTCTTACATATACCTGAAAAGTAAAATTTAGTTCTTTAGGAGCAACACATTGTCCACTGTATGAACTTTGGCATATATCGTTCCCCTTTTTCCTGGAAAAGCGGGGTAAACATCATCTGTTTAAAGCCAGAACCAAAACTCCGCCTCCGCTTGGCTGCACATGGCAAGTGTGTTTTGTTTTCTCTGTGCAGATGTCATGAAATCTAGAGTTGCTTCACATACGTGTGGGCGTGTATTTGTGTGAGTGTCTATGTACATCCGGGACATGAGTGTGCTGCCGCATATGTGCAGAATGAAGTGTTTGACATAGAAGAGGGGCTGAATGTGGGTTCTGTGTGCACATAACTATTATGTAACAGTCCTTTGGTTCAATCATCAGACTTTATCTAAACCCCATGACATTATGTGGAGCACAGACTGTTCTAAGATTTTAAATTTGCCTGAACACAAAAACCAATAGCTCCTTGTTTTTCCGTGCAGTTTTTAGGCCTTTACTGCAGTCTTTATGATCTCTGCATGTTGGAAGGAAAAAGAGTCTATGGGGACAGTAATATGATATAATGATTAAATTACCTTAATGGTGATTTCTTCCTTTATTAAACCACAGAGGAAGACAGTCTGTAGCCTTAAAACCCCACAACAATTAAACCTCATTTCAAGTAAAAACAACATCAATAAGATATGTAATTGTGATACTATTCACTGTAAACCCCAATGTTGAGATTACTTATGTATACTGAGTAGCTGAAATTCAGTATATTTGAAAAAAAAAAATCTTCTAACTCAAATGTGTTGAGTCAGTGCAACCTATTATTTTTTTGAGTAAATGTAACTCAAACTTCTTGAGTGACATAATTGTTATATTGGGATTGACATAATTATCATATTTCCCAGGGTGCTTAGGGACATGTTTTTGACACTATGAGTGACTTGGAAATCTGTTGTATTCAAATACCCAGTGTAGCTATTCAAGTATTGATGTCAACCTTGATGCTATGTTCATGCTTATTGCATGTTTTCTCAGTATGGCACTTGGGTTGAGACTAATTTTAATGAAAAGCAAATATATTATAATGATCCCATAAGTACTATATTGCATTACTGTCAACTTTATGGAGGTGCATGACACTAAGATAAATGTAGTGTATACCAAATTTCAAGTAATACCCACTTTGTCAAAAAAAGTTCTCGTCACCCAAATGATTTAAATTGTAATAGCTTGATTTAAATTTAACAATACTGAGATATACTAAGTAGCCTCAACTTTAATTAAAGTACAGCTAACTAAATATGATTTCACATGATTTTCCACACTTATATTTGCTTACTTACTTTTATCAAGGTAATTGGTTTCCTAATTTACTATTTTCAAGTAAACTTATCTTGTTAGAATGTACAGTGTAGCTAAAATATAGGATAACAATTTCCCTGACTCTTTACTTTTAGACAAAAAGGTGGAAATGGGCCGGACTTTCACTACATTGCAGAAGTGTAGAGCTGCCACCCAGGGTAAAGAATTAACACAGCTGCATCACATTATTGCGTATAAACGTTACTGTTTGAACAATATACTTGTCGCGTTTATACAATATAATATCACGTTATTACGTGAAAGCTTTATTGTTCGAACAATATATGTTCCACAGTTGTACAATATAATATCCCGTTATTATGTGAAAACCTTTTCGTTTGAACTCAACCCCATAAGGATTGAGATATTTCAGTAAATGTCTGGCAGTGCTCTGAGTGACAACATAACCAGCTTGAATGCAGTTCAGGCGGTGTCGTATCCATTGAGCCTCCCCTGTCCCTCCAGCAGATCAGTAAGAAATGCAGCCACTTCGGATCAAACTTATTCTTCCTCCTGTACAGCCCCATGAGTTTTAGGTTCCTTGTATGCATACTTATCACAATACTGTCCAAGCTGCTGAGTAACTGCAAAATCTCCCTTTGGATGTCTCAAACCAAGCATAAAATAGAACTTAATTCCATTAAGCAAGAAATTTTTGCTCGCATGGATCTGTACTGTTATCAACTTCAGTATGTGTATATATTAATATATATACAGGTGCTGGCCAGTAAATTAGAATATCATCAAAAGTTGAATTATTTCAGTAATTCCATTCAAAACGTGAAACTTCTATACTGTATACTTTCCTTCCACACATAGTGATATATTTCAAGTGTTTATTAATTTTCATTTTTATTATTACAACTCACAGCTAATGAAAACACCAAATTCAGTATCTCAGAAAATTAGAATATTCTGAAAAGGCTCAATATAGAAGACACCTAGTGCCACTCTAATCAGCTGATTAACTCCAAACACCTGCAAAGGCCTTTAAAAGGTCCCTCAGTCTTGTTCTGAGGGCTCCACAATCATGGGGAAGACTTCTGACTTAAAAGCTGTCCAAAAGACGACCATTGACACCTTGTACAAGGAGGGCAAGACACAAAAGGTGATTGCTAAAGAAGCTGGCTGTTCGCAGAGCTCTGTGTCCAAGCACATTAACAGACAGGCGAAGGGACGGAAAAAATGTGGTAGAAAAAAGTGTACAAGCTCTAGGGATAACCGCACCCTGCAGAGAATTGTGACGACAAACCCATTCAAAAATGTGGGGGAGATCCACAAAGAGTGGACTGCAGCTGGAGTCAGCGCTTCAAGAACCACCACGAAGAGACTCATGAAAGACATGGGATTCAGCTGTCGCATTCCGTGTGTCAAGCCACTCTTGAACAAGAAACAGCGTAAGAAGCGTCTCGCCTGGGCCAAGGACAAAAAGGACTGGACTGCTGCTGAGTGGTCCAAAGTTATGTTTTCTGATGAAAGCAATTTTTGCATTTCCTTTGGAAATCAAGGACCCAGAGTCTGGAGGAAGAGCGGAGAAGCACAGAATCCACGTTGCATGAGGTCCAGTGTAAAGTTTCCACCGTCAGTGATGGTGTGGGGTGCCATGTCATCTGCCGGTGTTGGCCCACTCTGTTTCCTGAGGTCCAAGGTCAATGCAGCCGTCTACCAGGAAGTTTTAGAGCACTTCATGCTTCCTGCTGCTGACCAACTTTATGGGGATGCAGACTTCACTTTTCAACAGGACTTGGCACCTGCACACAGTGCCAAAACCACCAGTACCTGGTTCAAGGACCATGGTATCCCTGTCCTTGATTGGCCAGCAAACTCGCCTGACCTTAACCCCATAGAAAATCTATGGGGTATTGTGAAGCGGAAGATGCAATACGCTAGACCCAACAATGCAGAGGAGCTGAAGACGACTATCAGAGCAACCTGGGCTCTCATAACACCTGAGCAGTGCCACAGACTGATCGAGTCCATGCCACGCCGCATTACTGCAGTGATGGAGGCAAAAGGAGCCCCGACTAAGTATTGAGTGCTATACATGCACATTCTTTTCATGTTCATTCTTTTCAGTTGGCCAACATTTAAAAAAAAACATTTTTTTTCATTGGCCTTTAAAATATTCTAATTTTTTGAGATACCAAATTTGGAGTTTTCATTAGTTGTCACTTATAAATATCAAAATTAAAAGAAATAAACATTGGAAATACATTGGTCTGTGTGCATTGCATGAATATAATGTACAAGTATCACGTTTTGAATGGAATTATAGAAATAATTCAACTTTTTGATGATATTCTAATTTACTGGCCAGCACCTGTATATATATATATATATATATGTGTGTGTGTGTGTGTGTGTGTGTGGGTGTTCAAACAAAAAACATATGCTGATAACGTAAAAATGTTATTGTTAAAACATTACGTTTTTCACATTTGTACAATATATTATCACATTCTTGAAACATATTTATATTGTACAAACGTGATATTATATTGTAAAAACGTGATGTTATATTGTGCAAGCGTGAAAAGTATATTGTTCGAACAATAAAGTTTTCACGGAATAATGTGATACAGTTCTGTTTTTTCTTTTGCCCAGGTGGCAGCTCTATCCTTCAGTACTCCATGGTTCAAGGTGTTCTCTTCAGATTTATGCACATTTTTCACTTTATTTAGAAATTCAAATCCTAGTGTCTTCAGGACAGATGGTGAATGCACACTATAGGTTGCTTTGGTCCAAACAAGGTTTTTTAAGGATCAGTCATTCCTTCATGATTACACACCTTGATTATTGAAACTTGGTGAATTTGTCCCACAGGTTGCTCTCTTTTCCCTTAAGTTTTCCCAAAAGGCAGCTGCTTGTGTTCTAACTCATTCATACAGATAAGAACCCATCACTTTGTGCTGCCTGCTCTTCAGTGGCTCCCTCTGTGCTACAGTATTGATTTAAAAATGTTGTCTTATTTTGTTTTTTTATGTCTTAATGGCTTTGATCCACAGTCTCTAAGGTCAGTGACCAGCAGCTCCTGACAGTTGAAGGTGAAAGACACCGGACCAGAGTCACCGATGCAGATGATCTGAAGGCAGCTAAAGATGTTCCATTAGGTGATAGCTCGGACCTGTTTCTGCTGCATGTTAAATTTCAGTTGAGGATCGAAGTGTGGGAAAGTTTATCAACTCAAATCCTAGTATTTGTCTTAGATTCCTTGTAAACAAATGCATAAATACATACTCAATTTATAAATACTAATTTGAACAACAGCTGATATTTTTGAATGTTTTTCCTTTCCACTTTATCATGTTTGTTTGGTCTTTTTTGAAGAGCCATGCAATCATAAGCTACACATGCCCGTTCAAGGCAAAGGTTCATAAACTACCTGATGGTATCAAAAGTATTTCTGAATACAGCTGACAGCAAAATTGATGAATTAAGGTTGAAATAACTATTTTTAAGTACAGTTTTTGCAGTGCATTGACCTATAAGACATAACAGATCAAAGGAAGGGGATGTGTTCTTCCAGTGATAATCCAATGTTTTATTAATGCCAGTTTTAAGTATTTAAAAAAAATTTTTTTTGTCTTTTATCAGGCAGAGTAAAAGTGAAAATCTCTGGTATTTTTAAACTGACTCTTTTTCATTGATCGTTGATTTATATGTGTTCACCAAGGAAGTGGTTTTATTATCTGACCCAGTAAAGGCTTGGTGCTATAACAGAACCTATTTAATGGTGCCAGAGTCAGTGCTTTCAGAAAACATTGCTGCTAAGCAAACAATCATTTAAAATCGGAAACAGTGAGGCGGAAAAACTCTCACAGTGGTCCAATTGTGGTACCGGTTGGTACCGGGATAAAAGCCATTATGTAAGAGTTCCGGTTACCCAAGAGATACCGCATGAAGGAAAGGTCAGTGTATTGTGGTCCAAGTATTATGGAACTTTTTGGCCTTGAGCATATAGATGCCATTCAATGTACTTAATATATTAGAATATAATAAAAAGGTTGTTACTTTATTAATTTCAAAAATGAAACTCTATACATAATGAATTCATTACACATTTTAGAGTAAATGAAAACCATAAACAAAACAAAAAAAGGAAAACAGACTATTACATAGGAACAGTAAAAAGAGTATGACCATGTTAAGACGTAAACAATCATAAAGGAATACCGCTGAGTTGATAGTTGTCTAGTTGTTTGGTAGTCAATTGCTAAAGAGCTTTTGGTTGTTCTATATAATCACCGAATGCAGGAAGCTGCAAATGAACCCAGAACAACTTCTAAAGTACTGAAGGATTCACTTGCCTCTGTTAATGTGGGTGTTCATGATTTACATGGTGGTGGTGTGATGGTGCATGGCTCGCTGCTTTGTTGCTTCAAGACCTGGATGACCTGCATGTAAGTGGTGGAACAATTAATTATGCTCTCTACCAGAGAATCCTGAAGGAAAACATCCACCAATCATTTTGTGACCTTAAGCTAAAGCACACTTGGTTTACGCAGCAAATCCAAAACACACCAGCAAGTCCACCTCTGAATGACTTCAAAACAAACAAGGTTTTTGGGGAGTCTGGACTTCCGACTTACTGAGCTGCTGCAGTTATTAGATTAAGACGCAAATTGTATTTTACGTACAGTCAGGTTGCTTTGGATGACCTATTTCCACTCAACCAATACTGATCAGTTATTCATTCTGTAAAATGTGTTTAATAATCCTAAATGTTAAAGTAAACAGCATAAATCGGAAATATGGCAAATACTTTTTTGGGCACTGTAGTCTAAAGAGTTTATGTGTTTGATCATTTTACTTTCCTGGATTAGTTGTAGACTACTTGCAGTATTTATTGTGAAACTCTTATCTTATTCTCTTACTTTTGGTTTCGCTTCCTGTCCACCTCCCACACACAGTTTCTGTTACCCATTACCAATCTGAGTTTTGTTAATACATTACTTCAACCAATATAAACATCCCTGGTTCCTTTTTCTAATCGGCTTCATATTTCAATCCTGTGTTTGTTTCAGGTAAACCTTTGTTCCAAGTTTGTCTCACTTCCACTGTATTTTTAGATTCTGTTTTCAGAAAACCATGCCATGGCACCATCTTCAGCTATTTCCTTGTCCTTTTTTTGCCTGAGCCAACAAAGTGTTTGTTTATTCTTTGTTATCTTGCCCATGAGCATGCTGCTGGTTTCTAATAATAACACCAGATTTAAAAAAAACACAACTTTAACTGTGTTGCTGCGTGTTGCTTTCTATCCTACACACTGACAGGGAGGCAGGTTAATCCAACAGCTTGTTCCCCAGAAAAACATGAAACAGAAACGTAGCCTTTGTTTTCACGAATAAAAAAGCTGAATTCTTTTATCCATTTATTTTTCTGCTAAACAGCATGCCATGTTGGGGGTAGGGCACAGGAATCTGCAGATAGTAAAACTTTATCATAGTCTGTAAAACAGTAACTTACAGGTCATCAGTGACTAATATTTAAAGAGGAAAATTCAAAGTAAAACTGTGTTGCAGCATCTGTGTAAACACACTATTTCCATTGTTCATTGATGGAACCCTATCTACCCAACCTATTTAAATTCTCAATAAGTTTTTTTTCCACTATGTCTGATAGAACAAGTTGTAAAAGGTTCGATTCCAGCTTCCTCCAGTCACAGTGTGACGCTGGACCTAAATAACCTAAATAAAGCTAAATAAAGCTAAAAATAAGTTAAAATAAGTTAATGTTTCTTATTTTATATATATATATACATTTCTTTGCAAAAAATACATTTAAGGAAAAGCAATATGTACAGTATATATTTCTGCTTTTATTTTTAATTATACCAGTTTTGGTCCTCCATAAAACTGCCAGTGTATAGATCAAAATACTAAAAATCAGGCATACACTGTCTTGTAAAATTTTAAATGGCCAAATGTACTCTAATTAAGAATTCAACATGTATTTTATTTTTATTTTCTCTACAGTAGATACATTGTGTTTGAATCCATGCAATTTTTGAAAAATCTAAGAAAATAGCAATTCCAAACATACCCGCAGATTTGAGTCAGTGCTAGCAGCAGATAGTTTGGTTGACAAGGGACACAATATCTCTACATGATGAAAGTCCTGCCTGGTCTAGAATGCAACAGCACCATTTATGTAGTTCTCTTTTTAACATAGTGTCTATAAATAGGTCATGAGACTGACACACAAACTAAGATTATTTAATGAATGCTGACTGACAGGAACCAGATTAATAATGTATCAGTTTTTTTTATGTACCAGGAAGTTTAAACAATCCTTAAGATTTGTTTGCCCATTCCTTTTCATTCATTTTTCAGGATACATGGACTTCATTGATGTATGTAAACATATTTCGCAGAAAGAAAGCCCTTCACCTACTTGTTCTGAGTCAGAAATGCAGTTCTGCTGCACCACCAGCTTTACACAAACTTAGTTTTATTTCACTGATCAGACCTTTGAAGTGCTGACTCAAACTGCAACATTTAAGCTCAAAAAAGGACTGTGACAAAGTAGAATGAGTCACTCAGGGCCTAACCTCAATATTAAAGACTAGATCTAAAAATGTGTTTTTAATGAGCATTATAATAAGTGCCTGCTCCACACATGTCGTCTTTTCACGTGTCGGGGTCTTCCCTAGTTTTCCAAACACTCATCGGTCCATCTGCAAACTGGGTGTTACGGGATCAATAATGAACCTGGTTAGTTGTTTTGGATCAATCACAGTGGTGTGGATCAACAATTTGACATCTATACTAAAGCTCTCACTAAGGTTCAATGTGACATTGGTGGGTGGTTAAGTCAAAATTGTGCAATCACATTTTTATCTCAGAATAATTACAACCCCATTTCTGACACCATCGTAACTGTAAAAAAAATAAATGTGAAGGTTGTAACATACGCTCACTACTCCGTCTCATTGGTTATCAAAAATCTATGAAAAGTGTAACTAGAATGAAGACTGGATATTTCCATGCTGTTTGTATGTCACAGTTAAGGACTCCTCGTTTGCAAAACTTTATAGTTCTTATGTCTTTTTCACATCCCAATGTATTTTAAAAATAGTCATCCTTAGATTTAAATAAATGTGCTGAGTACATCATGAGTGCAAAATTCCACCACAAAAGAGCTGTGCCATATATGTCGAAGGTCACAGAGAACGATACCAGCAGAAAACACAAGGATTATAGATGAAAACATTTTTCAGTATTTATCGGGTACCAGAAAATACCAAAAATGAAAAACTGTTTCCATAAACTGAAGTAGAAAACATTTTGAACATTCTTATAATTAAATAAATACATTTATAAATTTATAAATTAATAAAACAGTTGAGAGATAAAATATATAATGTAATATATATATATATATTATGTAACTGTATATTTTTATATGTGCATGCTACATTTATTAGAATGTAATTGTTCCATTAATGTGAACAGAGCTGCACATTTTAAAGCCCTGCTGTGCTTTTTTTAACCTATTCTGCAGCATGTGCTGATGGATGCGCATTACCACAGCAATTACTCCAACACTTTGTCCTTCTAAATTTAAATTACTTTCTCTCTTCTCTCATCTCTGTTCTCCTTTTCCTCTTAACATTATTTATTCTTCTTTTAAAGTTGAATATATGCCCTTATGATTGATATTTTGAAAATAAAAATACCTAGACATTTGCATAATTTTATTTCCTTCTGTAAGCCCTAGGGGTACCCTAATTGGGGTACCGGGAACCGGAACAATTTTTTTTGAACAGGCTTGAGACAACATATCGGAACACAGAAAAAATAGTAATAATGCAAATCAAATTAAACAGCACACCAAACGCTACAAAGCTATCTAAACTATTTTTAGCGACCACAAATACGACTTAGATGCCAAGTAAATAAATATTTGCAAACAAACTTATTGTGTCCTTGTCAACCCAGCAGCCACATTTCTCGCTCTACCACAGCAATCCTTTTTGCTAAAGACACAAACTACAACTCAAATGAAAGGAGATGACCCGCTGATTCCAAGGACGCATCCCTCAACATGCTACACCAAAGCACCGCAGAGATATAAGCCAAAGTATAACACAACAACAAATGTATTTTCTAATTACTTTCATCTCTTTTGCACCATTCAAAACTTTCTGGGCGTTTCCATCATGATTTTGGGTTATAAGGGAGCGGTTACAGTAAATTCAAGGAGAAGTCTGGCATTTCCTTGAGACTCTGTTCTTGGCTCCTTTGTTGGCTGATTGTGTTGTCAATCTTGTTTGGCAAGTTTTGGCGTTATTCTATTGACTTCTTTGAGTCCAATGAGGTGTTACTCATGCAAATTGACCAATCCACTGTGAGGGTTAGTCTTTGCGTAAAATAAAACTACCAGCCTGCAAGAGAGGTGCATTACAATTGTGTGCAGACTAAGGCCTTTAGAATCTGTTGCAGGACATTTAGATCTACCCATTTAGATCTATTACAGCGTTGCTGGTGGAAATGGGAGAATGTCCTTTAGGGTCGAGAATGGAAAAACTTGCCATCGATTGTTGGACTAAGGTGGCTGGGATCAGTAGCAGCTTCGCTTCTAAATTAGTGTTGGGAGTTCAGCGAGAAACACGATAAGGAAGTTTCTTTTTTAAGTCAAATTGTAAAGCTAATAGTAAACTTGGGACTTTAGATTGATATGATAGTGGAATTGGTGTAGTATCCAGTACCATTTTGGAGACTACCTGAGCCTGAAGTTTATTTAGATTTATTTGGTATGGAAAAAACTACTGCCACTAGACATTTGGAAGTATATTTAAGTGAGCAGAAGGACGCTGTTCAAGTTTACACTGATGGGTCTAAGCACAAGGAGTCACATAGATCTGGCTTTGAGGTTTATATTGCTGAGCAGCAAGTTAGGTTGAACATTTGTGTATTAGATATTTTATTTATTTTTTCTTTTTAGCCTCTGGCTATTTTGTGGGCAATGAGGTGGATAGTGGCGCATAGGCCTTCACTATCTATTATCTGCTCTGATTCTGCTGCTGCACTAGCTACGTTTACATGGACACAAGCAATCGGATTAAAACCCAGACCAGAACAAAAGTGCTTAATGTAAAATACACAAAAATATAGTAAAATAGTGATACCATGACAGTGAAGGGCAGCATTGCACATGCCAGCGTATAGCCTGCCCAGATTTCATTAAAAGAGGAAGAAGAGCATGAAGGAGGCAGGATTACAGAGAAACGAGATGTTTTACTTCGTGGTCCAACATTAACTACTGGATACAAGTTACATTTTACGACAAATTAATACTGTACCAACTGTAACATTTTAGCATTTATGTCTATCCCAGAAGTTGAAAGCTGTAGAATAGCATGATACAGTCCCTTTAATAGCAGTGAGCTGACAACATAGGCGTAGCTCTAATGTTCTAGAGTTTTATTAAATAAAAAGAGAAGCATGTGCAATGCAAAATTCACAAAGTAGGAGCTGCTTTCCATGGCAGTACAACAGTGTTGTTTAAGCTTCTTAAAGGGAAGCCCTCTTTGGCTGATGACAACAATTGACAGTAAACTCTGTGAGCTAGTCATGATGAAAATGTCTAGATTCTCTCATATGATGTCCTCTACAGCCTGAGCTGCTGCTTATAGGCTGATTCTGGTCATTTCATAGACTGAACAGAGCACGCCAGATGCTGCTGTTATTTATGAGACATCTAGGGGCAGGTGTCACAACAAAAAAAACTGCTGCTTATTTTTATTATTGCATTAATATACTTATTTTGTCAGAAAGTAATGTTTACTCTGGCTTTAGATGTCAAATCGCTGTGAGCAGGAAGGATCTTTGTGTAAGGGTCATTCAGTAGTTTTGATGAATCTCATGACTGAAGAAGCTGTTGCTTTACTTGATAGCTGCAGCAATAACAGCGATTATGGTAATTTCATTATCCTTAGCATAAATCATATGTCTGCTTAATTTTTTATATTACATAACTTTTAAATGAGCTATAACCTTAAAAATCCCTATTTTAGGCACTGCATAACTTGAGGTACTGTGCAAATATTAGAGCAGCTGCTTGCTCCTGTAATTACATACATTTTACATGTGATCCGATTAGCTGACTAATCGGCAAAATAATTAGTGATTAGTCGATTATTAAAATAATCGTTTGGGGCAGCCCTAATTTCTAGGCAGTCAATTGCATCATTATTTGTGCCAAACAGTGCCGAATTGGACACCTCGCCTGACTTGCCTTTACTAAAACCTCTCTAGTTTGGTCCTACTTCACATAATCAGTTTCAAACGTTGTAGAGATAATGTCCACATTTTTTACGTACATTTTATTGAGTAATCACTGCCATTTAAGCAATATCCATAGAGTTTTTCAATATAAAACCTTTTTTTTTTTTGGCGGAGCAAAAAAAAACAAAATTTCTGCTGTGTTCCATCTTCAGTTTCTCCTAAACTATAACAGATAACATGCATAATGACACATCTATCAATTCTACTCAATGCTACCTTTAAAATGACACAAAAATGGTTCAAATACTGCTTTTGGTTGCTGAAATGTAAAACAATTTTCATCGGAAATCATTTTTTCGAGAAACAGGCTTCAAAATAGACCTAGGGCTTAAGGGGTTTTAATCTCCAAGTGTATTTCATTATTGTTCACTGATGAAGCTTCACAACTAGCCTGTCCTTTCGTGTATTTACCCACTATTCCTGTGGTATTTTCTCCATTCACAGAGCCAACATCTTACTCCCTCGATGTATTGGTAACCCCCCTCTTCTCCCATCATCGATTACTGTTCAAGCACATTCTGTGTTCTCATTTGCTCCCTCCTCTTTGCACCTGCGCCTTGCTTTCCACCGCCACCCCTCTGTTTGCTGCAGTGTGGAATTTTCCAAGTGCTGCAGTGCTGAGGCTTAAAGTGATGCTGGAACGGAAGATGAAAAAGGAAGGAGGCAGGGTGAGCATGGTTTGAAACATAAAAAAAAAGTAACTGAGCCACTGAGGGGAAGGATCCATCACCTCATTTCTAGCTCAGATGTTAGTGGAAAACTACTAGACAAACTGATTGAAAGGAAGCTGAGATGGAGAGCACCCAGCAAATACTGACTAGGAAGAAATAATAATAAGAAAATTATAAATAACTAAATAAAACATGGTTAAGAAAACAATTGGAGGAATTGTGGTGCTTAAATTAAGTATTACTGCCATAGGTGTAATACTTGTACAGACAGGGTTATTTTTAATTCAACCACAGCTAACACTGAACTTAGTCAAGGGCAAAACAGAAAATCAGTCTGTGGTATATTAATCCATTCAGGTTCAGCCAATATTTTCTTTCTATTTTTCTCAATTTTAATTAATTTTCTGTCCTTATATTTAGCCAGTAAAAATCTATTTGATAATTCTTAATCATCTGAGCCAAAATAAGAAAAACCTTCGAAGTTTTGTGACCAATAATTACATTGAAACCATTCATTGTGGAAACATTCTCAGTTTTTATCATCTTGATGAGGATAGTTAAAGTTACTCTGGGTTTCCATGAAACACAATAAACAGCATGTGTTTTAACCTAAAGTATGTTGTTGCTTGATCAGCAGCTGGAGGTTGTGTATTAACATTCAGCAGTATAGAGAGTATTTATTGCAGTATTTGATAAATATATCAGTAGAAACAGTCCAGTCTCAGTCAGACATTGCAGCATCTTTGCTGTGAAAGTGGAGGAGGTGATTGCAAATGTGTTAATGACATTCTGTGAGTGTGACGCCGGTACAGTATTTAGAGTCTGTGGTAATTGGTGTAATCCTTGGGGTACATTTTGCTCCATTTGAGTTGGGTGGATGTAGATAATCATGAGATTGATAGAGGTAACAACCGGAAGGTGAAGGTGTGTGAGTGATCTCCACATAGGGAGTGTGCCCTATGTCAACAGTGATGAAAAAAGCATGACATAATGTAAGGGTTGTTTTCACATTTCAATTTCTAACAGTCTGCCAGAAAAGGTGACAAATCAGAGGTCTTCTGATTTATGCTTGAGACATTTCATGGGTTTGTAGTGAGTTGCAAAGTGAGTTGCAGTGAGTGATTCAGTTTTTCATAACATTATGTACAAAAAAGTTATTTTTGCTTGGTTTACATAATTCACTAGATAAATACAAATCCACTACCAACTACCCACAATCCTCTAACATTTGACTCAATGTGGGATTTATGAATGTGTCGGAGCCACCCAGATTTGTGCGTAAAGACCTGCGCTTGTTGATAAATGTCACGGATGAAACGATGATGATATGAAAGTCACGCCTATAAATATTCACCAACCGCCTCTTCCATGCCTTGTTTTTGCGACATGGCTGAACGGCAGATGACAAAGATTGTTAAAAAGAGGAACTTCACTAGCAGGAAATAGGTCACAGGCAGACCCAGCTCCATGGTGCCACATTACGGGAGAGAGACATTTTTTTTCTCTTCAATTTTTCTGTATGCTGCTGCTATTGAGAAATCAACAATTTGTGGGAGACTTTAGAGTTTGACATTTTGCACCTAATTTAATGACAGACTATCATAAAAAAGGGGATCAGCACGTACATACGTTCCAAAAATATTGGGCAGCCGAAAACATGGGTAATATTGAAAGGAAGAAAAAAGAGATTCCCAAACCAGGCTGCTAGCGCATATGATAAAATTGACTCAATGAAAGCATGATAAAAAAGGGTCATGATGGACTTATCAATGTAAAATTGATTCAGTTTTTTCTTCAAACAGAACAAACATTGATGCCCTTTTTTACAGACTTGTTCACAATTAGTTTCAAATGTAAGTTTGGAGTCTATTACCATCCCCAGGTATTTATACAATTCAACACATTCAATATTTTGGCCATTGATCAATGTAATTTCTTGTGTTTGGGTTGTTTGTCTCCTAAAATCGATAATCATGTCCTTTGTTTTAACTACATTTAGTTGAAGGTGAGAGGCCTCACACCATTCAACAAAGTCATTAATGAATGGGCCATGACCATTTTCACTGCTTTGGAGCAGGCTAACAAGTACTGAGTCATCTGCATATTTAATTATAGTCCTGTTTTCCCACCTGCTCTTGCACATATTTGTGTACAGTATAAAAAGAAGAGGTGAGAGTACGCATCCTTGTGGGGAGCCTGTTGATGAACAGACTTTTTCCGAGAGACTGCCATTCACTCTCACTCTTTGTGTCCTGTCAGTTAAAAAGTTAAGGATCCAGCCAACCACGTTTTTACTTAGATCAAACTGTTCCAGCAGCCTTGTGGTTAAGATATGAGGTTGTCTTGTATTAAAAGCAGAGGAGAAATCAATAAATAAAAGTCTGGCGTGGTGTGCGAGGCGCCCCTTGTTTATTTAATATGAAAGACGATCATGACATAACCCAAACATAACTTCCGGAAATTGCCTATTTGTAATGTGAGAGGTGTAGGCATAATTTTCCAGCACGGAATGTTTGATGTTGTCTAAATCTTGAATTTTATGCATGTTTTTTGCGTGTTGCGATGAAGGTTGAAATGGGTGTAAAATTTACACCACCTCCTGACTTGGTGTATATTTTTTGCGCATTATACGCTCACGTCCAGATTGATAAATGCCGAAAAGTGTACATTTTTTGTGTACGCAACATTTACACCCTGATTTGGTCGTACGCAAGTTTGATAAATGAGGCCCATTGTCTCTATGAGCTAGGGGTGTAACGGTACACATATTTCACCTGAAAATATTTACCAAATTATCCATTCATCCATTCGCGTATATAAATGGACATCTATCATCAGGCAGAAGAAACATTGGTTACTGAAATGTGACATGTATAAGGTCTATCCAGTGTCACAAACATGAACCATCATGGCTTTGTGGGAAAGGAGTGCCCGGCATTCCTCCATGAAACATTTGCTGCTCTCTTTCTGTCACTTTCTGAAGCCAAAGGAAACTGGACCCTGTGAGCCGTACTGGCAGGAGGGGTTTTATTGGAATCCCTTTAGGGCCTTGGATCTAGGCCAAAGAAGGCTAATGCAGCAGCTCCCACTTATCTGTCCTTGCATGTACAAACTCTGTACTGACTTTAAAAAGAAAAGAAAAATATATCCAAAGGCTTTACTGCAGGCCATACTGTGATTAGCTTCAAGCTTTTGAAATAAAATAAAATGCTGCATATGCTTTCCTCTGAATCTGCCGTGCATGTACTGGTTATTCAGCCTGTCTGAATCAATTAGTCCTGAGGAATAATCCCAAAGTTGCATAACCCTGGAGCCCAAGCCCACCATTACAACAAGCAGCAGTAAATCCCAGAGATCAAGAAAGGGATCAGACAAAAAGAGTACACAAAAGATAGTGGATAGACAGAATGAAACAGAAGAAGCAGGGTATGCAAAGCTGTTTGGCAGACAGCAAAGGTGCATTTTCTCTGAGGATCCAGCATGGATGTGAGCTTTGAGGCAGCAGACGAAGAGCGCTGCCAGTAAAGACAGTGGCTTTGGCTGTGGCAACAAATGCCAATACAAACTCCCTATGAACAGCGTGTCCATTTAACTTGTCCAGCAAGGAGGACTGAAGTGGCACAGCATGTGCAAACAAGTCGGCTTAGGAGGTAATTATTTCAGCAGAAGGCACACTGCTAAGATAATGCAATGAATCAGATGATAAGTTTTTTAAACTTACCACCTACACATCTTCTTAATGATCACATGTTTGAAGGTACTGTAATTTAAAGACAAAGTAATTTAGTTAGACGGGAAGACAGGCAAATTAGAGAGTGTGCTAAAGGACAAGAACAGATAAATTTAGCCAGGGGAGGATGAGGAGCTGAGACACAACTCTCATGAGGTTGAAGTCACTTTCTTTCCACAGCTCTCTAACGTATCTTCTATCAGTTCAGTCATTAAACATCTACTAAACACTGTAATGGAAACAGTGGACTTAGAACACTGAGATATCAGAAAATAGATACGTATGCCTGGAAGATACCTGTAAACATTACATAATGACATCATATCTTCTACCACTGGTTTTGAAAAGGCAACATGGCTCTTTGCTCAGGGTTAGATATGTCTCAGGGTGGCAGGAGCTCTCATAAAACATCCTAGAAATCCCCCCTGGGATGGGTTACAGGACAATAGGCAAACAGCTCAGGAGGATGATGGTATACCCTGGTGCAAATAATAGATTAGATTAGTATCAATGAGCACATGAAAGGTAATTCAGCCCAGAACATAATGGGAGGACTTGGTCAAAGACCTGAAGAGAGTTTGGAACACAGTAAAAAGATTACCATTAGTAGTAACACAATACACATACTTAAGGAATAAAATCATGTCTGATGTTTTTCAGAGACCATCTTGATGATCTAGAGGAGGTATGGGAGAAGGTAATGTGGTTAGATGAGACCAAAACAGAGGTTTGTGGTATAAACACCACTTCATGTGTTTGGAAGAAGTAGGAAGAGTAAAATCCCAAGAACACCATCTCAACTGTGAAGCATGGGGTTGGGAACATCCTGTTTTGGGCTGCTTTCTGCATAGGTGCAGGATGACTGCAGCATATTGAGGAGAAGAAAGATTGGGCTAGTTATCACAAGATTTTGGGAAACAACCTCCTACGCTCAGTAATAGCATTGAAGATGAGTTGTTGCTGGATCTTCCAGCAAATAAAAAATACTCCATGGGAGGCATATCAAGGTCCTGAAGTGGCCTAGCCAGTCTCCAGAAACTGAACCCATTAGAAAATCATTAGGGAGCTGAAACTAAGTGTTGCTGAACCTGAAATACATTACCTGGAGAAAATCTGTATGGAGGTGTGGGCCGGAAATCCTGCAGTGAGTGCAAACCTGATCAAGAACTATTGGAGACATATGACTTCTGTAATTTAAAATACTTCTTTTATTTAATAAAATGCAAGTTAAATATTTAAAAATCATACAATGTGATTTTCTGAATTTCTTTTAGATTCTGCTCTCACGGTTAAGGTGCATCAATTAAAATGACAGAACTCTCTATTCTTCTTAAGTAGAGAAACGTGAAAATTGGTTGTGCATATTTACTCTATTCCCCTTTGTGGACTAGGAAAACCTGTGATGGATTGGCGACCTGTCCAGGGTGTACCCTGCCTCTCGCCCGTTGACAGCTGGAGATAGTCACCAGCACCCCCGCGACCCATTAAGGATTAAGCGGTTAAGAAAATGGATGGATGGATGGGACTAGGAAAACAACAACAGGTGCATGCACTTGTACGTCTTGTTCAGTTCATGCAAAAACGAACACATGTTGGGGAGGCAAACAACTGCTTGCCTGTCTCCTATAATGTGTGTTGCTGGTGATAGACTGGGCAGGAAAGATCCTCAGTGTGATACTGACACAACAGCTGAGAAGCTCTCACTTGAAATAAAGGGTTTGTTAGGAGCTGCAAAAGTTGATACACCAGCTGCATCTTTCTTTCTTTCTTTCTTTCTTTCTTTCTTTCTTTCTTTCTTTCTTTCTTTCTTTCTTTCTTTCTTTCTTTCTTTCTTTCTTTCTTTCTTTCTTTCTTTCTTTCTTTCTTTCTTTCTTTCTTTCTTTCTTTCTTTCTTTCTTTCTTTCTTTCTTTCTTTCTTTCTTTCTTTCTTTCTTTCTTTCTTTCCAAAGATTTGGCCTGTGTTTATTGTTCAGCACCCTAAACTGTGATACCCCTAATTGATAGAAATGGCACAAGAGGTTAATTTATATTGATCTCTTATGTATGCAACAACATTCTAAGATTTTAGAAGCCAAAATATTTTAAAAGAGCAAAACAAAATCCTCCTGCAAAAAAATGCAATAAATTACATACTCTTTTTTCCCCATTTATTAATATAACTACAGAGGCCTACAGAGAACAGGCCCAGCTCCCTTTTACGTCAGAAAGGGGTCAAAGTGAAATGTCAAACATCCTGCCTCAGGCTCCAGCTTTGGGCTCCAGCTTTTTTGCAGCAAATCCCACAGGACTCTTCATGCATCATCTGCGCATTTTTTAATAAGGACAAAAATCTCTCAGAATGAGCGAATGTGTACCTTTGTATAATCATGTCCTTTCTAGCAATCGTCCCTCTTAGTTCACTGTCAAGTGTCAGCAGAGCAAAGCTAAAGCAGGATGCAGATGAAAAATCTCATGCAGCCAACGTAAGCACAATGGCACTGCATTTTTGTGCGGCACAGAGATTGCTTACGTAAGTCCCGGAAAAGATCGGATGTGTATCACTAGCAACAAAGGAAGAGAAGAAGACCACTGATCGTTTCCAGGCCTGTCTGAAGAAAACATATCTGATTAACTGCTACTATATTTATTTGTATTACAGTGAAGAGAGAACAGTTTTGAGAAAAATGTGTTTAAGATATTTAGGATAGTCTTACGTAAAACTGCTTAGAAGCTACTAATCTAAATGAGCTGTGAGACTGCTGTGTGAAAGAAAATGTAATCAGGATTCATAGTATTTAAATTTGTATATTATTTTATTTCTTTGTAGACCTTTTTAACCTCTGGGTTGTTTTTCTCTGTTTCTTTTTTCAGGTTAAAACCACAGATTATTTTATCGAGGGTCTAAGTGGGGAAAAAGAGGATACATGATGAAAAGAAAATTACATGAACTTGAAAAAGTCAATGTTTCTACATTTTCCTTCTGGTTCCCCAGGTAAGTATATAGACTCACCTTTTTCTGCAATTACAGCCAAATGCCTTGTGGGATACATGTCTGCACATTATATGAGCCTACTACGTAGTTATGGATGGATAACCACAGGACAAACCGAATGACGGCCATGTAGGAGATGACCAGCAGCTTCTATGGAAGACTGCACTTCTCAAGTTGCCACGGGATGTACAGTCCCTACTTTTCACAGCGTACTTATGGTGGTGTACAGAGTTCGTTTTTCTACATATGCAGCATTTTGCATGCTGGCCTTCAATACTAAAAAATATAAATAAATCAATATGTATACATATAAATAAATTAAGGCACAAATTTGTATGTATCTATGCCAATAAACCAAAACACAGAATGTGTCAAAAACATTCAATGGTTATAAGTACTTAATCTTCAGTCTTTCAGAAAGAATTGCATCATAAATTCCACAGCTGATACAACCATAAGGGTAAAGATATTTTTGGGAAACATTTGTAAAACACTACAGTGTCCTGTTTTACTTCTTGATACTTCACTGTGTAAAGGAGTATCAGTAAAGGAAAGGCTGAACTCTTTGCGTTCGCTTCTGGGTTAGAGGATCTCACAGTGGTCAAACAAAAAAAGCATATTCTTTGAAATCTGAAGGAAAGTAATAATGATTACAAGAGTCGTTTTAGAAATTAGATCATGTTTACTTGCATGGATATTCCCAGTTATAGACATTCTGGCCTTTGGCAAACCAGCCACAAACTTACTATGACCATAATTATCTCTGCTGCATTTCTATCATATAATGTTAAATTTGGCTTACTTAGTTTACCAACACACAAACATATTCTCCTAGAAGTCCAGGTGTTTCATTGAGAACATATACTGTATATTTTTTCAGACGTTGAATATATCATTGGCAGAGAAATTGTTGCTAAAGCTGTAGAACAGAACCAATCTAAACAAATGTCCTCCCACACTGCAACTTTATTTCTGTCTGTGCACAGTAGCTTTGATGCTGCAGGTGTTACATGATATTATGTGCCAAAAAGTTCTAAAGCTCTTTAGAGAGTATACACTTCATTTATTCATCTTAACCTCCTCACCTTGTGTCCTGATACTTGAGTATGTGGTAATGCAACACCAGGAGGACCTCTGTGTGTGTGGCTACAGCCAACTCCACTCAGGTGACAATCAATATGCATGTCTGTCAGTGAGAGAAAATACAGAATGAGCTCATGGATATAATTATGAAGACCCAGTAGATTCTTTTTGAGCTTCGCGAGAGAATTAGAGAAAAAAAAAAAAGAATCTGAAATGCACTCAACACAGGGTGTGACAATTTTCCTGCTAATTGGGACAGCTCTGCTGTTAACTCGTGATCTTAGCTGTGATCTTGTTTCAGGGGGTTACTTATCAAACCTTTTATAGTCAAATCACATGAGCAGTATTAAGTAGGGCACACACTTAACCAACTGGAAATGATGTAGTACCAGAACTATAAACTGTAATACAATCCGCACTAAATTTCATCCCAAGAGATAAATAATTTACCTTTTAAAGGTTGAAAATATTTTGCTCTAGTAAAAAACCCTTAGAGAAAGCCTGATGTGCAACTACCGAAGTATTTTCAGAGTTGTATGACATTTCAGTATTCTTTGGGCATGGATGGATGGATGGATGGATCTCCCTTTCCAACCCCACCCTAGAAATGTTACCAATGAACTATCCTTAATCCACTCATCTTCTTTCTGCTTTCGGGTTCGCATTTACACACAAAATAACAGTAAAACAAATGTTTATATGGTTTAAAACAGTTGGACCTGTGCCAAATACGGCTGGAAGAAGATCCATATCTCTCTTGTCAAAATGAGGATGAAGGTAAAAAAAAAAGAAGTCAAACTATAAGGGCTGCTAATATTAAAGTCTCTGCTGTGTGGTACATAGTCTAACACATAATTAATGTTGATATATTTGAACTATATATGAACATTTGTTACCTACATAGTTTAATGTTGTGCTTTTACTGTCTCTTGGAGTCCAGACCTCTTGGCAAACGCTGCCAAACATAAGTGCTTTCTCAGCCCTCTTTGCTTTTTTTCCCCTCTGGATTCAAGAAGATTTGTGTAAACAGCCGGTGGGTCTGGTGACATGAAATTAGCTTTATAAACATATATAGGGGAAAGAAGATGATTGGTAGGCATGCACAAATGTGGCTTCTGCACCCAGTATTTATAAAATCTCCAATCTGCTGAACCGACAATCCCACTTTGCTTAATGCTCTTGACAAAAGCAACGTTGAAGGCTTTCTGATTACCACAGGTGTTTAAATAAATTACCCTCCATTCCACTGTGAATCATCAGACTAGAAGCCTCATCAGGCTGCGGCTAAAACAGCCTCCCTTTCATCAGACGACCTAACGAACTAATAACCATTTATCTTGGAGCCAGCAAATGATACTCAGCATTCTCAGGGCCTTAAAGGTAATTTGGTTTTTTGCTGGAGTCAGTGCTGAGTAAGAAGATGCGCACTTGCGCTATGGCAACCCTGTTTCTTGTTGATCTTGGTAACAGGACACAGCTACAGCAGGAACATGTCGATCCAGGGGTCAACCGTTGCTGCTTTGCTACAAGCTCCTCTTAAAGTAAAGAAGACCCTATTTTTGGCACATTTGCCCCTTGGGTCACCTTGCTACACTGCACAAAGTATGAAATAGTTATACTCTAACAAGGTGCCAAAAGCACCAGCTTTCAGGAAACCAGCTTTTGGTAAATTTTGATCAACATGTTATATTAATTTTGAAATACCAAATGAGGAACATGAGTTGTATCTTTTTATCCTTTCTTTAACTTTTGTTAAATTTAGTTTGTGAGTTACTCTGTCTCACAAGCTGTTTCTGTTCCCACTTATTGGCATCTTTACGCCGAGTTCACTGAGGGCTGCAGAGGGACAATCCGTGATCTGAAAAGAGGAAGCTCAACAGGGAGTAGGCTTGCTAAATACAGGATGTGAGACTATTCTAAGTGTCTGCACCAGACAAATCTCTCATCCTGTCCTCTGTCCACGCCTGGCATGATACAATTTCCCTTCAACATGTTTTATTGCACTGCCTAAGAGATAAAAAAAAACATCAACTAATTAAGTTACCTTTAATGCCATGCATGCTCTGCCTATTCCTGCAAACAATTCACAATGATTTTGGACATTTTTGGTCTGAAACCGAGTTCATAAGTCCAAATGTAAATGTTTAATGTGGCATACAATGTCAGCGGAATTTAAGTAAACAATAGTTTGAGGGGTTAATGTGTGATCTGCAAACACAATGCAAGGTGAGTCAACTTAGCAAGGTGCACCCTTTAACCTACTGGAGTTGTACTTGTGGGATGCTGCTGTAATGGGTCATTTCTCACCTGCCGGCAGTTTAATGTGAGGATTGTGCAAAGTATAAATTCCCTGATTACTTCAGTCTGAGCTCTGCTTTTCTATCTTTTAAAGCGTAGGATCAGAGTTTTTAAGGTTTTCGGCAGGTCAGAACTCTTTCATGCTGTTCCCCTGCATAATCTGCAGTGAAACCATGGTTCTGCATTGAGATGATAATCAGCCATCTGACATGCACTCACAAGCACAACTAATGCATGTATTAAAGGTTTTTCAGCTTTGAAAGTGTGAATAAGCAGCATTTCACAATATCTGAATCATCACCTAAGACGTGCCCATAAGACAGCTTAAAAACATAACCCACATGACGTGCTAAGGAATGGCCACACTACATGCAATAATTCTGATGGTGACCACAAGACATAGTTGTTCATACAGACTGTTGATGTTACGCATCTTTGTTTGTAGAGAACTGAAAAAAAACTTGCTATCCCTCTTTTTATGCATTTAAAAAGAGTACTCTTCTTGCCTCTGCCAAGTGATGCTCCTTGCCTGCATGCCTTGAAAGTATTAGTTGAAGACAAATAAAAACAAGGGAAAACTGTTAATCCTGTACAGCAATTATTATTATTATTATTATTATTATTATTATTATTATTATTATTATTATTATTATTATTATTATTATTATTATTGCTATTGTCTTTATTGGCTAAATAGGTAGAATCACCTTTTGCTGCAATCTTGTTGGCTTAACTGTAAAGCAATTGGTCAACATTAGTTTCTTTCTAAATTAGTTTTTTGAAGTCTCTGTGCTGGACTGGCGACCTATCCAAAGTGTAACCCCCCTTTCACCCTATGACCACTGGAGATAGGCCCAAGGATGGATGGATGGATGGATGAATGGACTCGGTGCGCTATCGTATCCAGTTTAAAAATTTACTTTTTTTTTTTAAATCACCATCTTTATGCGCTTCCCTACTTGACCGAACTGGTTCAGCCCTACGTACCAGGGCGAGCTTTTCGGTCAGCGGACCACCGCCTGTTACAGGCCCCAGTGGTTCGGATGAGGGCACGAGGAGAACGCGATTCTCAATCTATGGCCCTCTCTCTCTCGGTTTTTAAGTCACGCCTGAAGGCTCATTTTTATTCTTTGGCTTTTAATTTGGCCTAGTTGGCTTTTTACTACGTCTTTGTTTTACTTATTTATTGTTGATCTTTAGTAGTTACTGTGTTACTTTTAACTCGTGTATTTCGGTTTTCGGTTCTATATGTTCTATCACTATTCCAGTGTACGGCACTTTGGTTGGCCTCGGCCATGTATAAATGTGCTTTATAAATAAAATGGTATGGTATGGACTATTCTTTCAATTTGTACTCATATTTTGTACAGATAGAACACCATTATGTCCATGTAATTAAAGTATAAGTTTGACTCTCAAGGCAAACTGACATAAAAAATTATCAAGACAAGTAGGTTAAAAAAAACTCTTCAGAACTCAGTAATTTAGTTAGTTAGTTTAAAAAAAAAAGTACTATTATGAAAAGCAAGTTGAGTGTGTGCAAGTGTCTCAAACATGGATGCAAAAACAAAGGCCTTCAAACCCAAGCAACAGAAGCGTGCCACATTACATATCATGCCATCAAAATTATTTATCACCAAAAGGAACCTGTTGCCAACCCTTGGTTTTGGGGTTTATGTGATTTGTACCCATTTCTGTCTCCCTTCTGTTAATCCCATTACTTTGAAATTCGTAGATAGTTTAATGATTCACTTTGCTTTTATTATCTGCACGTTTTTTGACAGGTTTTGCGTCTATGAAAGTTGTTTTGATGACTCAACTCTATTTTTATTTCTACACACCTTTCCCTAAGAGAACTGAACTCAGTGCACTTTTATAAACACGCGCGATTGGTTACTTTGTAGGCGGTGTCTGTGTGTGTGCGTGTGTCAGAGCGTTGACAAAGTAGACAGAAACAGAAGATGGGTTTGAACTTGTTATTTTGGCTAAAGAGAATACACTCCTCTATATTTATGATCTAATGTTTGGGACTTTCATCAATGCAGCACATTTGAACCAACTTATAATATTAGATTATACCAGATTATCCATCCATTTTCTTAACCGCTTAATCCTTTATGGGTCGCGGGGGTGCTGGTGCCTATCTCCAGCTGTCAACGGGCGAGAGGCGGGGTACACCCTGGACAGGTCGCCAGTCCATCACAGTATACCAGATTATAATATTTATAAAGACTTTAGCCTTATAGCTCATTCTTTTTATTTTTATTTATTTTATTTTTATTTATGTTAAATGTTTTATGTGCACGATTGTACCGAGAAAAATTCCTAGTTTGTGAACTTGTTCTCAAACAATGGCAATAAAACCTATTCTGATTTTGATTCTGATTCAACTTACAGAAAAGCTACATGCAATTTTTTTATCAGTTTTTATCAGCATAAGCTGGCTGGCAGCATGTTTAATTAGTAGCACACTTTAAGCATTTGGGAACATTTGTGAATCATTTCCATCCATCTTTGATATAAGATTTCGTCCACTCAACAGTTCAGAGACTTCTTTGTCTTATTTTTAGTTTATTAGAGTGCTCCAAACATTTCTAGTTGTTGACCTGACAAGACTGCTGGCAGGATAGTTTAGGAGGCTCTGCGTTTTTTAAGTTTTTATTTATTGATGTGGAAGCTCATGTTAGCAGCCACCAAAACCTCTATGTATATCGTTTTTTTTAATTCGATTTATACAAAATATCAATGGATTTCAAATAAAAAACCTAAAACATCATGCCCAAAAAATAAAATACTTGGGAACCTGTGCTTGATGTTGCATGCTTTCTTTTGACACCATAGTGTTAGAGGTGCAAGTGCACATTAATAATGCGATAACAATATTTACATATGTTCAGATGTTATTATCATCAAATTGATGTTTCTTTAGGGCAACTATGACTCAGAAATGAAAAAAATGAAAAAAAAAAAGAAAAAAAAGAAATGAAAACAAAGATTTAGTCCATGCTATTTCTTGTGTCTTTGAGATACGTATGGTGTAAAAATGCTTGTGTTTATAATTTTAAAGTGGTATGAAATAGAAATCACTGTGGCTACAAGAATACCAATTTAGTTTTGCACACATGGGTTTTGGAAAGCTACATTTGTTCTGTCAACAAAAGGATGAAACAAGCATGTAAGATGAGCGGTTGTTATTGTCATTCAAAATGATGAAAATTTTAGCATTAAAACAATGCAGGTTGGATAGGCGTGCAGGTGTGCCGCATTGACTGAGCTAAACAAGTGCTCTAGCTACACTGTGGACTTTTTGTATTATATACTGTAACAGCAAATTAGCAGCTGTTAAGTTACACAACTGCACTTTATGCTAGTTTCTTTGACATATTCTTTTAAAGTTTTTAAATAACATGTTCCCAATTTCTTGATAACTTTGCAAATAAATATGATGCAAAATATAGAAAAGGGAACTCAAAACAATCAAGAACACATCCAAAAAGTGTTTAAGAATTATGATGTGACCTTTGGGTTGCTAAGCGCCGCCATACAAGCATAACATTAAGTCCATCTAAGAAAAATGTGTTGATTGCAATAGCTCTAGATTTAATTAGAGTTTATATATGGATGATTGAACACGTCAGGAGGAGGAGGAGGCTTAGAGAAATGTTGTGTGAGAACAGTAGCTAAGGTCTAGTCATGAATCTGGTCTGGCTGCAATTTACCCAATGGCTGAATGACCTCATTTGACAAAACTTGTAATTCAAAACACAAAAATTAGCAGCATTGTTACTCTGATGTGCACTGGCACGCATTAGCAATTTCTCTCAAACCAAACCAAAATGCCATACTTTATACCAGGTTGTTCAGTTCTGATAGTTACCAAAACAATATTCTCAGGAAAAAGTCTTACATGTTACTTTAAATCTATAACTAACTCTGTTCGTATCCCGAGAGCAACATTTAGCCCTAAAATATTACTTCAGCCCAATGGTACACATGCATTGATGAAAGGGAAGCTAATATACTTTAAGTTAGACAGTAGCTTTGGTCAAACGCTCTCCTTCATTTGGTTCAAACACAGGGGAAAAAAATCAGTTGCAGCAAAGGCTCATTATGATAGCTCAACAAGTAGCAGTATCAATTGAGAGAGCACTGATTTCACATAATCTTTATACATCAGCAGATTAAGCAGACATAAAAAGTACAACCCACAGTAAAAGAAAAACATTTCTCTTACCTGAAAAATATCATACTTACAAACAAAAGGACTTGCAAAGTTATGTCATTTTCACCTCACTTTTAGGTTGTTCCTTCTGTTCAATCCAAATTTCCAAATTTTTCATAATCTTTGGGCAAAAAGAAATTTTAACTAGTAAATGTTCACTTTTACAGAATTCATTCACATTTTCTGCAAAGATTTTGTTTGTAGCAAAAGTACTCACTGTATCCTTTTTCTGTGTTTCTTTAAGCAGCTGCACATGCATTCAAAATATTACCAATAAAAAAACAAAAACTTTTTTTGCTTTATTTTGTTTTATTCGACACTAAGAACATTTGATGTCTTACATACAACAATAGTTCACCAGACTCTGTATCCTATAAAATACCATCCACATATGGTACTTTTAACACACACATGTTTTGCTTATAGTGCAAGAGTGGTAAATGGATTTCATGTAAAAACAAAATAATGAACATTTATTTTATATTGAGTTATTTTATGAGATACATTTTTTTCTTATCTATACAAGAACAAAGACAATCTCAAGAGTAACATTAAATATTGTGTAAAGATTTTTCAGTCTTACTTGAGTTATTAATTAATGAACATTCTGTTTACTGTTTTTATAACTTTGTTGCTATCAGCTTTTAGCATCATTCTGAATTCATCCATGCTACAAATGGAATAGACAGCCCAAATTCATATTTTTCAGCAACTCTAGGAAATAATTTTATTGTTGCTTTACTTTGATGTAAGCTCTGCTGATAATTGATTTCCTGAACAAGAATGCCCACTGGTGGAAGTTCTGTGAATTGGTTTCGTTTTATTGTAAAATTCAAAACATTTCCCCTCAGAAATAAGTTTCAAACCAGTTAAACAGCAGAAAATCAAAACGTCCCACTTTATTGAGGCAAGCCAAAGGTCTGAGATAAGTGTTTTAAGTTAGCTTTTAGAAATATGGTTGCACCTTATTCTTATTTATATTCAAATACTTTATTTCATTAGATTTTTTTCTCTGATATTCATCATGGCCTTTTTTATTTAAAATAAACAATGTACGTTTGTTCAAATAACATGTAAATGTGAGGTTTGAAATTAGCACACAATCACTTTTAGGAGAGTTTCAACAGGGTGAAACAATATAGCTTGAAGTAGTAATTGTCATTTTCAGTGCCTTATGTTATTTATTGTCCCTAAAATTGAACATGTCATTAGATTAAAACCACTAACTTTAACATATTTTATGGGACAGGCAACACAATTCCAACAAAATGCATTGAAGTTTGAGGCTGTAAACTTGTTAAAATATGAAGATAGAGCTCCTGAATGTCTTTAACATCCATGCTTTACAGTTGGGATGGTGTTTAGAACAAAAAGCTCCACTTTTGTCTCATCAGACTATTGTCCTGTAGCCCATCCCAGTCTTGTGCAGGTACAGTTTTATCCCTGATGTCCTTGCAAATCTCTCTGTTATTGGCCATTTTGGAGAGGTTGGAGTTTGAGTGTGTGAACAGGTGTCTTTCATATAGGTAACACGTTCAAACAAGTGCAGTTAATACAGATAATGAGTGCAGAACAAGAGGGCTTCTTAAAGAAGAACTAACAGGTCTGTGGGAGCCCATATTCTCACTGGTTGATAGGCGATCAAATACCTATCTCATGCAATAAAATTGAAATTAATCATTTAAAAATCATCCACTGTGATTTTCACTTTTCACAGTTGAAGATGAAGATTCTCCTTGAAACAAATTACAGACCTCTACATGCTTTGTAAATGTGAATATTTAAAAAATCAGCAGTGTGTCAAATACTGGATGCTTAGGTTCACTACATTTGGTGATTTTTTTTTCAGATCCACTAGTTATTTTTCTGTTACTTTTGTGTTGTGTTTTATATTTTATAGGTGCAAATGTACTACTAATCCAGCTGTTAAGTAGAATTTATAAAGTTATATTACTTTCTTTGAAATAAAGTTTCCTTGAGATTAAATATCGTCTTGCTTCACTGATGTAGTTAAGATTTTGTATGGAGTAAATTATATTGTCTTGTTGTGTCAAGGTGAAGTAATCAACAAGTATTTTGTGTCCTGTAATGATAGAATACAATAAAGAAGCAGCTGCGATTATTAGTAGCAACTGATTGCTAAAATTTCCCATAGCTCTTTTTTGTGTGTCTGTTATCCGACCAAAATAGTACTTCAACGTACTGCCGAAACCCGGGATCGAACCAGGGACCTTTAGATCTTCAGTCTAACGCTCTCCCAACTGAGCTATTTCGGCCATGATAATCTTGCAAGAACTACTCAATATTGATATATACTCTTCACTCTTCACGTTGTCGGCGTACAGTTGAACTTCTTTGCTACGCATTGGTAAATGTAGTAAATGAGTCAAAGGTGAAAATAAAGGATTTTAATTCTGGTTAAAGGGCTTTAGTGTTTGACCACAAGATGGCGACACACTTCTATCAAGACAACGTATCTCAAAAGAAAAGTTAGAAAAACAATCAGGTTGTCTAACACGCTCACTACCAAAATTCCTATTTTTGGTAGTGAGCGTGGAAGAAATTTGTATGGTCATTGCACTATGAAGTCAAGTGCTTTGACAGGCAAACAAAGTTATGCATCCGTTCTTTTGAACCTTTTTAAGTTTTAAATGAAACACAACACTAAGCAACCCCTTTCCATAACCTGTAAGCCATAATCATCAACATTCTAAAAAATAATGACTTTAAACATCTCATTTTACGTGTAATAAATATATAGTGGCGTCACCTTTTAAGTTAGATTACTGAAATAAATTCATTTTTGCTCAATATTAAAAATTTTCCAAGTTCACCTGTAGCCTACATCAATCCCTGGTTACCTAATAAAAACTGTAAAACAAATATTTTAAAGTGGGAAGGAGAGTAATTCTGAAATATCAGCGAAAACCCTGTTCTGATACCTACTTGGTTTCTCTAGGCAACTGATCTCTTTCTTTCAGCCAGTTCTAATCTCTCCTTACCTGTGAAGACCCTGCATCATCATTCATGCTGCTGGCCTCAGGTCTTATACCTCCCCCTTGACTCTGATCTTTCTTTAGAGACAATAAAGAGTTATTTGAAATATGAAAGTGCAAGTGAGCACAAGTTATGCAAGGCAATGTAAGAGGACAGGGTTTTTTTCCAAACCTTGAACAAACTAAATGTAACATGAACAACATTATTAACTAGCTTAAAACAATATCTTGGCATGCATTAATTTGCTATAATTTAGCTAATATTACGTGCACAACTGAACTTATAGCTTGTTTGGAAAAATCTCTGCAAAGTTTCGTGCCTTTTGCAGGCTCTGACTGGTGTGCTGAACAAGCTCTTCTGCTGCAATTCTCTGTGATTCAATAATGCGTGTATTAGCGTGTTTGCACTTAAGGTGTGTTATATATATATATATATATATATATATATATCAAATCCCAAATAAGTATCTGTGGGGTGTACTGGTCAAACAAACCTGGTCCATGGATGGCCCGTCTCACAATTTACAGGACAGGATTCTTAAGGAGCTGCTATTAACATCAGGATACCATTGAGTGTAGTGGAGTCATTGCTTTGAATGAACTCCTCTCCAAAACAATGACCTACACACTATTTGATAAAGTGTTTAGAAGTGTGTGTAGGTGATAATGATAATGTTTTATCTGTATTAAATCACACTATTTTGTGTTAAAGTAAGCATTGCCACAATTTCACACTGACAGCACTTTTAAGTCAACTGTGCAATAGCAGTGAACAAAAAAGGTACTTTAAGATATATAAGCTATCCTGATTACTGTCCTAAAATAGTGAAATTAAGTGTGTTATTCATGTTCTGAAGCCTTCTGGATTTTAGTTCTTTTTGTATTTACCGCCAATAGCTCGACACTAGCTGAAAATAGCAAAAGTCTTTCTTGTCTGCGAACCTTTGACTTCTATTCTGTTCTTGGAAGACACCCAAATATGGAGATCGTTTCACAAAAAAATCAACAATGTTTTAACTGGAAAACACTGAAGCTTGATAATATTAGCATTCTACAATTGGCTTTTTCCTTTTTTTTCTGCCCATGTTCTGCAGTGATGCATTGCTGTCCCTTTATTAGTCATATGATGTCTCTGTGCCAGCTTCTATGCCTCACTTCTCTTCTCTCTTTTCCCCAGTAATCTCCCCACCATATTGCCTCACTCTCTTGCACACATTTTGGTTCTTCTTGTCAACCCCCCACTCCCCAACCCCCTCCCCCTCCAAGGTGACTTTCCCTCCTACACTGCAGCTGTTCCTCACTTTTTGTTCTTGAAGGCCCGAGTGCGGATAAGAGATGAGAGAGATGTAGACCGGCAGCATAAAGAGAGGGAGAGAATCAGAGAGAATCAGAGTGTGAAAGATGAGGCGAGGGCTGATGAGATTATCAAGCAGGTTGGAGGGATCGACAGTTTTGACCAACTACACAACTCAATAAGGCGGAGAGCAATCAATTTAACGCACACATGCAACACCATATTTGTCAGCATCAAAAGCTACCTCAACAGATGCTTACCTTACTAACATGTTTCGTCTTCATTAACACTGGTGATTAGCACAGTTGTCACACAACACTGAGACAGTGAAGGTTTTCTACAGTCAGCACTAAAATTCTGTGTGTATCTGGGACGCAGTTTCTAAATTTAGGGATCAGAGGAAAAGGAGGTAAAGATAGAAAATGTTAATACATTGGGTTGGTTGAAAAGAGGGAGGATTTAAACCATATGCTCCAGGGAATAAGCATGAATTCAAACTATAATTATGAAAATGTGCTACCCCAGTAGCACATTTTCTGCTGCTGTTTTGTCAAAAACTCTTTACCATAATGACATGATTATCATGAGACTGATATGATTATCATTCTTCAGTCAATTATTTATGGATTATACAGTCAGCTGTCGATGATGTTGAAAATATGTTTAAACACAAACAAAAGATGACCTTTTCATTTTTTTTATTATCAATCTCTGCTAAAAAATGTTTAATTTCTTCCTATCATTTGATTGTATTGTGTTTTTACTTTCTTTTTTTATAGAAACACAAACATTCATTCTTTTGAGACTCTATAAGGAAGAAGGCCCAGCAAAGGCTGTACTTTCTGCGTCAGCTCAGAAAGTTCAACCTGCCTCAGGAACTGCTGACCATATTCTACACAGCAATAGTCCAGTCTGTCCTCGCCTCATCCATCTCTGTCTGGTTCGGATCCGCCACCAGGCAAGACAGGGACAGACTGCAGAGAACAGTCAGGTCCTCAGAGAGGATCATAGGTTCTGATCTTCCCTCCATTGAGGACCTTTTCCGGGCCAGGGTCAGGAAGCGGGCCAGAAAAATCACCACTGACCCCTCACACCCTGGCCACAATCTGTTTAGGCTCCTCCCCTCAGGCCGGCGTTACAGAGCGCTGTACGCCAAAACCACCCGACACAAGAACAGTTTCTTCCCCCAGGCCGTCGCTCTGATGAACTCTGAATAGTCACAGAGTGTGTGTCCACTCACATGAACAATAAACTAAAACTCTGCACTGCTGTATATACTTACTGTATATACTTACTGTACAATAACCCTGGTTTGGTGTATATATTATCCTTTATTTTTATTTATTTTATTTTATTTTATTTTTTTTTTCTCTTCCGTTTTTTAATTTCACTTATTTAAGTTCTGTACTGGAGAGAAAAGTTGCCAGAGTCAAATTCCTTGTATGTGTCATACTTGGCCATTAAAGCTGATTCTGATTCTGATTCTATTTCCAAGAAGTTTAGAAGTATTTTTATGGGGATATTTGATCATTAGTAAGGTCAGATGATGTTGGACAGGCATGAATAGAGTTGAATAGAATATAATACTCTTTTATTTATACCACAATGGGAAATTTGTTAAGTTTACAGTACAACCTGTCCAAGATCATAACAAACAAACAATACAAACAGATCCAGATCACTGAAGGGCTTGCAACCACCGAGTGGCACTCCCATGTAAAAGGCTATACAGAAGGTTAGGGTGGGTCGGACAAAAAAAGCACTCATTTGTATTTTGATTCTTCATTCAAGAAATCAAAAGACAGGCAATGGAGAAAAAAAAAAAACACACCTTAAACATTTAACCGCATACTAGTTCTAATTAAACTCCAAGGTACTTTATCAGGTTAATATCAAGACTGTAAGGGAATCAAGTTCTTTATAAACAAACTCGCTCATCCTTGTCCTTCAGAACCTTTCTGTGTGTATTGCTGTCATCTCAAAACAGGAAGGGGGCATCCCCAAACTGTTCCTACAATGTTGGAGCATCAAGTTTTCAAAGAAACTTAGACAGGCAAGTGTTGTTCCCTTGGCAACTGTTACTGTAAACCCAATATTGACTACCTCCTCCACTATGCGCCTAAGAGCTCACTGACCCTGCTCTGTGTTATCATAGCACTGAGAATTATTTGAATATTTAGTAGTGAGGGGATTTCATGCATGGACTGCAGAGCTGTTATTCATCAAAGTATCCCACTGTAACTCATGAGAATGGCCCTTTCTTTTTCAGATGTTTTCAGTAACATGACTAGGTTCAGGTTGTTTTGAATGTGTGGCCATGAAAGTGATTGGAACGTTCCAAAGATTTGGAGGAGATACCCAATGCTTTTGTGAATATAGTGTACATTGGAGTAGCTGTAGCTCAGAGTGATTGTCTGTTGTTGTTAGACATCTGAGTGCTCCCCAAAGAAAGCTAATTTCAAAAGCCAGTCTTACTTTGATAATCCTGTCTTAATTTCCCAATCTTCGGTTCCAAAAAATGAGGCTAACCTGAAGCTGCGATCATTCATTAGGGCAACATATGGTCTTGGAAAAGCCTGGTTCGTGGCAGGCTAGCTGAGAGGCTTATTTTAGCTTTATGAATATAATTGGAAAAGGCATGTTAAGCTGCTGGGCTGGTATTCTGCTGCGGTTCTCTCCTTCACCCCTCCAATATAAAGCTATTAAAGTGTTTGCAGCAGCTGCCGCTTCTGGTTTGGTGACTAAATAATCAGATGCAATGTAGTTTTTCTAAAATTTAGTTTTAATTAGATTTCATTTTTAACATTCTGAAGAATAGTACTTTATTTTATCTTTCCTTGCTGCCAGAAACGTTTTTGTTCCAACCATGTCACTCCTGAAAGAGACAGAGAATATAGCTGTTGTCTGATTGACGTTCTGGAATATTCGCGGACAATTCCATCTGGTCTTTAACCGATGTTGTCTTTTCAAAAACCCCTTTCAAACAGAAAAAAATTATGAAAAACTCTAATTTTCCGGACTTCGTCTGTTTTACTTTTGAGTAACAGTATATTAAATGTAAGCAACCTTCCAGACTTTGTCTGGATAACCCTTACCGGTAATTTTGCAGCTGAAGACCGAGTAACAATAGCTGACTTTAGTTCTGTAGGGTGTTGGCTTTCAGAATGTCAGGTAATGTTCCGGAAAAGTTGGAGGGGTGTGGGGCGGGGTTTGGGGCACAGAAAAAGCTGTCAGCACACACACTGATGACATGTATACATATACAGTGGTCCCTTGTTTATTGCGGTGTTACATTTTGAAAATAACCTGCGAAAGGCGAAATCTTTATTTTTTACAATTATATGTTTTACAGCTCTAAAACATAAAAGCAGATGGCCCGTCTTTCTTGAAATTGGCTGACCACACAGAGAGAGGACAGCCAAGGTATTTCCCATGTGATGAAATGTTAATAAAATCAAAGCTTTCCAAAACACCAATTACTTTCTTGACAATCCCCTCTGCACAAACCCTGACATATGGTAATTAAATGTTAAACCAGCATCAGCTTTTAATTGGGTGCGGCTTGTGTTTGTACACATTTGTGTTCTTTCTCTAAAATAGGCTGTTGCGGCTTATAATCACGTGCGCTTTATAAAATACAGTAGATATCTCCACACTGAACTGGTGGCTGTCATATCATGTGCGAATGTTTGCACACAAAACACGAGCCCTGTGAGGAGTTCTGCTGTTTTGTCGAACCTCCTGCAAACATTACTCTGTTGATGTAAATGACATGTACGCCCGCCGCACTGTTTACGCCGTATAGCCCCCCCACCCCCCATTGCCCTGGAGGATTCTGATGAATCGTACATTTCATGCTTTCTGAAAGCTGCCGAAAGGCAATGTTCCAGTAAGTGGTGTATGTGAAATGTTTCCAGAGAAGTCCTTTAATACAAATAAATAACTTCTTGTTGAAGATGGACCCATCAATTCAAAATGCTGTCCTTTTATTAAATGTGAAACATTTGCCTTAAAATACCTTGCAACTGGTAATTGGTTACATTTTGAAGTATTGAAACAGTTCTTATTTAGTTGTTAAATATTTTATATCATGCTAAAATCATGTTCAAACACATTAAACCTGTCAGTTTTTTTTCTGTCATGTGTTATATTCTAGTTTTAATAATTCACAACAGATTCCACATTGTTCTGCCACTACTCAACGAGGTATTATAATTTATAGCATTAATTTAGAGGTTTACAGTTGGAAGCGCTTCTCAGCACTCACTGTGTCACATGTTAAACCTTCCATGTAGCAACACAACCTAATTCAAATTAATACTCAGTGCAGCCTCATGAGCCTATCCATGCAGCCGGTGTTCCCCCTATTGTTAATAATGTATTTGCAATGTTCATAGGCTTGCATTAATAATTCTTTCTCATCCTGGGAGAGGAACATGGCTCCTACCTTCCATTCTTTCCTATTTAGCGTCAGTTGATAGGGGCTGCCTTTAAAGGGGACAGATCATGCAAATGTAACTTTTTTAGCCCTTAAACACATTGTGTTGTGCATTTAGTCTTTAGGAATGCAAAAAAGCATAAATTATTTACACTAGGTGATGTGGAGATACATTTGTACAATATTTTTGGTTATATTTTAGTTATATTAAGCCGTTAAATTTTCTTAATTATTTATTACATTCCTTGGAACTAAAATGTCACAGTACTTGCACTGTAACTGCAAAACAAGTTAATGGACTTCCGGCTAAACATTTTGTGAATCTGCCATCTTTATTTATTGTTGCAATTTTGTAGTCCTAATTCAGGAATGCTGAATGTACAATTGAAAAAGTTAAAATGTTTGGTTCTTGGATTATTAACCCACAGGATTCTATACATTGTCTCTAAGCTCCAGAGTTTATTTTTTTTAGATACACAATTTGAATCCATTCCCTGAAAATGCAAAAACATGTGGAAATAATGACGTTAGTCATGTCATGTTGTGCTTAAGTTCCTAGGCCCAGGTTGTTTTACAGCACCTCTTCAGAATACTTGGCGTACTAAAAGCCAAATCTTCATAGATTTCATTTGTTCATGATCACTCGTGTACAGTTTTATAACCACATAGTGTACAACTGGGGTGTGTCATCACAAGTTTTCACTACCTCCTACAGGCCTAGCATGCACATTACATAATTTCCAGTGCTATTTGCTTCTTTATTCAAATTTTTCTTTTCCTGTTGTGCAACCCTTTTTTTGTTATTAGCAACATGGTAGTTTAAAGAGGGCCTTAGGCTGCATTTTACACAGGCTTACACGAGGGATTATACACGTGGGATTATAGATCAGAAAATGTTTTCGGTTATCTGATGTGTCTTGAAACCAGCTGCAACAGTCAGGTCGAAGGGTCAGAATTTGCAGTACACAGCATGCAGCATGGATTCATCCTACCATGCATAAACAGTTTAAGATGTTAAGGTGTTGTGATACTGTGTACGTTTTTGGGTGGGGGTAGAGGAGTGGGTTCTTTCTTGGGGTTCTAGCTGAGCATTGTTTGCGAGAATTTGATGAGATCTATCCCTTTGTGACCACAGTGTACCCATTATCTAATGGCTATTTCCAACAGGATAATGCACTGTTTTATAAGCTCAGATCATCTCAAACTGGTTTCTCTGAACTGGACAACGAGTTAACTCTACTCCAATCTTCTCCCGAGTCAACAGGTATCATAGCTACAGAGGACCTTTGGGAAGCAGCGGAAAAGGGGAGTAGTATATTAGATGTGCAGATGATAAATCTGCAGCAATTGTGTGTGCTGTTGAGTCTATGTTGACAAAAAATCTCTGAGGAATGTTTCAGACACCTTGTTAAATATGTCATAAAAAATTAAAGCAGCTCAGAAGGCAAAAGGGGGTCCATACTTTAAGGCGTCCAACCTCTTGCTCTAGCAAGGTATGTCAAATAAATAAAGTCCCTGGAGAGTCTTTATAAAAAAACCTGTTAAAGACTCTAGGGCTTCATGAGAGTAAACAAAGGCCTTCAAAAGGCAGGCATCCCGACTACTAATTTCTAGAGTAGACGAAGATGAAGGTTCTCGAAAGAGTTATATCTAAATAATTAATTTCTTTCTTGATATAGGACTTGATATGCATTAAAATGTGAGCTAATCTGATGGAGAAAATGGTTTTTTAAAACTTTAAATGAGCCTCAAAAAAGAAGACAGGAAACAGCACCAAATGATAATTTCCATAATTAAATTAACAAAATATTTGATGACTGCAGCCCTAATTTTAACAAAAAAATACACTGATGGACACAGTAAACCGAGATAGACCTTTTTAATACAGTTCTTTTCTATACAGTAGCACATATTATAAATCTTTTACAGTTCTAATATTTCTCTATACACATGGTCATAAATGTAAATTACAGTGTACACAGATACATTATTAACACAAATACACTTACATTTTTCTTCTTTATAACTCCCCTGCTCATTAAGAGTTTTTCACAATGACGGATTTTCTGTCCGGCAGATGATCATGATCAAAGTAAAAGGGATAGCTAACTAAAACACAAAACAAACACTTATATATTTACATCCCTGAAAAATGTACATGAATACACAATAGTTATTGTCTTTCTGTTTGGCTCACAAGTAGTTTAAAAAAGGTGAGGTGGAAGGAGAATAAAGCCCAAAGTCAGAGGAGCCCTCCAAGTCTTCAGTTCATACAAAGTTTAAAGTGAACTATCTATTTGGTGACAAAACTGTTTCATACTCTAACACCCACAACACAACAGTAGACTGAAGGCTGCTTGTTGTTGTTATCTTTTTTTTGTCCATCGAGTTTGAAAATGAGACACAAAGCCCTGAGGAGAAAGAGAGACTATATTGTGTGACACGTTAAGGTCTTAGTCCAGTGGCCGTTTTTTTGTCATCATTTAAAATGCTCTCCCAAAGATGCCACCCAGAGCAACTAAGGGATTACATGAGGAAATGGTCCATGTTAGAGGTCATTGGTTTATTTTCCTCATGTTTATGCTGATAATTAATCTGCACTGGCTTCACAGGCAGTTTTAATGAAATATTTCACAAAGTATTGCCCTTTAATTCCCTCTTTAAAACTGTAGATGCCTTTACAATGCTTTTACAGTGAATTTACATATACAGATAATTACAAAAATGCTCCATATATTAATTTGTACAATTTTAATATCCAACAGCTTCTTGCTGGTAAAACAAAAGTAAAGTCTCCTTCTTTTGGTCTTTTTCCAACAACTCGATAATGTATAGAAAAAAAGAAAGGAAAACATTCTCTTTGTTCCCATCCTGGTGGGGGTCATTGCTTTCCTCATGTTTTTTTGCACTTATTTATTGGCTAAAACACAGATATGTCTCCATTTACTAGGACTGGACATATGTGCAAGCATACCGAAAATCACACAGCCATCCTTCTTTAAATCCATTAAAACACATTTATAAAAAGAAGAAAAAAGAAATGAAACATGCCTATAAGTTATATTTTCTATCATTTTAATTAAAAAAATGCTAACGTAGAATTAAACTAGAATCTGATTTTATTCCTTTTTCATATCTTTCTTTTGTTTTTGCTTTTTCCTGGTTATTTTATGCGTGTATGTAAACTTTATATTTCTATGCTTTTATTCATTTACACCAAGGAATAACATTATGACCAGCACAAGCACCCTGACAGTTATATACAGCGTTTGTATCAGAACCAATATGAACTGTTTCAGTAAGTTGAGCTACACATCCCATGTCCATCACTGAGCCATGGGGCCCCATGAACCTTTTCACAGTTCACCACCGTTTCTTCTTTAGATCTCCATTTCTGTCTAATATTTCAACCCATTCATTCAACTCTTTTTTTCTTCTTCTAACTAGGGATGGGTATCGTTTAGGTTTTTATCCAATACCGATGCCAAAACCGATATTTTTTAAAAGGGGACGGTGTTTAACAGTGCTCAAAAGGGTGCCTAAAGAATGGAAAACATGTAAAGTTGTACAATTTTTTATTTTTTATTTTATTTATTTTTAGTATGGCTGTCAAAGAATTAAAATTTTGATCTAATCAATAACAGGGTGGCTGTGAATTAATTACCATTCCTAAATATGACCAAAAAAACCTACCAATTTCAGTGTAAATGAAGAACAAATTCATGATTCTGAATTCTGAAAAAAAATTAATATAGGAGAAATCAATGCGATTTTTTTTTTGAACTCCACAATCACATTCGCAATGTATGTATGGTCTCATATGAAAAATAACTAACACCACTAAAGTAGCAGAACTAACCAAAATATATGAATAAATTTAACATTAGGATGTCACCAGTCTGTGTTAAACATAAAATAGTAATCAAATGTCACAATTTAGAATTTTCCCATAAGTAAACAGACAAAAAATTAAACCCATGTTCATCATTTCAGGAAATAAACGCTCTGTTTGTGAAGATGTAAACAGCTACTTCCGCAAATGGGTTAGCACTAATTCAAGTCTGAAAACATCACTTTAACTAAATAATGCACATTGTAACGCAGCAGTAACTCACCATGAAATATACTGAATCTATGCAGTGAACCAACATGCATACATCGACATAAATATGCAGCATTTATACTCAGACAGTAACGGAAATTCCCACAGACAATTTATGAACTTATAATCATATCAACCCAATGCGTCAATAATAATATACTCACATGTCATTTAAGCACAGCACTCACACACACACATGCTGCTGCACAACAATGCGCAGTATGGCTGGTTAGGAAGAACTGATGTGATGCGGGTGGATGTATAAAAAGGGCAGTAATCTGTGTCTGCGTTAATTGCTTAAATTTTTTTGTTAATTCTAGAAATTAATCTACCTGTGTTAATGCATTCATTTTGACAGCCTTAACTTTTAGCATTTTTTTGTTGGTTTTTTTGCTAAAAGACAGCCATGCTAGCCTTTTCTAGTGATATAGTGCAATACTCTGGGATGATGTTATGCCCAGAATCCACAGTGCTTGACATCTCTGGAACAAAATAACCTAAATGGGGAGCAAAAAGTACAAACGCTGCTCGAAGGCGTATCGGCCGGTTTCGCACGTCTCATTTCCACGCGGAATATTCATGCGTCAAGCATAAATCCAGCTTTAGGGAGAGGATTTCACACTCTGAATTTAGACCGCATGAACATTCCTCGCGGAAACGAGACATGCGGAACCGGCCGAGACGCCTTCGAGCAGCATTTGTACTTTTTGGGGCTTGTCCCTGCTGGGAGCCAATATTCTTGACGACTGTAGGGGGCGGTGTCGGGCTCTACAGCATGAATACAACACTACACCATAGTAGAAGTAGTAATCACTGTTTTTTACAAGATGGTGAGAGCCGTGAGCTTAAACAAAGCAGAACTTTTATGCTGTTTACTTAGGAAAAAAGACGAAAAAGGAGACTGTCCTCTCTTCCATTAAAACATAGTTGATCACAGTGATCTCTATCGGCCGAATCATAAAGATGTCTATTTACCAACCCCCGGCAATATGCGCTCTTGCCAGTCCGCCATGTTTTTCCGCGCGGGACCGTCTGCGTAGTTACAAATTTTCCTAGGTGCGGAAATTTTGGAGCGGGAGGAGGCCGCACGGAGAGGCGTGGCTGCTGAAATGACGTAATTTGGCCGCGTGGAGCCGTGCGGACCTCGCGGACACGGAAAGCATAAACCAGGCTTTAGTCTCATCCCCTTCCTGTCGGCCCATGAGTCCCCTGGCCAAAAAAATTATGAAGTCAATGGAGCGATACAAGTTATTTTCTGGTCTGCTTTGTCTTACGTCCTGGATCACACATATGTTGTAACTCAATTTAAATGATAATTAATAATGTACAAGTCGACTGTGTTTGCCAAGGGATTTGGGATTTATTTGATTGTAAAAATTTGCAATTAAATGCAAATCAGAAGTCGCATATATGATGTCTGCCAGCCAACGCAAGCTAGCACGAGCTGTAGCACATAAAACACTCACCAAGAGCTTGTAGAGCTTCTCCCACATGCTGGCTCTCACTCCACCGACTGCTTTACCCCTGACATAGCTGCCACTTTCCACATGGTCAGATTTATAGTGGTTTTGTCCGTGTTTAATGCTCCTTTCTTCATCCTGGAGGCTACAGCCCTATGTCCCCTTCTTCTTCTACAGTTGTAGTCAACTAAGTGTTTTTACACAAAACCTCAAGTAACTTTTGCCGCAGGTCGAAAATAAGCATTTCTCTGCATCTAAATGTGTCTTAAAAAATTGTGGACATCATATGTTCGATCCATGGCGCAGTTCAAATGGGATCAAAAATAATTTTAATCGCTCCATTGACTCCCATACATTTTTTTTGCCAGTAGGGGGCCCATGGTGTGGAAGTAGAAGGGCGTGACTAATGCTGCATTCAAGTCAACCTTTCCGAGTCGGAAAGTCGGAAATCTCGCAGTTGTCTTCGTGTCATTTTACAGAGACACGCCCCCTCTAGGTCGGAATATACGAGCTCCAACTTGGAGCTCTGACAGTACACCGAGTAGGAAGTAGTGATCGGAGAACAAAGATGGCTGCGCCCGTAGTTGAGATGTATTTTCTTTGTATTTGCACTGTTGGTCACTTAAGTGTTGTTTTTAAATGCTCTTACACACTTGACTACATTTCTGCTTTAATCCGGTCACCAATATGTACATTGCACGTCCTTGCTGTGCGTGCAATACAATGTACATCTTTTTTTTCTCGCTGGTCTGCTGAAGATGCTACGTCGCTAACAACAATAGCAATAACTAGCCCGCCCCTTGACAGCTGCTGCCCTCAAACCGTCCATGTTCTTTCCAACTCGGAGTGTAGCGAGACAAACTGGAATGCTTTAAGTCGGGAATGACGTCATGTTCTCGTGTACAGCAACTCGGACGCCCAAGTTTCTGAGACAAATGGAATGCAGCATTAGGCTCCCCATAAAGGAAATGTGTGCTGCTTTTTATATTCTTGTTACTATTTTTTATATCAGAACTGGTGCCATTATGGCACAGAATAAAGGAACCCATCCCTCCTTCTGACATATTAGCTTTGAGAATGAAATAACTCAATATTGCTGCCAAATAACTATAAACTAGAGAACTACATATGCAAACAAATCAGTTTTACACTGTCTGACATTAAATCAGTGTAATTAAATGGAGGTTGTTTGGGCTACATTAGTAAGAAAAAGGAGGATGCATGCAACCGCGACCACATCATCCCAACAGTGTGTTTGTGTGTGTGGCTGTAAATGGGTCTTTCAAGGAACACTAATAAAGATATTGTATAGAAGCTGTTGAATTTAAAGATAAAAAACAACTGGCAAATGCCTAATTTAATGTCAGACAGCGAAGAAGAATTGTTATTTTCCTCTTAATACAGTTAATGTACATTTTTTATATGATTAGTATAGTCCCTTCAGTAACAGGTACGACAATGAAGAGATAATCAATATAATTCACTAAATCTGTTGTTGATTATGATGTTATCCCTTTTTGGTGCAGTACTTTGCTATACCTTTATCAGTCAGTGCAAATACTTTCACTATGTTTTAATAACATTGTTGTAAACATACAGCCAGACATTCAGCACCATGACGATATACAAATAACTCCCTTAAGGCATGAAAAGAAAGTCAAGAAAAAAGAAAAGAAAAACTTTCAGAAATATTAACTTCACTGAGAACATCTGTGCAGGTAGATACTTGTGTGCTTTCACAGATAGACACTATATGTAAGTGTGCATTAAGTATGTGTGTGTGTGTAGTGTGTGTTTAACAGTGCATATATACATGCACATGCAGGTAAAAGTGCACGGAAGAGCAATATTGATTTGTATGTCTTTGTAGATATTTAACCTTTGTGTTACATAAAGGGATCCAACTAGCAATCAAAGTAGTCATGTCATGGTTTGTGATAATGTTTGCCTACTGGCAGAGAGAGGTGGACCTGTAAGGGCTAATGTAAAGAGAGCAAAAAGAAGGCTCTCATAAGAGATTGAGGCTCTCCTGTTTCCACATCTGCAAAAAACTGGAGGACAAAGGGTTTGTTCTGACCTTTGTAAACTATATGCAGCTCATTTGTCCTTACACCTACTCACAAATATCCAAACAATCAGTTTCAATCAGCTTAGTAAGGTACATCCATTTCTTTGAACTCAAACAGCACTCTCAGATACACAAATGCTTTTTGAAGATGAGCCTCATTCTCTTACTGCCTCTGTGAGGCATCTATCAGTGCCATCACTAGCCTCCACCCGTGACTTGCGGCCTTTTCTCTGGCCTCCCCCCTCGACCCAAGAGTTGTGAATCACAGTTCCCCCACTGGGAGCTGGATCTACTTGCAGTAGTGATACTACCCTTTTCTTTACACGTGTTTTGAGGGCACGGCGCAGTTTCTGCCTAGTGAAAGCATAGAGGAGAGGGTGAAAGATAGTCGTCCCATAAGCCATGGCCAAAAAGCACAGACGCAGCTCAACCAGGCCGTCACTGGGACCCATGCAAAGGATCAGAACATTGACAGCAGACAAAGGGGCCCAACAGCCCAGGAAGGTAGATATGATGATTAGGGACATCTTCAGGACGCGACGCTGACGTTCTCGTCGATCCCTGTGCCTGCGCACTGCCCTCCTCAAAGCAATGATAGCTGAAACTGAGGCTTGTACACCCATGGATGAGGCAGGCAGAGGTGCAGAGGCATGGTTTCGAGCTGATGCTGAAGGTGGAGTTGGGGAAGCAGGGGTTGCAGGGGTGGTTGCAATTGGGGTGGTCGCAGCAGTGCTGACAGTAGTTATTGTGGCCCCACTATCTGAGATTCCAGGGGGCATGGAAGACAATGGTGGAGGTGATGTTGGAGTAGGGGTGGAAGAAGGGATGAGGGGAGGGTGACTAAGGTTTTGATTTTGGTTGGAGGACACTGTTTCTGTTGGCAGACTTAGTTCCTTCCTCTTCTGCCTCCTGCAGCGTATCCTGCAGGTGGAGTCCTTTGACCGTGTGTTCCTCATCATGTGGGAGCCGATGCGGATGTTGAGGGCCTGTAGTATCCTGGAGTAGGTAAAAAGCATGACTGCCACAGCTATAAAGAAGCAGGGTACTTGAAGTAACAAATGATAATACATTGCCATGCCCGTGTAATACCCCTGCCCTCCAACACACAGCAGTGTCCTATTTTGCCATACTGGTGGCAGGTGGTGCGAAGGAGAGGAAGGCAAAGTTGAGGGTAATATGGAAGGAGAGAAGGAAGAAAAAATGGGTGTATGTCCAGTGGTGATCTCTGAGTCATTGTTTTGCCTTTCCAGCTCCTCATCCTCAGTATCCTCAGCTGATGAAGAGAAGAAGTCCCCTTCAAGGAAGGGCAGGAAGAAAACAGCCAGAGAGACGACCCACACTGCAGCCAGGAGTAATGCAGCACGTCTAGGGGTCAGCAGACGACTAGCTGGACGTACCGAGATGTCATATCTATCCAAACTGATCACCAACACATTGACTGCAGTAGCCACACTTGTGAATGTGACACAAGCTTCATGGAAGCAGCAAAGTGTCGCCAGGCTGCTAAATCCATTTTCATTTGCTGGTACCAGGATAACAGCAACTGTCAGCGGCAAGCAGAGCACACAGACCAGAATGTCAAGAACATGCAGGTTGACTGTCACAAGGTTACTTACTGAATCCACCAGATTGGATTGAGCACAATATAGAACAAGTACTGTCAAGTTGCTGCTGAATCCCAACACAAGTTCCAGTACAAGAACAGTGGTCAATGACACCTGGAAACCGACAGGATAGGGTGTGTTCCAGCTCTCCTCCACACCCACCTCTCCCCCTCCGTCCAGCAGACCAACCCCCTGACCATCGCTGGTCTCCAGGAGGTCACGATAGCCTTCGGTCTCCATTGACACCACAGAGGTCCTTCATGCATAGCAACAGCAGCCGCCAAATCTGACCATGGTCTGTTTTCTTTACCTCTGGCTCAGATGAGACAGTGTTGGAGATAATAACCAGATATGGGGTTGTATCTGCAAAACAAAACAGAGAAGATACACAGAAAGGAAGTGAGCAAGGGACAGAAAATGAATTAGCAGTGGTTAATGTTTATTTAAAAAACTAACATGTGAAAGCACAAGTCAAACATATCACAATTTACAAGTTGACACATGGACGGGAGCTGAAGTTATTATGTATATCCCATGATCTTTCACAGGGCTCAGCAGACGTAGCAGTAGTTACAGTGGCTATACATTATAAAGGCTTGAGAGCAAGATGCAACTTGTATGCAGGAATGAGTGGATTTTGTTGTGAATTGATGAAAGAGTTATTGCCTGTTTGTGTTTCAACTAAACTAACATTCATTTTCTGCACAATTCATCTACAACAGAGAATTCTGTTGCAAAATATAACATTTTCTTAAGAGAGCGAGTGGGTGGATGCTTGACTCATTCTTGCACAACATACATTATATGGGTCAGAAACTATACATGCAGGCTAAAGCTTTGCCAAATATTCTGGACTGAAGGAGCTTATCTGTAGTGCTGACAGGTCAGTGACATAGTACATGTTAACTATGGCTGTTTGCTCTCATGGCACCGACAACCAACCTTATGACAGCAGATATTGCCTCATAGAACTGGTAAACACATCCCCCAACTACTGTCAGTATCAGACACTTAAAGCAACGGAGGCATGAAAATTGTTGTAGTGTCAGGGAGAAGGTGTATTTTTTTGTTTTGTTTTGTCCACATAGAAGATCTGACTAAGGATGGTAGAAGCTAATAATTCCAACATGGAGACACAATAAAGATGAACAGATAAATGATTCACAGAGAGTACCACATAGACTAGTTGCCCTATAATTGGGGTCCCTGGATCCCTATGGGTCTAGAAAACATATATTGGGGGCCCGCAAAACACACAGAGTGACAAGAGGATTCACTGAAAGTACATCATCCTGGGTTGAGCTGATTAGCACAATGGAAAAATATTTATGTCTGTCCACTTCATCAAGTAGTGCAAAAGGCAGTACAACTAAAACTAGAAACCAAGACAGCTATGTTAAAATTTAACCATTTAAAATATCTTTAAAATGATAAGTAGAGCAAACAGCTTAAATGGAATTTTCACCAGTATATTTGTTAATTATATTTGAAGCGTTAAGATTTTATTTTATGAAAGTCTGGTTTGTATGAAACATATTGTGAATGGGCAATTTTAAAATAGAAATAATACCTACAGTATCTAGGAGTATTAAAGGCTGTTTAGAAAAAATGTTATCAGCTTCACCTCAGCCTCAACCTCAATAACTAGGAACCAAACAATGTTATCAGAAAGTCTTGCTCTGCTGCCATATCGCCTCCACAAATCCCCTTTTTTTTCTCTTATATTTTTTTTTCATATCTTTCCACTCTGTTCTCTTTCTAGTTTAATGACTGACACAGGTTATGATGCTTAACATGTGCCTTGTTCAGCTCTGAAGGAATAACCATAATTTATCCTGTAGATGTGAGATATTAAAACATCTGCTTCCTCAGATCTTGAACCCTGAATCTCCCTTGCAGTCAAGTCAGTTTTGACAGCTGCAGGGAGGAAGGACCTGCGAAAACACTCCTTCGTGCATCTAGGATGCAGCAGTATATCACTGAAGGAGCTGGTTGTTATTCATTAACAAAATAAAATCATTCCATACTTTGATGAAAACTATTAAAAATCGGACTGCATATACAGCAGCAGTTTGTCTCCTACCCTTTATATTGAAGGTTTTTTTAATATTTTAATCATAAACCATGAAAATCACTTCAGTTAAGACCTCAGGCTTCATTTCTATCATTGTCCACGGTCTCTGGTCGGGCTTAGGCATTAGAGGTCAGCTGATCGTCTCAGCACAATAATTTATAATAAAGCTCTGCAGTGGGCCACTAACATTATTCCGAATCTACCTCTCAAGATGTCACAAGAACACTGCATATATCATGATGTGAAAGACCTACTCCTCTCAGATCAAAGCAGAAAACATGCTCTGACTCCTGAGCTGTGCTCTAACAGAAAATGCTGAAGTGTAAATGCACTATTATCCCAAGTTTCAGGGTGCAGAAGTCTCCTGCATTTATATAGCAGCTCCCTGATGCCCACAAGTCAGATAAAATCTCCTGAAATTTAGAGCAAGCGGTCAAGAGAGCACACAGAAACGCATGCAGACGAGACAGACTTTCACACAACAGAAGCAAGCGGTTAGAGATGAATATAACTGCAGACAAAAAAAATGTATTACAATCAACATGCCTTGAAATTATTCTTATTCATTTATTTTTTTAAACTTCAGATAAGAGGCCTATTTGATCAGAGTTTCAAACATTTGTCAAGTAAATTAAAAACCTGCTGGTCACGTTGTCTGGTGCAATTTTTTCCAGCGGAAAATGTCGGGCTGTAATCGGTTTCAGGCTTTAATAAGCTGTCGATCACAATATACTCTTCTGGCTCGGGTGAGGTCGGGCCCAACTTTTAGGACCCGATTACAGCTCTACTTCAGTTGGAGATTTTAACCCTTCATGTTTTCATGAAAGCTGAAGTCAATTATTTGAAATATATTAAAGTTAGCAGAAAATATGAACTTGGATAAGTTCAAACTGGAATAACAAAAATACAGATAACAAAATCATACCCTTAAGGTACAATGTAATATGGAAAGTCAAGGATTCACATCTAATAAATCTAATAAAATCAAAATGAAAAGAAAATATGAGCAGTTTATAGCAAAGATAGTAATATATGATGCTGATAGTATTGCTCCAATCAAAACTATTTAGCATTCTCTCAGAGGTTCTCTCAATTTAAGGTCTAGGGTAAATGCTACAAATAATATATTCAAAGTGTTTTTGGGAGTAGATTTATAGTAAATAATTAATCAATATTTGCAGCAAATGAAGAAGGTTAAAATTATGGCCCCAGAAAATCCATGTAACTCATAATGGTTTATTTACTGTCTGCATAAAAAGGCAACAATTCTATCCTCCTGTCTATGGGATTGGCTTTTCCTGCCACAGCTTTTTTCACACATTATTATTTGCCATTCTACTGGGCCCTGCATTTTCTCATCTTAAAAATATTTTCTCACCATGTCCCCTGCAGGGCTAGTTACTATTCTTTGCTTGTTTTATTTCACTTTATCTTAAATTCATCACATGGAAAAGACCTGAAGGCAGTGCATGGTCTATCTTAATTCTCTAATGGGTTTTATGGGGTTTGCAGTGGTGGTGGTGGAACATTGATTTAAAGCATCATTGATCTGCCAATTTAACAAGCCTGAAGAAAAGCAGCAAGTAAACACACCCCTTGTGATTTCCTCTACTGGTCACCCTTAGTCTCATTTTGACTACTGCAAAAAAATTATTTCAACATTTAGCTTTAGTATTCCATTATCTATATTCTTTCCCCAGTCTAAAAACCCCAATTAAACATCAAAGACATGATTTTGTCAGTAAACATCTAAAACAATAATTGTTTGATTAAAACGTGTTAATTTGCAATATTTTATCTACACTCTATATCAGTGATTTATAACCTTTTTTTACCTTGAAGGCCTCCTTGCTTATGTCTAAAACCTAGTTTATATGTTTCCATAGTAGGTGCGCAGACACGTATAGTGCTATTATCAGTTGATAATGGCACTATGGGCCAGGGCTGTCCGTCACTCACACGAGGACACAGAAAGTAGAGCCCAATTTTTTAACAATTCGTCAAATGCAATGGAGAACACATGTCTGTGATTGATCAGCCCAACTTCATTTCACCAGGAAGGTGATCTATGTAATGTAATTAGAAATCAATGCAGCTTTTGAGCACTAGATGCTTTATATTGTAGGTCTAGTTTATCTAGTATGGTCTTTGGGGATTTTGAGCACCACAAGGTGTAAAGAACAACAAAAAAGAGCGGTTTGTTTGTTTACAAGTGTTTTTAGAGAATTCATTGCAGAGCTGGAAATTGTGGCTTCAACCAGTCAACTCCATGCCGTTTTTTTTTTGTTCTGCTCAGCCGCTGAACCAGATGATTCCAACCAGCATGGTGAATTCACCAGGTTTAGTTTCTGAGCAGAAGAAAAACATGGCAGGGAGTCGACTTGTTGAAACCACGATTCCCACCTCTGATTCATTGAACTGAACTTGTATTAAAAAGATTTCCAGCTCAATCAAAACTCGCTCTCTCTCAGCCATTGCTCCTTAACAGAGCAAGAGACGTCACTGCATGTGTTACATTAATGCAGTGATTCATTTTAGAGATCAAAAATGTATATTTGCATCCTACCCTGTCTGTAGAGATAAACAAGTAGCAACATTGTCATTTACGCAAGTCATAAGGGTTCTACAAGTCTCCAAAATAATTAAAGAGATACATACATCAGATATTTTTGATGGACCTTTAAAAATAAAGAACATAAAGTGATATAGTAGTAAACCAGTACACGCTCATGCTATATATAAAATCACTAACACAGGGTGGTAAGTGGTTAGATTTTCTTTTTAATGGCTATACATTTATCTGTTCATTCATTATAAAACTGTAGACAATATTTAAAACAAATAATCATTTGAAAATGTATATGTGTTTCTATTGAAAAGTAAGTGGATGTAGTAAGGGCGTGCTGTGATTTAAAAGCTGCTACAATTAATTTCTTTGGGGCACGTAAAAAAAAAGTAAAGACTTAAAAAAAGAAAACGTTTCAAACGTTTTTTGGAGTCACAACACCATATTCTGGAATAGCTTAACATTTTCCAATTCGAATGGTTATAATAGCACAAAGAGTGCCAAAAAAATAGTTAGCGCTTAAAATTATACTACTACAGTAATATAAGTAGCTAAAGTTTCTAAGTCCTCTAAATGCTTCATGGAATTTAAATGATTAATATCTGGATAAGGACAGTGGATGATACATACAGTTCATTGGTTGATAGAATAACTAATAATGATTAAAGTTTTATTTTTGTAGGGTGACTGTGACTCAGTAGGTAGAGTAGTACTTGCAATTGTTGGGTCATAAATTCAATTCCAGGTTCCTCCTGTCACATATCAATGTGCCCCTGGGCAAGGCACTTAAACATGAGTTACCTACTGAGTTCTGTAGTGGTGTGTTTGTGGGCACCAATGGGTGAGTGTGGCTACAGCATAAAGAGCTTTGAGTGTTTAGTATGAAGAAAAGGACTACATAAACCCATTTACTTTTCACAGAAAGAGTAAGAAAAGAATAAAAAACTATTTTGTGTTTATCTGTGTTGTTTTGTAGTGACTGAATGATTTTATTATTCTTATTCTCCAGCAAATGTGTACAAGACAATGATTTCAGATGATGGCAAAGAAAAACAGCTTTCAACAACAAAGATCTATCCTATCACAAAGAGAAACAGGTCTGAGAACAACTGCTGCAATAAAGTGTGAAGGATACTTAATACTCTGATAAACTGATAAGAGCAACAAAGGAACTCGAACAACGGAGTACAAAATGTCTGGTAGCTTTCAGCAAGAGTAAATGTCAGATGCCCTTCATAAGAGCAGCTGTAACTCTGACCAGCATGCAGCAAAAATCACAATATTCTACAGAGATGGAGAAATCATAGTGCAATAAAATTAAAGAGTTCAGACAGGGTGGAGAACCATTTGTAGGTTTTGTGCCTTTCTGTCAGATCTTTAAATAATCAAATTAATTTCACATATTATAATCTTGTACAAACTGCAGTTGTAATGCATGAGAACAAAGATGCAGTAATTACTCTGCACCCTTCGAAAATATTTATTTTTTGCAAGTTTGTCTTGTTATTGTGTTGTCTGCTTGTTGCAATCAGGCACTGTCTTCAAGGACATTTGTTTCTCTGAGGAAGAAGGCACACTTCAGAGTGACTTGTGGAAACAAAAAAAACCAAAGAAATACTTGGAAACAAGGTGAAACTCGGGTGCTGTACATTAAAATCTGGACTGTGATTTTCTAATTAGGGAGCAAATGGACAGGAGAGACATCAGGCAAGTACAGCACAAGTTTTTTGTTCTGAATTGTAACTCACGCATACTGCGTTTTAGAAAATTTGTTTCCATTATGCAGATTTACCAAGGTTTGAAGGACGTAAAAGTTTTGAAACCTTTATGCAGAAAATTCCTAGGCTGGGATTCAAACCCAGGACCTTCTATCTGCAAGACAGCAGTGCTAACACATGCTCCACTATGCAGCCTGGAGACGAATCATGTTAGACATTTATGAGGAAAATGCTGATACAGCAAAAAACAATTTTTACACAAGGTTATCATATAGAAACTCTTACCAGAAAGATCCAAAAGCTTTAGATGTTCTCTGATTTGAAGGTAAAAAGGGCTAGTTTTGTATGGAGAGAACTGATAATTAAGCACCAGGTCGTAAATATCTGTATGGTGCAGTGACAGAGTGGATGCTCTCATCTTCAATCAGTTAACAGCTTCATTTAACATCCTTTATTAAAGCATAAAAAACGGACTGCTTTGTTTACTGCAGAAGCTGCAGAGTTCCTGTAAGCCAAAGATTTTATTTGAACTTGGCATTTCTTCCCCCATCATATTTGGTTCCTGATTTAATGGGGGTTCTGCGATTTGGGAAAAAAAAAAAAAAAAAGAAAAGCTGGCAGCGCCCAGCACCCTGCTCCCAGGGTTATTATAGCTGTCCAGCAGGAGATGACAAGTTGTCAGGCTTCCTTTCACAACATAACAGGGGTAAACTCTAAAGCAGATTGTGTCTTCAAGTGTGAAAAGTTCAGCCTGCTTCTTTTTGTTTTCATTTTCCTTGGCAGTGTTGTGTTCACCCCGCACACCCATAGACTCATGCTATGCTTGTGTTTAATTTTCACTCCTGAGTCAGACAATGCATTTCCTGCCCGGGGCTTGATTACGTCCTCTGAGCCAAAAGACAAACAGAAAACCCTCTTTTGTTCAGGTATCTCCTCACACAGTGCTTTTTGACATAGTAGAAATTTCTTGGTAATGCAACAAACAGTATGAAGGCTGGGTAAATCAGAGGATTAGGCTGTGCAGTGAGTATAATGCAAAATACAATGAAGCTAAATATATTTCTTGCATAATTTAGATAATGCCGGAAACGAATAAGATATAAAAGATAATAAATATGTGTGGCAAAGTCTTAAAATGTAAAGCAATTTTAAAGCAAAAGTATTAATAAAACTTGCATGTTTGGTCATCAGAGGTACCTGACATGAAGGTGCGACACATGATCAGCACTCCTTTCTGATTAACAGAAAGAGTCATTCTTTTCTGTATTGAGGCTTAGGGACCTTATGAAATCTGGTGCTCTTTTGTTGTAATAGCCGTCAGTCGAGCTGCTGCCACCTATAGACGTCTCCACCTGCTGCTTTTCAAAGTACTTCACTTTTCAAGAGAGCACGCTCAGACTTTCATCTGTATCTCTGACAGTCTAGACAGGACTGTGGTTTCAGCGTGTTAGATTTGCAGCAAAGGGCTAATTACTCAGTTGTGACCTGGGTGGTATAAAAGGTATATATCCTCAGAAGTCCTTCCTCCTGATCAAGTAAAGCCCTTTTAGAGTTTCTAATGTTCAATTCTTTAAATAATTGTAATCAGACTAACTTCTTTATGGAATGTACATTGCCATCTAAAAACTATTCAAACCTTTAGAAATTTTTCCCATTTTATGTCACTGTGACAACGATATTATTGTTTTGTTTTTTTGGTTGTTTTTTTTTCTCAGCCAATATTTTCCAAATAATTTTAAAATATATGCAGGAGGATTTTATTAGTAAATTCTGTGACATCTATAAAGTTGAGAATCATAATAAGGTAGGCTGAATACAAATGTATGTCACACTTTTCAGATTAAAAAAAAATATATATATTAACATTTGAAAATTATTTGCGTTATTATTTATCACAAAGTTTACAACTGCCTTGTGTCAAAATGTGAAAAAGTTAAAGGGGTAGGAATATCTTTGAAATGCACTGCACACAAAGCCATCCATTTTCTAATGGTAAATCTCTGCTAATGGATGAAAACTGTCAGGAGTGTTTAGGGGAGAACAAAAAGAGTATCCCCAGACTCAAAGGATGAATGGGGAGATCTTGGATTTGGATCATCGAACGGAAGTTAATCATTTCTAACCTGGGTCACATCCCAGATCTTGTAGTATTTTCATACATACCATCAATCTATACTGAGCATTTCAACCAATCCCATAACAGGAACAGACAATCATGAATATATAAAAAAATAACAAAACTGATTCTGCATTTTTATTGCTTAATCTTGTCCTTTTTCCAAATACAACATTGTCTGACTGTAAAGACAAAAGTATATAAACTATTTTATTGTTTTTTCGGGCTAATGTCTATAGAGAAATACCTTCCTTTTCTTGTAAAGCTGTGATATTGCAGAACAAAATGATGAGAAGGCTTTGGTCTTTGATTGTACACCACTGTCACCCAGAGATGACATTTTGGGGAAGAAAGAGACTCAGAGGAGAGAAGGAGGAGAGACAAAACAGAAGAGGACTAAATTGAAGAAAGGAGAAAAAACAGAGAAAGCAAAGAGGTTTATGGTTTACACAGAGCTGTGACTCATGGCTGTTTAAGATATTCCTAATGTCCGCAGTGAAACAATTGATCAAAGGCTTAATTTTTCCAACCCATTCATCTAGCAGCGCTAATGGTGAGCATCCACCAGCCGGGCATCAGTATCCCTGGCAAACGTCCAAAAAACCAGCCTAGAAAGGCGAGCAACAGACCGAGCTCAGTAAGAGCAACAACATCTTCATCTAATGTTTTTCAGATCAAGGCCTGCTGTTTATTCTCAGCAGTGCGGCTGCTCAAAATTTGATAGACAAGCTAGGATGGGTTATCACATGTTCTAGTTTAACACCTTCCCTGCTACTATTCATAAGGTCAAGCAACTGTTAGCATTGTGAAGTTTAAGGGAGAGCTAAAATAAATGATGCTGAATTTGCCAATGACACGGATGCACACCATGCATTTCACAATGCTATTGGTAACTGACAATCACCCACACAACCACCCACCTCCCACCCCTCTGCACTCACTCCCTGCCCGCCTCCTTGCCTGCATGCTCTCTGCAGACCCAACGGATGATAGATTGCTTTTCAAGGTGAACGACATGTTTTGTGCTCAAGAAATGGCCAAATCCCCATCCACACTTATTCCCGAGACAAGTTAGAAAGAGCAGGAATTGGAGGTTGGAGTGGGCATAGATAAAACAAGACAAAGATGCAATGAGGGAATGATGGATGGAAGGAAGGCTTAGTGGTGTGCAGATGAACGCTGAGTCGTGTGCTCAGTGGAGAGGAATGTTTGTTCCCTGCTCCCTGCCACTATCCATCTCTCTTTTCCACAGTCCCACTTGTACCTCCTTGCCTTCCCTTTTGGCCATTTGTTTAGAAACCAGCACATGGCTTTGAGGTTTGAGTTTGTTCAATATGCTTGTCTTATGTTCCTCACTTTGACTATTTAGGGATCTTTAATAGTTGATTCTGATCTCAGTTTATTTTTAAGTTGACATGCCTGTTCCAATATAAAGTTGATGTCTCCTTAAGACTTAAAATATTAGATTTAAGAGCAGCCAAGAATATTTTTTCAGAGTTCTTCTCTAAGCAATCATTAAGTGTTAAGACCAGAATAAGAGTTAGGCTACCACGGGAGGGAAAAGTTGTGAAGACAGAAAACTAGGTGACTACAGGATTTACACTTAAACTGTCTTTAGCATATTTACTTAGCATTTACCAAAGTCAACAAGGTTAAAGCCAAAAGTAAATAAATAATTTATGTGTGGTCCCTTGAAAATGACTATTTTCAAGGGACTTTTGTCAGTCTTCTTTTAACAAAGGTTGCCAATATTTCAAAAACCCCAAATCCAGTTGAACTCAGTAACAACTTACATATTGAATAGTGTCATAATCAGTGACCAGGGTAGGGGTGGCGGGAGTGGGCTTGGTTTGGTGCATTCACTGATCAGTTAAAGATAGAATATTTGACTTTAAAAAAACTCAACTGCTCATTTCTCAAAATATCGCTACATTTTCAAAAACTTGGTTTTTTCATAGTGCTACTCAGTTACATGTTGAGTTATGTTGTTAAGTTTTATTTCAGGCCGCTGCCATACCAGAACATCAGTAAAGAAAGAATGGGCAGGTTAATTAACAGCCTGCATGGCTATGTGTAGAAATAGAAACATTGCTCCCCCGACAGCTTTGAACCAGTATGAGGCATCATTACCACCTGACAGTGTGCTCAGTACATTTAATTCAGCTCTGCTATTTTTTATAGACACCACGCTGCACCCTCCATCCAGCAGTGACGTCCTGGCTACATCATTTTGCTATTAAACGCTCATCCCATCAATATGCACTCATCAAGCCTGTCATGCAATCACCGCTCTTTGAAACAAAAAGAAATCCAAGAGTGAAGGCTTGTGAAATGAAGATAAATTATGTATAAGACGGCAAATGACTGTTGAAAAGAGAAATTATTAGTATAAATATCAGCCAAAAAGAGCCAGCATAAAATGGAAAAGTCAGCAGTCTTTGTATTTGTTTATAAATAACATTTTATTTTATGTTAATTGAAGAGATTGTTCCCGATTACCAATGTGTGTCTCAATCCCTCCATTACAAACTCCTTACATGCTGTGGCCTTAAAAAACTCTAAATTAAATAAAATAGCACTTTCTATCAGGATTTAAATGAATTATCTGGATGCAATCACCAGAGTGAAATGGCCTTTTTACTGCTTCCCACCTGTGCTGATTTGCTTTGTGTAGGAATGTTGTGAATAAATAGTCGAGTCACATAGCGATGGCTGCCACCCTTTTAATGGTTCTTAAATCTCTCACAAACAAAGGATGGGAATGGTAGATAATGGGAATAGTTGACTTTTTCCCCTCTACAATAAAGTGCTGATTAACCTGTGAAAGAAGCTGCATTGAGAACTAAAAACAGAGCTACATTAAAGTTTGCAATAGAAAAAATGTCATCAAATCAAATCAAACTTTATTTATAAAGCGCTTTTCAAACAGTTTCTCAAAGTGCTTTACAGATTTAAAATACCCCGCCCCTTCAAAAATAAAATCATCTATGCAACTATACCCCCCTCCCAACCCATCAGCCATACACACACACTCACACACACCCACGCACACAAACACACACACACACTTAAAAGCTACAAAAACAGCGAGCTGAGTACAGATGAGCCAGGAAATGCCATCATGGGAGCCATCTGCATTGGCAGCAGCAGATCGCCAAGAGAAGGGAGGGCTGGTACCCCCACCTCCACCCAAGCACTACCTGGGGGGCACCCAGGCAGCCACAGCCGACCACCGCCCCCGATGCAGGGGGCCCCCAGAGAGGAAACACTGGCAAGAACAATTAAAATAAGTTAAAATATATAGTTTATAAAATATAAAGTGTATAAAGTGTAAAACAATAAGTGTAAAACCATGATAAGATAAAAATAAAATCAATTGAAAACTGTTTATGGTATTGGGTTTTCTTGCAATTTTGAAATCACTGTGCTAAACTGCTGTCAGTTTGGTTTGCTTTACTAACACTAAAGCTGCATTCGGACCGCATCCGTTGGATACGTCGAGCAACGCATCCAACGGATTAAGTTTGACGTATGTACTTTTTGGCTTCCATAGCCTGCTTCTGAGGAAAAAACAACGCATGGGCGGGACTTCCTCTGTTGCCGTACATTCTGCACTATGGTGGATTGTATCGAGAGTGGCTTGGCTTTATTAACTAGATAAAGCTAGACAACGTTGACATTGGGTGCATCAGCGCCCATTATTCAGATGCGTTCTGAGTTCGGGGAGTTTAATGATTTGCTCCAGGAGCTGCTTATGGATGAGGTTCGCTTTCAGTGCTACTTCCATCTGTCCCGCACCTAATTTTACGACCTCCTCGGCCGCATCGGAGCTTAAATCTCCTACCAGGACATCAACTACATGTTCTCTGTTCCTCTTTAGGAGCGCCTGTTCATCTGACTTCGGTAAATGTTATTTATGATTTTTTTAAATCTGCGTTTGTTGAAAATGTTTTTACTGGGCCCGCGTTTCATTCAAGATACGGCGTATAGTGACATAACTACAGTGAGACGCTCTGATTGGTTGCCGCACTGCGTTAACTGCGTTGGATCCGTCAAAAGTTCAGCTTGCTGAACTTCTGTAACGCATGCGTTGGTACGTTGCCGTATGAAACGCAAGCGTCGTTGACGGAGCCAACATACTCAACGCAACGCAGAGCCCTTGACGGACCTCTGACGTACTCCACCATAGACTTTACATGTAATCTTGCCGTAGCTAACGCAGACCAAATGTGCGGTGTGAATGCAGCTTAATGACAACTATCAGGTTTAAATCCATCATGTCATATTTCATGCTGCAACTGACCATAAAAACAACATAAGAAATGTTGCATGAAATAAACATAATGTCCTAAAAAAGGCAGGCCCAAGATATGTGTAAATAGATAAGTGAGCCCATACTGTATGTAGTGAAAACCACTGCTCACCAACCAAGACAGCACATGTAAGCCTTTAAGTAAATTCATCGTTAATTACAGAAACAACATCTCACTCTGGAAAAAATATAGAAAAATCCAATATATTTTTAATGAATATAAGTAGGTGGTACCGCAACTTGACATATAACAGAGATCTTCAAAAAATGTGATACATTGCAACAACATTAGTAGGATATGAACATTTTAAGTCTAAGCTCAGTGAAAAGAGCAGCACCCCACACATTAAGTTTATTTGTGACAAATGATAATAAGACAATATTCTCTTTTATTAATATAATATATTTATATATAATATATTTCACAGACATTCTAATCTAATAGTAATTACCTCTCTAACAGTCATAGACTTGACATGGACGTAATTTTTCCCCCTTTTTGCCAAAGATGAATCATGAATCCACTGTGCCTATTCCTCCTCTCCCTGGCTGTGGCAAAGCGCATGGTGCAGAAAAGTTGGCACACACACAGCAGCAGACAAAAAGTCTTCATTTGAGTCCTGCTCTTTGCACCTGTCATGAATTACGTATCCAATCCTAGAAGGTAACTCAATTAAAAGACAAACCACTAGCGCAAAATTTTTGAGCCGCATGTAATTTTATGCTCTTTATTTGTAATTTAGATTTATCTGGCCCAACGTCTACTCTCATAACATTTCACTAGTTTGGAGTGTTGGATTTTAATTACAGTAAAGTACATAAAGTTGTAAATAAGGTTGTCTATCTGGTTATCTAGGGACTAATATATATAAATGATTTGTAAATTACTTATTTAGTTATTCCGTTAACTTATTAAAGATGGGCACCAGCTAGGTTTAACCCAGCAAATATATATTTTCAGAGCTAACTCTATCAACAGCAGTCTGCAGATAGCAGGTAGACTTGTCTGAAGGGTGATGTTTTTAACAAAGAGACAAATTCACTCATATAAAAAGAAGCAAAGAGATTTGATTCAGTTTAACAACTTTAATAACTAAAAATGATCCACACAAAACAAACTGATTTCACTCCCGGTTAATTAAGTCTTCGCTAACGGCTAATCTAAATGGCTAAGCTACATGCTACGTAAACAAACTACAAAGATGCCGGAAAAACTGATGTCATAAAGGCCACGTAACGGGGAGCTTCCTGAACGTCCTTACATCGTAACACGCATGTACACGTAGAAGCGTCATACTCACAGGAACGAGTGGAAATGCAGAGCGGTGGGGTTTTTATGACCTGGGCAATTTACCTTGTGGTCGTTCTGAAACAAAGAGACCGTGTGGCTCTTACCACTAACCTAGCTTTTGGCTAACAAAGAGCTCTGTTGAATGATTACAGATTGAACAAAGGGTTAAACGGATGATACCCGGTCCTGCTGGTCTCTCAGAAGCTCTCCGTTCATGGCTTAACCGGAATCAAAGCAAATTCCACAAATTGAGATGGCTATGGACAAGGGTTGATTTTGTGTCTGATGAACCATTTCTGTTTTGATTTGGCAGCATGTTTTGGATTTTTTCTAAAAAACTGAATGAGAACAGCGTAAAAGAGTCTCCACCGTATTTAACAGTGTGCATGAGGTACTTTTACAAATATCCATCCTTTGCTGAACACCAAACTCTCATGGGGTGTTTGCTGCAGAAAAGCTCTGGATTGGTCTCATCACAGAAAATCATATACATTTAATTTCAAATAGAGTTCAACAAATTCAACTTTGTTTGTTTGTAGCCTAATGTAAAACCAGTAATGGCAAATTCACTGAGAAACAATCACTTGGCATCTAATGCCTCATAGAAAGACCTGGGGTCTCATTTTTAAACGTTGCATACGCACAAAACGGGGCCTGAAACTGGCGTACGCCACTTTCAAAGCAAAAGTTGGGATTTATAAAAAACAGACTTGACGGGAAAATGTGCGCACCTGTACGCCAATTCTGACCCGTGCGTACGGACATTTTGAAGACAGGGAGGAATCAATGACGCAGTTGGTGAGGTGGTGAACTGAAGCCAGACTGCATATTACTCCTCTCACACATATCATTTCACCTCACACCAAACATTAATGATGGATCATTGTTATTATAAACATCCAAGCCAGCAATGTTATCTATATTGTAGCTTTGCAGTGAGCTATAGTTCTTCTAAAAACATTTTTCCATATTAAAATAGATACATAAAATTTATCTCAAAACCTTCAACTCAGATAAAAGGGCCGGGACTGTGTGCCAATTAATAAATTGAATCATCTGCCGTCCCTGAGCGCAATAATGCCTGCAGTCTTGGATGGGATCATTAAAATGAGCAGGCAATACATCACGATTCCATATACTGCGGGAGAGCAGGTTTAAATTAAAATGCAATTTACAGCAATGTCCGGTTTCCCAAACATAATCGGCGCAATTGACTTCACCCATTACTACAAGGGCCCCGTCCGAAGAAATACCCCTCCCTCCTGTCCTACCACCTCCCCAGCATGAGAACCCCAACCCACAGCCACCTCCTCCTCCACAGGAAGCCTTCAGCCAGGGAGCAATTGATCGATCAGGATGTAAAAATTGTGTTATTGTATAATTTAAGGTACCAATGGCTGTCACTAGACGCTGGGCAACCTCATCTTCCTCAGCCTCCTAATCCTCGCCATCTAACAGTTGAAAAGACACGGCATATTAGTTTGTCCCCTTAAAATATGCTCCAAATTGGTGTCAGCTGAGGTGTACACGGACCCCCCAGTAGCAGACCCACTATGGCGGTGGGAGGCACGTTTTTTTTTCTTTCTTGACTTTGAGGTCCAGTTGCACTGACAGTCTGCACTACAGACGCGACATGCTGCTACTCGCAGTTCTTTCTTTTATTTGAGACACTGCTGCTGTGTCCACCAAATAAAATGTCTCTTCTAGCCTCCACTTCACCCACTAGCACTTCAATCAACGTCTCCGTAAAGTTTCTCTTCTTGTTTTTCTTTTGTTGTTGCCATATTTCCCTCTTCTTCATGTGCATCAATATTCATGTCCTGCTTTGCATTGACCTTTTATAGCCAGATTTGGGCGTGTTCAGGGCGGGATATGAGCCAAATTTCCAAGAAGACTGTGATTTATAAAGGGAAATTGCTTACAACTGTGCGTAGGCATGGTTTTATAAATCAGAAATCTTTTTGGCGTACGCAAACTTTTTGTTTTGGTCGTACGTACACTTTTAGTAGGGATTCTACGCAATGTTTTATAAATGAGACCCCTGGTGACTTCAAGAAAGGCACAATAATGCAGTTCTCTAACAGATAAATTTGAAGGTTTTACACAATGGCTGCTGGCTGCTCTGCTTTTTGACCGCATGCCATGGAGGCCGCCATTGCTCCTCCCTTGCTGTAGTACCTCCATTTGGCCGCTAGGCCCCCATTGAAAAGCATTGGACTTTAGACACTTTAAAAACAAATTTAATGCCTGGGGCCCCATTGTTTTAAACTTTCTATGGCTACATATTCTTCCTGAGATAACGCTAGGCTCATAAAAAACCTGGGCACCAGGCTGGCTTTTGTAAGATCATTTTTTGAAATCTTGCATAATTAATGAGGGGGCCGAGCCAAGTTTAGCATCAGAGCTAACGACGCGGGAGCAGAACAGGCGTGATTACGACCGAACTACACGCCCATACACGCCCCGCGAGGGCAGAGTCTACAGTGAAGATCCCGCCCCTATGCCCTTTTTAGAGACATGTTTCGTCAGAGCTGGGGAGGAGGACTCTGTGAATTCCCCCATGAAAGTCATTCTGGTAAACGGGGAGGAGTGAGGAGGCGCTGTCTATTCTTTTTTACAGTCTATGGTTTTACACTATGGATTTGATCCTAAAAACGTTGATCAACCTTAGAAAGTAAAGAATACATTGTAAAAACGTTTTAGAGCTAAAGATTGTGTTTTTCTACATTTTACGTTTGATTATAGCATTGAAATTAAATCAAAATGTATTTTAACTCTTCTCACAGATATTTCCCCTCATTTGTCAATAAATAAGGCTGGCACTGCAACAATGAGGTTTTCTTTCAATGAACTGATGTATTTATCCCTAAAAGTTAACCATCAGTAAATGTGAGATGTAATTAATAATACAACATTTTTTGACTCTTGGAAGCAGCTGCAGGCTAGGGGCCCTTTGCATTCCCTTGCCGCGCCTTTGGTCAAATTCAGGGAAGAAATAAACTGAAGTTTGCTTCGACAATTTAGATAGCAAAAATGGAAACTGCTTTTAAATTGGTTAATGGAAAGATGAAGCTATGTAATTCCGTTCTGTGGAGCAAATGTTGTAAACAAAGACTCTTTTTAAGCATATCGATTTTTAAGAGAACCCTATATGTGACATTGTTTAATGTTTGCAAATGGAAGGCTCGGATGAGAACATAACTCCACAACACAACAGTGAAAACTCCAAACATTATCTCTGACTTGACAAGTAACTTTGTCGCACAGACAGAAGAAAAATCAATGGTAATCAGAACAGTTTTGGGCTCATGCAGAGCTAACCTTCAGCTTAAAATTAATTGGAGTCTGCAGAGTAAGGGCAATCTATGTAGCAGATTTTGGAAGCATGTTCACACTCCACATACATTAATGAATCAGTGTTAGAACATAAAAAGGTATAAAAAATATTTGTAATGGCCAATCAAAAAGAGCAATGAAGAAAATTGAGCTGATGAAAAGAAAAAAAGGGGGTAAAATTGCAGAAGTACTCTGTATCAGGTTGAAATGATAAAGCTTTTTCACTATGGAGGGCAATTAGATCTCAATTAATGCCATTTATCTCCAACAGACAGGACATCATTAGCCAGGAGAGAAGAGCTTCACTGCAGGGCCATCAACTATGATATTATAACAGAGTAGCAGACCGAAGGTTAAACCTTAACTCTCAGGGATAAAAAAGGGGGTTACAAGATTTTTCAAAAATAATGCCAAGGAATTAATTATTTCTCTTATTTTATTCTACATGGAGGGGCTTTCAAATGAAACATTACAAGAGAGGCAACATAAATTACATTCACATTTGTATTCATCTTATGGCTGTCAGTTTGCCACTTGTGCAGCAGGTGAGTGAGCAGCATGACAATGTGCATGTTGAAATATTAAGATCATAACTAGAGCATGACCAGGAAAGTAGATACAGTTTTTTTCTATCAATGTATTCTCTTTCCTTTTTATATGATCTTTCTTCTCATGATTACCCCAGTTTTCTGCTTTTCTAATGATTTATTGTATCCTCCCTCCGACTTTCTTCCTGTACACTGCTTTCACAGTTATCCTTATTCTTTTATATCGTGTCTAGAGAGGAGATCTGGTTTGAGATGTTTACTTTCCTGCACCCAAGCACATTTGAAAGCAAAACGTGTATTTACTGTACTGGGTTTGGAAATCAAGTTAAGTGTTCTGTAATTTCACTCAGTGAACATTGTAAAGAGAAATGAGCTATCTCTATTGTCAAAAATCAATACATCTGCAGACAAGGCAATTACCACGGTTTACTGGGTTTTTATATTTCTATTCTATCCTACCTCTGAGGTGGATTCTTATTATGCAGCTTTTTTATCATGTCCTAAGAAAAGATGAGCATGCATTTAAGTTTAAACTCTCAATGACAATTATTGTGCCTTCCAAAAAGAATAAACCCCCCTGAATATTTATACGTGTTCTCAAGTTGCATCGCAAACTTAAGAAACTTTTTTGAATTCTTTTATGAAGGTGCAACACAAAGTAAATCACATAGAAAAATAAATTCCCATTCTTTGCGAAAAAAGCTCAAGCTGAATCAGGTTGAATGGAAAGCTTCCGTCAATAATACATTGATACAGATTCTCAATTAGATTCAGGTTTAGATTTATGCTACACTAACTCATGCTTTCATTTGAGCCACTTCATACTAGCTCTCTTTCTTTTAGGGTCACCATCCTACTGGAGGGCGAATCTAAACTCCAGTCTCAAGAGTTGTGCAACTTGTAAAATACTGTCTTCCACTTTTTCTCTGTACTTATTGCTTTACACCTTCCAATGTACTCTGAGCAGCTTCCCTGTCCTGCTGAAGCAAAGCACCCTGACAGCATGATGCTACCACCACCATATTTCATGATGTAGATGGTTTGTTCATACTGTTAGTTGTTATGATTTGAATGTAGTACCCAGTATCTGTTTGGTCTTCTCTGATTGTTGCACCTTAGTTCCCGTCTGTTGCGTTTTCCACATGGCTTGTGATAAACTCCAGACGGGACTTCTTATGGCTTTTCTTTCGGCAATTCAGTTTGTGACATTTTAACATACAGTGGAAATTACAACTAATAGTTTCCCAAGAAATACATTTTTTCCAACTAAACTGGATTTCTGCAGCTCCCCCAGAGTTACCACAACATCTTGGCTGCTATTAATGCTCTCCTTACCAGTCCAGTTACTTAAGGTGTATAGCCATTACTTGGTAAATTTATATCTCATTAAAACTCTATCCATTTTCAGATAATGGACAGAACATAGGTCTTTGATATGTTAAACTTGTTTATTCCTTTATTATCTAGCCCTACTATAGACTCTTTTATCTCTGATAAAAAGTCGGCTGTGTTCTCTGTTCTTCATGATGCTGTTTGCTCACTAATGTCCTATAAGAAACCTCAGAGAGTTTCACAGAACAATTGAATGTATACTGAGATGAGATCACAGACTGATTGAGTTTGTTTGCTAATTATGTGACTTCTAGAAACCATTGATTGCACTGGAATTTTTAATGTCATAAAATATGCTAAATGTTAAGGATTATACGTATTTTCCCAAGGCTCTGTAAACTATTTCACTATACATAACTATTGTGGTAATTCTGTAAACTTTTATCATTCAGAAAGTAAAAGTCTGTTTTAATTAGCTTGCATGATAGTAAAGAAATGTTTTGTCAAGCATTGTTTATGCAGGAAAGCTTTTAAGTCATAAAACTCTGGGGTGAGTTTAAATTGCAAAGCTGTAAAAGCAGGATGTTTAGATAAGAAACTGGGAGAAAAGTTTTAGAGAAGCAGATAGCCATTTAACCATAAATTTTTATAATGAACCTTTGACCCAGAACACAGACACCCATCTTCGGACTCCAGGATTCTCTGACAGCAAATCATCGCTAAGACACTGTTTGGAAATGTTCTGATTGGACGGAGTTAGAAACGCCTAAAGTCCTGGCGAGGGCCGGTTTCTATAAAGTTGTGAAATGAAGATCAGTTAATTGTTCAGATTTCTTTAAGTCTGGACCACAGAGAAACTAGGGCAACTTTCTCTGTAAACTGCAATTTGTTAATCTGTTCAAAATAAATGTTAACTGGAAATTGGCTCCATTTTGTCCCTGCTTGAACATGCATTGAATTACTTATGATAATTATTTAATTCAACAACAATTTGGTGACCTCGACGTGTGCAGGGTTTTTGGACCGAACTCCAGTTATTTTTTAAGTTAATTAACGGACATGTATTTGCTCTATTGACAATCTGCGCAGAGTTGCGTAGTTTTTTTTTTTTTTTTTTAATTCTATTGATTGGTTAATCTAACATTGGGTAATGTTGTCATGCAAGTTAAATATGTTTTTTGTTTTTGTTTTGGGCAGATTGACTGTTGCAAGCCCGTGGTTGAAGCGGCTCCATTGTATGTGTCTCTCTTCTGAGCAGGATTGCGACCTGCTTTGCACTCCGCAGAGAGACACCGGTGCCTGCTGGGAGATGGAGTTTGTTACTCTGCAGGACAATGGAGCAGATGGACCGGATGTTGCGGTCACTTCAACGACTCAAAATCGGAACCAAAGTGCGGATCGGGGCTGGAGAAGTGGCGATCTCAATTACGGAAGGACGCTTTCGTAAGGTTGTTCGAGGCTGGCAAACGGAAAATAGATTACGGAGCGCCTGGGTTGCCCTCTGTTAATCTGAACGGATTACTTTGAACTGCTTGCGTTTCTTTCAAACGTGCGCGTCAGCACCGCAAATTGAAATGGGAAAATGATCCGGCATTTTTGGTGAGGTCCAATGAGGTTAGTGTTTTAAATTCTGCTTGTACAAGTGTGTGTCTGTATGTGTGTGTGTGAGATGTTTTTTACGCAGGCGCTTGGCGAGAAGTGCTGGTGATGTTGCGTTCTGGGTTAAAATGTTATAGTATAAATAATGAACTCGAGTATAATAAATAAATTAACATAGATAAATATATATATAACTGCATATGATGGATGACTGAAATTAAATATCTATAAGAATTAGTTGTGAACATTTACGACAGGCCATCAGAGCGGCCGCCCTAAGCTAGGAGCTAATTCTGTCGGAGTGGTTTGCTTGATAGCACGGCTAACATACGATAGCTGTGCCTATATGTTTTGATAAATAAATTAGTGGTTATAGGCGGTTTTCTGCCATCTGTTCGAGTCTTTTGAGGGGTTTTCTGGAAGCCGGCGCCAGGAAATTTCTCAAAGCGGACTACGTAACTTGTAACAGACTGGTCTGAAACCTCCGCGATAAAATAATTAATTAGGTCTAAAAGCCACCGCTTATAATGTTGTGTTTTTTTGTTAATGGTTTTGGGCTGTAACGGACGTAGTTGAATCGGTGTTTGCTGTGCGGGACGGCTGAAATTGGAAAAATATGTTTCAGTCCGCGTGGACGAACAGGAGAATGTTTTGTTCGTGCCGAATTAAAGTTTGGTACAGTGGTATAAATTGTGCGGATTAAGTCCTGGTATTGCGGTAAGTCATCTTCTAAAGTGTTTGTTGTGATTTTTTGGAGTTTTTCGCCGTACGTTTTTGTACTGTTTTGCCTTTCGTTTCACAAAGAAAGCTAACGGTAGCACGTTGCTATAGGCTGTTGTGCTAACTTAGCGCTGGTTGCTTCTGTGTGTCAATGTGTTTGTGGTTGAAACTAACTGCATGTTCTATGTGTTGCAAGCTGAAAGTTGATTTTGGATAGAAAGTGATTACAGACTCCTGCAGACGATTGTCTTGTTAAGACTTAAACGAATTTGGATTTTGTTAAATTTTACTGGTTAATTAGGATGTAAAAAGGCCTCGGGAAAACTGCTCAGATAACTTTTGGTTGCTACTCCCTTTCGGCAATGGTTTAGCACATTTCTACGAAGGGCAATTTTTTAAGGTGTTTCATGTTTAACTGAACTGTTACGGTACAGAGATTACAGATTAACAAGTACATGCTGAATTTGGTTAACTGGTTTTACGAGGGGAGCATGTAAATTTATTTGGGATAATTATGCATGTTACAATTAAACGAAAATGATTACGAACAGTTACTCATGAGTCGATTCTGACTTGGTGTAGTTTTAATTTTTGATTTCATCTTTAAAATTAAAAAGAGGGAGTTTATAGTCAAAATAAAAGATGCATTTTTGAATCTTTAAATAGGTGGATTTTTTGCTTTTTTTGATTGATCTAAGCAGGAGTTGTTAAGTTGGCCTAAATAAAGATAAAGCTATAAGTAGTAATTATAAGCATTTAACGAAAAGCAAACGGTATTAATTGGAAAGCAACAAACTGGTTTAAATTATTTTAATAAGCACCGTGTTGAATGGTACAGAAAATGAGTATGTGATTTAAATAAGTATCATTTATGCTAAAATTATGTTTGGCTTATTTCTGATGGCTCTATAGACTTTAGAAATATAGCTTAGTCTCTGAATGAATGACCTAAAGGAGACTGGTGTTAAATTATTTACACAATTGAACATTCTTAAGGATTTTCTGGACACAAAATGCTTATTGGAGTTATCAAAATTCAACTGGGGCTCAAGAAGTAACCCAGTACACTTCAATTCCGTTATAAATTAAATGTCTTTACCATGCAAAACAACACTTATCATAGTGATAGTTTATAAACCATGGGATTTGAATGTTTGGTTTTAAAAAAGAAAACATTAAAACACAGAGTCATCTTTAAGTAATCAGTTTGTTTTTAACAGACTGGGGATAAATTTGGAATTGGTCTAAGGATTGAAAGTAACAATTAAAGTCTTAGGTAGATTTATTTAAGAACAAATAATGAATGTGACCGAAATGATGGTTTAATTTGAAAGTAAGAAGTAAATTCTAAATTCATTTATTTTGATCGTGTAGAGGCAAAATGTGATTGGACCAGCTACATTGAAGTAATTTTTACCATATATTTGAATGCACATTTTGTTTTGACAAATAAGAATCGGTTTTGGTTTTGAAATTTAAGATTAATCTTTCAGATGTTCTTCAGCTAGTTTATTGATGCTGAGAGTAAATTTACAGGTCCTAAAACATTTTGGAACAGATCTGATCCTAGAATAATGACATAATATATCATTTGATTAGTGGGGACTCTGTAACTGACAATTTATTTAGATTTTTGATTTTATTTTCTTTATTTTTTCTTATTTTTATTTTTTGTTTTTTCCTCTTTCTCTCTCAAAATTTATATATTGGGTTCGATTTGGATTATGACCCAGATTTTTGAACTGCGGTCTGTTTATTAATTAGAACTTTGGAAAATGTTAATTTGGGAAGCTGGATTAAAGAAAACGTGATTCAGTGGTAATGTATTTGACGTCTCTAGAAGCTTCAATTTAATTTGGTGTTTATCATTGGAGAAAATACAATAAAAAAGAAGCCTGAGAGGAAAAGAGGGATACTGAAAAGAAAAATGCTGGTTTTTATTTTTTAGTCTGTTATTATTTTATTTTATTTTTTACCCTCTTTTATTGACTTTTTTGTTTTGTTTTGTTTGACTGCTGAGGGGAATTAGACTATTGTGCATCCTACGAAAATTAAAGAGGAGTTTTAGTTGCAAAAATCATTTTGACTATGTTCAGTTCTTTCACAGAATCGGACAGATGTTTTTGAAGTATGAAAAGTTTTCATTGTTTACAATCAAGAATATTTGGGCAAGTGACCACATTTGGGTTTGTTTAAAGAGGAATCATATAAGCAAAAGTACTTTGAATGGATATTGGATTGTGTTAAAAAAAAAAATATATATACTTTAGGTTTGGCAAATATTTATAGGGAAGTTGTTTTGTCAGTGATTTAAATCTTGGATTTTTCTTTAGAAATATAGATAGACTTTGAAGTATAGCAAACTGAAGACTGTTTTTGTAAACTATGTTGTGTTATCAGTGAGTACTCTTCTCTGGTTTTGTTTTAAACATTTGATGTTTTTAACCTTTTTCAACATCAACAACAGTTATCTCAATGTAAGAAGCATACTTATATTAGCAGAAATTATTAATTGATTAAAGGGACAGAGTCGGGGAAAAGTGGTGTTAAGTCTGATTACAAAGGGGTTTAGTTCAATATGAGCTATTCGTCTCAACCTCAGTGAAGCGAAACCAGGAGAGCCACTTTTCCATAGCGACTTTTTAAAAAAAAAAAAAGGGATAGAACCTTTGCAGATGGTTATTGCCTTTATTTTTGTTATTGCAATGTTTTAGTGGTGTATTAGCAATATCTAACAGAAAAATCCAGCCTTTTTGTTTGTTTCTTTTTTGATTTAATTTTGTTTTTCTAAGAACTAAGCGTGTTGATGAGATATTGCGATGCTCCATCTTTATAAATGTTTAATTTACACATGAGATGAAAGAGACATTTATCAAATTGAAAAAATTGAGGAAGGCATTGCATTGATGAAATATAGAATATAAATTGGATGAAAAATGAAGGAATTATTAATTAAAATACGCAGGGGACGTATTAGAACAACAGTTTAATTAGACGTATAAGGATTGATTATTATTCCTGGTGGAGAGAGCAAACCTGTTGATTGGTATATTTTTACCAGAATTGAAAGTGAAGAAATTATTACTAGTATAACTGATTGAAGTAAAATTAAAGTAGAGCCCACATAGGCAGTCTGAGTGTGGAAGATATTTAAATTCAGCATTCAAGGAAGGAGACTAATGAATATGAAAGTAAAATGTTTGAATGTAACTTGATTTGAATGAGCTGAAAGGAGGGACTGTCTGTTTTTTTCTTACTCTAATTATATATTTTTTCTCTTTTTCTCATCCTGCAGCAGAAATACCCCTCAGATAAACATTCTTGAGATGGAATTTATGATCCTGGGGGATGAGATGGGTGGGGGTGCGTGGGCTGATGACGGATAGTGCCAGGCGCCCGCCGTAACGGCCACAGAGAGAAACATCTTTACGACCAGCGCAGAATTACCACTCTCTTGTGCTCTGCTCCCACACAGGGAGGCACAGGTGAACTGGAGGCCACCCTAGGGGGGAGCACGTTTCCTCATGCTGAGCTGAACTTTCAAGGAATTCACTTGGCTGGCGTGAGATGGACAGTTTCTGCTGAAGAAGTGATGATCAAAGACTGTTGATTCAATGTCACTGTTGCTGAATTAACCACAAGAGTTTCTGTTTGTCTGATCGAAGGTGGCCGCGGTTCTACGTATTTTGATAACCCCATGTCTTCCCCAGGATTATCTCCGGGTAAAATACCACCATTTACCGGGAACAAAATTTGGCAGGAAAAAATTGGGCCGATAGCAGGGGGTTGCTGGCTGGTGAGAGAGAAAAAACATTTTTTTCTTTCTTTTACGTTTTCATCCACAGGGATGTACTGAATTTAAGAAAGGATATATTGTAATGGAACAGACATAAGTGTCTTAACCTGGATAAATAAAATAAGTAAATTTAAGAATCAATTTGGGTGAACAAGCAAATGGATAGTAATCAGTTGAACTGTACACAAAAAGTAAATTCTTGAGCCTGCTCTTGTTTTTAAATCCATTAATGAGGGAGGTGTTTTTTGGTTTAGTTTTTAGGAAAAACAACGGTGTGTCAAAATAATGTGGATTTGCTCTTTCCCCAGGGATTATTTTTAATTAGGTGGGTGAAATAATTTCTTGGCACAATGCAGTTGAATTAGATTGAAAAGGAGTGATCACAAGACCGGATCAAAAAAACTGTCTTTTTTAGATGTTTACAAGCTTATGCCCCCAGGGTTATCTCCAGGATTCAGCAGCACGTGAGGAGCACACAGTCTCCTCTGGTCACAGCTGCTGAAGGCATCCAAGGTACAGCTCCAGGTCGAAGGCGTGAGGAGTCCAGTGGTTCAGCAAAGTTCCAGATGACAGCTGGGAACACACACAAAGTGCAGCTCCACGCCAACGACGAACCTGGTCGGATTCTGCCTAAGGAGGGTCGTGAAGGGTTTGACCAAGCTGCATCGGAAGCTGGGGCCACAGGCGGCGGGGCCTAGCTCACCCAGAAGGTTGTTTGGGTGGTGATATTACTCATCCAGTGTGATCTATGTGCCAATGAATGAGATGGGCAATTTGAAATTGCCATCTCAAAAGAGGGATCTACAGAAGAAGATCACAACTCAGCAATCAGCTGCACAGCAGGTTTTGACCAGCCCACATCGGTGGCCTAAGCTATAGGAAGCGGGGCCTGTCTGTGCATTTGTGTATATTGGGGGAAATGCTCAATTAATGAAGTAATTGGCATTTCAGAGAGTGGTTATTTGCAAATTTGGGAGTGAAAACTGGAACACTAAAAAATAGGAGCCCTCCACACTGATCAGCTCTGTATATTGCTCTCCAGCTGCCAGGAGCCATTGAGGGGGATAAAATGAGTGAAGAAAGAGGATCAGAATACAAATAAAGACTGAACATTTATTAATAATTTTTTGCATTTTACAGGTTGTTTAACTATTTGATTAACTATTTTATTCACAAGTGAAGAGTGATAACACTGCCTAAAAGGGTTCTTAATACCTTCTATTTCACAGGTTTCTAAACACTTTAAGTTTGATTTCTTTCAGAATATAATATAGTAATAATGTCTATGTTCATGGATTTTCTGAGCTTCTTCTACACTATTAACATGTATCAAGTCAGATTTAATTATTTCTTCACATGTAAGACATTCCTATACATTGTGGGTTTTGAATTAGTTTGTGGGAATTGTTAAAATAAATTTTTTGGTTAATGCCAAAAGAGGGTGAATCTATGATTAACAGATTTACATTTTAATGGGAGTTAAGGTTAAAAAAGGTACTTTAATAGTTTGTCTTTTGAATTTTAGTCTGGAATACTTCATGTTTTTAAACTGATGAAATTTCTTGGATTTGATTTTTTGCATTCTCAAAAAGCTTTACAGGTTTTGATCTTTAATCAATCCATTTTTAAAAAATGGATTGAAAAGAGGGAATAATTGTGGTAATTCTGTAAACTTTTATCATTCAGAAAGTAAAAGTCTGTTTTAATTAGCTTGCATGATAGTAAAGAAATGTTTTGTCAAGCATTGTTTATGCAGGAAAGCTTTTAAGTCATAAAACTCTGGGGTGAGTTTAAATTGCAAAGCTGTAAAAGCAGGATGTTTAGATAAACTGGGAGAAAAGTTTTAGAGAAGCAGATAGCCATTTAACCCATTAAATATTTATAATGAACCTTTTGACCAGCACACAGACCACCCATCTGCGGGGACTCCTGGATTCCTCTGACAGCAAATCATGGCTAAGACACTGTTTGGAAATGTTCTGATTGGACGGAGTTAGAAACGCCTAAAGTCCTGGCGAGGGCCGGTTTCTATACAGTTGTGAAATGAAGATCAGTTAATTGTTCAGATTTCTTTAAGTCTGGACCACAGAGAAACTAGGGCAACTTTCTCTGTAAACTGCAATTTGTTAATCTGTTCAAAATAAATGTTAAACTGGAAATTGGCTCCATTTTGTCCCTGCTTGAACATGCATTGAATTACTTATGATAATTATTTAATTCAACAACACTATCTACAGTGTGTTTATTTAGCTAGTAAATTATACTCTTCAGTGCATGAAGAACAACCGACATATGTGGGATTATTCTTGCATGCTTTTCACACTGTATCCTGAAAATTTCCCTGACAACTGTCTCAATATTGTCATCTGAAAAAGTAAATAAGACCTCTCAATCAGCGAGTCACATTAGAGGTACACTACTTTTTTCACCACGCCAAATCCAAATATGAAAGCTTCCCTCAACTGTGCTGCCGCTTTTAGCTGGAGAATGACACACATTTCCCCCTCCAGCAGCATCAAAGCTATCTATGAATTCATTTTTAGGTGCAAACCTACAATGACATATATGCAAAGTGAACACTAGGGCTAACCCTTTGACTGAGAGCAAAATATTTTGGAACAAATGACAGTGTTGATTACCACCTTCAGGTATTTTAAACCCAATTTGTTGTCTTTTGAATGTTTGTACACAGCATGTACTCATACTGAAGCTGACAATATGTGAAATGTTTCCAGAGAAGTCCTTTAATGGCATTTTCCATTAAAAGTCACAAAACTATAAATGTTTTAGTTTAAAGTCACAAACCATTCCCTGTTAAAGCTGCATTATTACAGCATTTTCGGTTTAACATTTTATTGCAACAAGAAGTTAGCTGGTTACAGGAACTGGATGATTTTAAAATCTTAGCTCATTTAAAAAAATTACAATAAATTCTGTAATTTAAAAGATTGTAACTAATAATCAAAGATTCACCATAATAATCTACTTCTAAGTTGTACTGAACATTTATTTGATTGAACAGGACTGCCTGCTGCTGGCTAGTAATAAACTTTAAATTAGATATTTTTACAAACAACTGATTCACCATAATAAAAGGCCACTAGGTTGTGGTGACAACACTTTACTGTGGAAGTTGTTACAGAATAAAGAGCTAATTTGATTGCTAAATTACTAAAATGTTCTAAAAATGAATTGAGTGGAAACACAAAAGGTTTAAAGAGTTTCTTTTTTTAAAGATTTTTTTTAGCACTAGTGGCATTTAACTGAGAGATCCTTGACAGGAAATGGGGTGAGATAGAAGGAAAAAGACGCGCAGCACAGGTCCCGAGGTCAGGATTCGAGCCAGTGACAACTGCGTCGAGGGCCGTAGGCTCCTATGGGGCGCCCACTCCACAACTACACCATATGACGCCCCAGTTTAAGAAGTTTCTAAAAAAAGGATTATTTTCTGTGGAGGCTTTTCTGCTGTTGATAGGCTGCAATAACCATTTGATGTCAGCAGAGAATAGGAAGATGAATATATTACAACAAAGCGGGCCCGTTTTATTAGTTTAAAGGTATATATTTTCTCTGTTATGGAACAGGCTGGATTGAGAAATGTTGTAAATCTTTTGGAAATGTCAAAGTTGATGCTAACTGCACTAATACAGTAATCGTGCAACTCATAGAAGTTTTGCTAGAAGAAAAAAAAGAGAAAAATTCTCTTCATCTTGTTTTTGTTTAAAATATGAGTGAAATCCTGTTTAACTGGAGAGTTGTATAACACTGCGTGCTCTCTCTCTCTTGCTCTCTCTTTCACTCACACACACGGTGACGTTGGCTCTGATCCTTATATATAAATTATTAATTATCGTACAGAACAAAAATTTTTCTTAAAATTGCTGGTATTTACACTACTATATGACAAAAACAAAAATGCAAAGAGGAAATTTTCACACTTAACAATATGGGTTCGACCTGTTTGTAGGCTGCATAGTTGGGCAGTAGCACTGTTGCCTTGCAGTGAGAATGTTTTCTGAGCCAGTTAGTTCTACATGATCTACCTGTGTATGTGTGGATTCTCTCCAGGCACTCTAGCTTCCTTTCACAGTCCAAAAATATAGTTTAATTGGTCTCTCTCCATATTTTCCTTAGGTGTGAGTTTGTGCTTGCATGGTTGTTTGTCCTTTTTATCTCTGTGATGAACAGCAGACCTGGAGGTAGGCACTAGCCTCCCCTTTGCAACCCAACAAGGATAAGCAGGTATAGACGATGGATAAATGAAAAAACCTGTAAGGAAAAATGCTCTTTCCTAGAATCTAAATAATTTAATTTAGAAAGGTAGAGTTTTGAAACTAAAGCATTGTATTTGTTTTATATAACCTAGCTCTGGTGCAATGTTTCTTAGCAGTGGGAAGCTCTTCACAAAACCCTGCAGAACAAACTTGTTCTTATCCTACAGTTTTTCACTACAAAATATGTACTAAAACAGCTTACTGCAGATAAAAAAGATGCAACAGAAAACAGGAAATAAACAAGCAAAATAAACATATTGAACTGCAGACAGTACAAAACACAACCTAAGTGCAGGAACAAATATATGTATATCAGTACAGCTGTTTGCATAAACATTTACATAAAAGCTGAAGACAATAAAGAAACGTTAAACTGCAACTCTAGGTTGAAGGTTTAGTTAAGAATATGAGTAGGGGTCCCTGTCTCCATTGAAGACTACAACTCACAAACAAAAATCACTTATACTGTCCATGCCAAAATCTGTCTGCTATGTGCATTTACATGCATTAACACATCTTGTTTTATAGCTAACCTCTGAGCCTATTAAATAATACCGCTTTTAATTTAACTCCATGATATGTTAATGAGACCAATCTGATTTATAGATCAGAGATATTCTAGACACACTTATCTCAATGCAAAATCATGCTAAGTAAATTTCTGAGTAAAGGTAACTTTTTCTCTGGTGTATTTATTGGTCTGGTAGAATGACCTCATTACAGACTGGAGACAAGTTTATTTCTAACTTCCCAAACTACAATGTAAACTGGCAATTACTGTATACTGTAAACCCTTGCAGGGATGTTGATGTAAGTAAGAATTTACAAGGTTTCATTTTATGTTTACAACTGATAAATTTGTAAACATTCCTGTGGGATTTCAAGTGTGCATCAGACTCCAAGGTAAGCAGGGGCCGCAGGAAGCTGCAAATTCTTGTTTTGCCTCAGGCCTGCTCTGTATGCCATCAAAAGGAAATATGTAATACATCCTAAAGTGACAGTGACTTGTGGCAGCTTTTAAAATGGGCAATATGACTCACAACCCAGGGTGTCACCATATCAGAGGGTGACATCAATGCATGGAAACAAAACATCATTTGAGGCTGTTTTTTTCTTTATCTTCAATTGCTTTTTGTGAGCCCTAGATAATGGGGACAGCAGATTGTAAGGAAATGTGCATCAACAAACAAACGATGAGCCCTAAAAACGATCCTGATTTAATTTGTTATAACAGCTAATCACTCAAATAAATCAAAGACAGAAGAGTTATGTGAGGCCAAAATATGACATTTGAAAACATTCTTTCTTAGTTTTATTACAAAAAGGTACATAAGAAGTCTCTTTGCATACCTAGGGTTGCATACAAGGGGACCAGGGGTGGCACTCCGGGAGGTATTTCTGCAAGAACAGCCTCTGGCTTTGACTTTTAAAGTAAAACTACAGTGAAGTTTTAATAAAGAGTCACGATCTCATGGGTAATAACTCCTTATCCGAAGTGGAGCAGGACAGAGTTGTTTTATGGGACCAAAACATTGAATATGAAAACAACACTGCGTTGATTGAGACGCTGGAATTAAAGCAATCAAAGGAGCCACCTCCATGGGAAGTGTTGCGCATTCTAACAATCCCTTTAAATTATCTTTTGTACCTTAACTATGGCGCATATTCTAAATTTTTTTTTTTAAATCATATTTCCTTAAAGCGTTTTTGAGAAAAAACAATTGTTTTGTCTGAAAATGCAAACAAGGTTATTAAAAGCCTCATTATTGAAAGTATGTTGATTATGTTGTTACTACCCCTCCTTCGCAGTCCCAACAGTTGCATAGCTATTCCCGCAACTGTTTTTGTCAAATTGCAGAGAATTGTCCTTATAGGCTTAGTTTAAAATAAATAAAGAGAGAGATGAAATTCTTCACATTGCCTTAGCTTTCACAGATCAAATTCCCAAAATGTATCTTTGAATATGTCACGATTAGACTTTTGGCATGTAAAAATGCAGATGCCTAAGCGGATTAATATAGGTTGTAGCAGAGAAATAAAAAAATAGTCTTACGAGAAGAAGTGACAAAGACAAGTGTTAAACTTACTAGTTTTGTAAGTGGGAATTCCCTTTACATCGTACTGCAGGTGTCGGTGTGCTGCGCCTTCTCCAGCACTGGACCCACGATCCACTCCAGCGCTCTCCAGGACAGCCGGCTGTCAGCCAAAAACGTGACCAGAATATTTCGCCTACGTTTTGTCATAAATATTACAGCGGGAGGGGGGAAACCCTCCGCGCCTGCAGATGCAGAGCTACAGTATGTGTTGTCTGCTCACAAATCCACTATTCCCCCTGTTTTTGACGCGTTTCTTTAACACGGTGCGGTAACACTTGTCCCCTGCTAAGCCGCAGACTTACACACCATCCCACACACGGACCGGTCACAGGCATGATGGTGCGCAAATGGCACGCTGGAGCGCAATCGCTCCATCCCAGCGACCAATACGGTGATCTGCACGCGGAGGGGAGGGGAAGCAGTGAGGATGGAGAGAAGGAGGTTTGTTGGGAGGGGAGGAAGAGATAGGGAGGCAGGAGGATGAGTGGGTGGGTGGGTTGTGGGGTTGATGGTGTGCATGGGTAGCGTTTCACAAGGACAACCTGAAATTCCTCAAGGGTGAACGCTTGTCTTGTAATTCACCGAGATTTCCCCAATGCGTCTCCTTCCATCTCTCCCCTAAAACGCATTACGCACACTTGTTTCATCTTCCTCAGAGGAATACATGACTGGATATAAGGGCTTGATTTTACGATCGGCGCCCCTCCGCATTGGGGGAGACTTTAAGACCCATTTCATCTTTGCTGCAACACGTAGGGATTTCCTGTGACTCTGTTAGCCAAACAGATTCACAGGTCCAAACCCACGGAGCTAAAGAGCATCCTTCACTCTGCTGAGCACTCTGTCAGAAGCTGTGTCAAGGTCACATGCTGTTGAATTTGTGACCTTGTAGCACAATAAATAAAATTCCCCTGTCAGTGCTGCTCACGTGGATTTTCCTCTTCGGAGAGACGTCAATGTCCATCTGAATGTGTGAGATAATATAAGAGAGCAGAATTACGATAAAAGCTGGGCTCTATTTCATAACTAAATACTGATATCAAACTGAAGCAAATGGGCAACTGTTCTATTAAGTTTTTATTTCATCTGAAAAGCTTGCTTTTAAACTTTTAATGCTAATAAACAGATGGTGAAAAATTGTGTAGCCTTGAACAACAAACATTTAATGGCTCTAACTGGATGAATGCAGATGCAGAAGAATCACCAGACTACCATCTTCATAATTCTGGTCTTTGCATTCAATGAATTAAATGTTGAAGATATTAATCAGTTTTTTTGTTTTGTGTAATTACATGTATTTGTTAATTTGATTTTGCTTGTTTTAAGAAGGACTTGTTATTTCATAATATCACTTGTTATTGCTCTAAACTAGGGATTAAGGAATATTCTGATCCTACCCCAGATCCTATTATGGCTTTTTTGATGAATCCCTGATTAAACTCAGATTGCCTGTTGTTGTACTACTATCTGATTTTATGTCAGTTACACTTCCAGTGGGCCTAGCTTAAGGATTTGATTTTTGTTTTTGTTTTAAATGCATGGCATTTTAACACATGCTTGCAAATCTGTATTAAAGGCAAAGCACTGTATTTCTTTCAACTTTATTTTTAACAGAACAATCCAAACATTTTTCACTCTGCTAATTGAATACCGAACAATACCATAACAATTTTGGTCATTTAACATATTTTTTCAAATCTTTAATTTTTGAAATAGGGCCCAGTTTTTCATAACACTTCATACAAATAGCATAACTCCTCAGATTATTTGCGAAACTGAAAACTTCTAACCACTGTACAATTTCTTGCAAAACCCTTATTTTCATGTAAAAACATCTAACACATCTGTGTCTGTGGCCATGCTAAAACCCAAACTTAGGGATGTTCTATGACAGCTTTTTTACAATATCAAATACCGTTATATTTTACATCTTAAGTTTCTATACAGATACCGCTGATAGATGTCTACTGTACCTAAGCATTCACGCATTCACGTAAGCGTTCACGCTCAGAAATGCAAAAGCCAAGTTATATGTTTCAAGTTTTGCCAAATAAACAGTAATATGTCAAAAAATATACCTCTGATGGGTCCTATTTAGATATTTTGAGTGACATGAGAAGTAGCTGAAGAGTGTGATGCATGATACCCCTTAATATTCCTGCTATCTTCCTTCAAGCTGTTTTTAAAAAGCAGCAAACCCAAATTAAAATGAAAGCTGTACTTGGACCATTTTTTGTAAAGGCAGTGTCGGGTCTCTTTTTCTCTCATAACAGTCAAAAGTGCTTTTGTTACCAAGTAATATGATCTTGAATACTGTTAAATATTACATTTTATGTCCTCTGTTTATTTTCTGAAAGTACAATCTTTAAAAGCAGCTTTAGAATGGTGATTGATTTATTGATTGATTGATTGTTCGATTGATTGATTGAAAAACAACCACATTGTAAGTACAAAGCACAGAACAATAAAAAAAGCAACACATAAAGATAAAAGAAAACTACTACAAAAGAATATGTTAAGAAACATTAAAAGCCTTTCTAAAATATAGCAGACAAGTAAAATTAGGAGGATATAATACCTAAAGCCTCCATGTGCCTCCACAGTTTTGTCAAATTTTGTTATGGACTCTGGTGATGCAACTCTATAACTTTAAGTTCCTTCAATTAAGTATTAAGCTTTTTTTCTACATTTGAATGTATATTTGAAGTCTATGTGATGTTAATGATCTCACTTATGAACCCAGAAAATCATGAGGGTTGTTCAAGTTGATCCCTACTTTAAGCCCCTTTGCATGTCTTTTCCCCTTCGACCCTCCTCGTAACCCACCTCCTCATTAAAAATATATTCCCTGTTTTTCACATCTTTTGTTTCAGTGCATCACATATACAAGACATAGAAAGCACCCTGCAGATCCCCTCAGCTGCATGTTTTCTTACTCCAGCAAACACTACAGCCTCACATTGCCCTTGCTACGGATCTGAATCTCTCGTGAAAACAGTCACATACAAATGCAAAGCTAGCCCGTGATTAGGAGCATCTGCCAAACACCCACGTGCCATATGCCTGAGCCTCTTGGCCAAGGAGGGGAAAAAAACACATACAAACATGCACACACAACACTTGAAAGAAACTGAAAATGCATAAATATATACGTCCATTTCTTATGCTGGTGTGGACAAGCACACGCAGCTTAACCGCACAACTAAACACAGCAAAGCATGCTAAGACATAGTTCAGTCTGGATTTAGATTGTTAATATTTTTAAGGAAAATCTCTTTTGGCAAACATTTTATTGAGGTGTTTTGGGGGCAAAAGTATTTGTGCCTTGTAACAGGGAAGTTGAACTCACAGTGGAAAATTATTCTAGCAGTTTTGTAATTGTAGATTATTTTCAGTATTTCACAAAACAGAACAACAGTTACACATTTTCAATGTCTTAAATAGGCCACAATGCACAAATTACATTATTTGAAACCACAATTTAAAAATAAAATCTTAAATTTACAATAATGTCCCAACAGATAAAAAAAACTAATGGTGCAAAATGCATCCGCGAACCTGTGTTTAAAGAAACAAAAACATTTATACTTTTTTGTTGCTCACACACACACAAAGCAGTGAATATGAGTGTGTGCTCCTCCTTTCGCTCCATTTACAGCATTGTCAATAACATTTTTTGATTTCTGATTCCGATTGTAGTTAGGAAAAGGCTAAAGGGCAATTTTGTATTAGTGAAAAGCAGTGTTGCCACAGTTACTTTGAAAAAGTAATGTGATTACTGACTACTGATTACTCATTCCAAAAGTAACTTAGTTACTTTACTAATTTCTTTATTTTCAAAGCAACTAAGTTAGATTACAAGTTACTTTAGTAGTTACTTTCAGCAGCTGCCAGTAGCATTTCCCACCGCCTTAACATAAAAACAATAACCGGTTCTTAACAATACTCACTTTATTGGAAATACATTTTAACAGTAAGGCCAGAAATATACTTTCCTTTTAACCTCACGTTAACCAGTAACTATGAAGCATGTACTATTGGAGAGTTCCACTAGGGGGCAGTTACAGAGTAAAACTCAGACTTACGGGCTCACACCAAAACAAACATGGCGACCGTAAAGGAGATAATCAGCTGTTTCGAACTGTAACAGAAAAAGACGGCAGCAGTGTTGTTGAAGGTATGTAAAACCATATTTACCGCCATTGTCGCTTGTTTTCCTAATGCTTTTGCCACCATGGACCAAATATATATTTTTGCTTAAGAAATTACAAAAATAGTAACGCGCAGTGGCTTAAAACAAGTTACTTTAATCCGATTACCTATATGGAAATAGTAACGCGTTAGATTAGTCGTTAATGAAAAAGTAGTCATATTAGGAGTAACTCGCTACTAAGTAACGCATTACCGGCATCACTGGTGAAAAGACTAGAAAAAAGTAAAATTACTAAACTTCTACAAACATTTTATTTAACAGTTTTTAAATATTTACCACAATTCACTTATAGAAGAGCCGATGGGGCATAAAACTGTAGTTTGTCTCTGTGGGTGAAGGTGGCAACAATAGTCGAACGACAGGATTTTCTGTAAAGAACCTCAAAATCTACCATTTGACTTTGTCAACAGAGAGTGATATATCTGTTCCCCCCCTCTGTGTAGGATCTTATGTCATGGGAATGTTAAATGTCATAATAGAAAGATAAGCCTAAAAAGAATGCCTTTCCCCTTTTGATTTTATAAGCTGATATCAAACTATGACATTTACCTGTGATGTGTTTTTTTACAAAGAAACGTTTTCTCCAAAAAAACATGAATAAATCTCAGCTTGTCAGTGTTTCACTGCTTATCCGCAGGCTTAACACAATTTTTTTTAGCCTAACTGCAAACAAGCCTGTTCATTTTTTGGTTGAGTCTGCAAAAGGTCATACTTCACTAATAGTTGTGTAAATGTCATAGCTGATGGTGAGGATTTTTTTCTAAAGGCATTATCAAAACCAAAAACTTCTTCCACTTTGGGCTTTAAAGCCTGTATTAAACAAGCTAATTAAGCCTCTCTTAACAGGCTAATGTAACCCATCTATAGTATAATATTCTCCAGTGTAAATGTGAAACATATTTTTATCTAATGCATTACAGTATTCTCTGTACCAGTACAAGCAATAAGAATATTTAATTTTAGCCTTGTTTTTTTTCTTACGATGCATTCACACCAAAAGTGTCAAAAAGTGGCGCACACCCCTAGCTGGACGCTTGAACATTCGCACCTATAAGCGCTACCAAAGCAAAGTGGACATGCTTCAAAATATGCTATTTTCACATGCCTGAAGCTGGAAATACACAACTTGTGGGAGGACCATATATGGGACCACTCCGATCGCATTACATGTTCGGCCTAGCCTCAGGCGGAGCTGGGACCACTCCAGCGGAGGATCGGTCTGGGAGAGCTAAAGATCCAGTCAAGCTGCGGGGCATCCATAAACACCGACCCCTCGCCGTGTCAGCAGGCCCAGTTGGAGAAACTGTTGTCACACGTAGGTCCAAGCATCGCCCACAAAGTCACGAACTACAATGCTGAGCTGCTGTCCATCAGTCTGCGGTTAGTAAAAGTATATAATATATGTGAGCAGCGCAGGACGTGCTGAGGTGGAGCTATTTCCAGGCTTGTGTTTACTCCTCCAGAGACGCTGTCTAGGTGAGGAAGCTCTTCATGGCTCACTCCTCAGTGGAAACAGTAGGCCCTTTCCAGCCACAACGGCTGTTTTAAGAGCCACCTACAAACCTCGTAAGAGCTTTCCTGTCTAACTAGTTTAACCTCTTTATAATATTTCTCTTTTTTTATTCCTTTCTCTGTATCGAAAACAGCTGGTGTCATGTACAGTAAGTCGGGGTGATTTGCCACAGTGTTTATCAGTATTTCCTTCATGTCATGCTAATGCTGTGACTCCATGTCATTCACAGCATCGCTGACATCCCATCACCAGGCTCCTGATTGGTTGACGCAGCGCAACTTGAAGCCAAAGTTCAGATTTTTCAACTTCACACGCAAAAGCAAAAAATGCACCACATAAAATGCAGTGCATATTTTCGGTTGAGCCTCAAACGCCTGATCGGTCAAGCAAATCAGGCAGAAAGCCGTACGCAAATTTGCTTCCGATGTGACGCGGGACCCCTGGTTGTGCTTCAGCGCGCTTCTCCATTGACTTTACATGTAAACCTGACTCTCTGGACGCCTTAAACGCGTTCAGTGTGAACACTCCATTATTCCAATTTCACCTTTGTGTCTCATTTAAAAAAGGGTACCGTCACTTTCAAAAAAGACTGAAACTCAGACACAGAAGTTGTCACACAGGCTGTAGAATGAGGTTACCAGGAAGCAAATGTGCATGATACAGAGTGAAGAAATGTTCCTCAAGTTAAAGGGGAATTATGTTTTTTTTTTTCAACTTGGACCTTATTTTTAGAAAATTGTATGTTTTCTTACTCACTCTGAGAATTCTTGAGCCAGTCTGAACCGTTCAGCAGTATTTATATTCACTTCCTCCATCAGAGGACATCTGTAGAACGGGAGTGCTCAGGACAGGACAAATTCCACTTGTAATAAGGTTTAATCTGCCTGATACTGCAGTCTTCTACTACTCTCCAGATGTATTTTTTCTGCTGTTATTGGAATTCTTATCCCTATTTTCTCTCAGTGTTTTTCTCTCCACCTGGTTTGGTATGCTGCTCAGCTATAATGCCCCCTGTTGCATGGGTAGCATCAGATCAGATGATAATCTAAGTGACCGAGCATCCTCCATGTCCGGTTATCAAAAAATATTTCTCATTTTTTTTAATGTGTAAAGTATTCTTACATCAGCTCTTTGGTTCTTTATGTGTCTCTTCTTTGTCTTTTCAAACCCGCAGATGGTCCGGGCAGATGGCCACTTGGTACTAAACCAGGTTTCTTCCTGTTAAAGGGGAGTTTTTCATCTCCACTGCCGCTAAATGCTTGCTCAGTATGGTGGATTGCTAAGGGATTGCTGGGGTTGCATGTCTGCATCAAAGGGGCCCTACCTCATGTCAACGACTTCATGCAGTCTTTTAACTTTAACTTCTAACTGATTGGAATGTTTTTATAATTGTATTGAAATTACATTTGTTGTAAAGTGCCTTGGGATGTGTGGTGTTATTCTGCATAGGGTTTAAACTTTTATTATTCAGAAGGTAAAAGTCTGTTTATATAGTTTGCATGGTTGTAAAATATATGTCTGTCACTATTGTTTATGGGGGTAAGCTTTTAAGTCATAAAACTCTGGGGTGAGTTTTATTGCAAGCTGAAAAAACAGGATGTCTGTAGATTTAGTGTGTTGCCATAAAACCATAAAACTCAGAATGAGCTTTTAAGAAAAGACGTCTCACCCATATGACTGTATAATTTTCTGACAGCCAATAAGGGCTAAGACACTGTATGGAAATGTTCTGATTGGAGGGAGTAGAAACGCCTAGAGGCCCGGTTTTCTATAAACCTGTGAAATGAAGATCATTTAATTGTCAGATTTCTTTAAATCTGGACCACAGGGGAACGATGGGGGCAAATTCCTCTGTAAAACTGCAATTTGTTAATCTGTTCAAAGTAAATGTTAAACTGGAAATTGGCTCCATTTTGTCTCTGCTTGAACATGCATTGAATTACTTATGATAATTATTTAATTCAACAAATGGTGACCCCGACTGTGTGCAGGGTTTTGGACCAGGCTCCAGTTATATTTTTTTAAGTTAATTAACGGACATGTATTTGCTCTATTGACAATTTGCGCAGAGTTGCGTAGTTTTTTAATTCTATTGATTGGTTAATCTAACATTGGGTAATGTTGTCATGCAAGTTAAATATGTTTTTTTGTTTTGAGCAGATTGACTATTGCATGCCCGGAGTGTTGAGCCTGATCGGCTGTCTTTTCTCTGTTCTGAGCAGGATTGAGTCCTTCTTTACGCTCCGTAGAGAAACACCGGTGCCTGCTGGGAGATGGAGTTTCTTACTCTGCGGGCCCAGTGGGGGCTGCCTGTTCTCCGGGGCGGACAGTGGAGCAGATGGACCGATCTCTTCAACGACTCAAACTTGGACCCACGGTGCGGATCGGAACTCGACGGGTTGGCCACCCTGCCCAGAACAGGACTCTGTCTGGGGGCTCCCAGGCTGCGAGCGAAATAGCAGCACAGGGCCTGTGGCGCCCTCTGACTGCTGGACGGCTGACCTGGGAGAGGGGCTGCGTTTACTTCCAAACGCGTGGCTGAGCACCACGAAGTGGAATTGCGAAAATGGTCCGGCATTTTTTGGAAAAGGTCCGATGAGGTTAGTGTTTAGATTTCTGCTTGTACAAGGGTGTGTCTATGTGTGTGTGTGAGATGTTTTTGTACGCAGGCGCTTTGCGAGACGTGCTGGTGATGTTGCGTTTTGTGTTAAAATGTTATAGTATAAATAATGAACTCGAGTATAATAAATAAATTAAAATAGATAAATGAATATCTAACTGAATATGATGGATAACTGTAATTAAAAATCTATAAGAATGAGTTGTGAACATTTACGACAGGCCATCAGGGTGGCCGCCCTAAGCTAGGTGCTATGGCGGAGCTAATACTGTGTGAGTTTTTGCTTGATAGCATGGCTAACATACGACAGCTTTGACTATATGTTTTGATAAATAAATTAGTGATTATAGGCGGTTTTCTGCCATCTGTTTTGAGTGGTTTTCTGGAGGCCGGCGCCAGGAAATTTCTCAAAGCGGACTACGGAACTTATAACAGATTGGTGTAAACCTCCGCGAGAAAATAATTAATACGGTCTAAAAGTCACCGCTTATAATGTTGTGTTTTTTGTTAATGGTTTTGGGCTGTAACGGACGTTGTAGGTTCGGTGTTTTCTTTGCGGAACGGCTGTTAGGAAACATATGTTTCAGTCCGCGTGGGAAGAACAGGGGATTTTTTGTTCATGCCGAATTAAAGTTTGGTGACGTGGTATAACTTGTGCGGATAAAGTCCTGGTATTGCGGTAAGTCATCTTCTAAAGTGTGTGTTGCGATGTTCTGGAGTGTTTTCGCCGTACGTTTTGTACTGTTTATCGTTTCGTTTCACAAAGAAAGCTAACGGTAGCACGTGGAGGTAGGCTGCTATGCTATGCTAGCGGTGGTGGCTTTTGTGTGTCATGTGTTTGTGGTTGAAACTAACTGCATGTTCTGTGTGTAGCAAGCTAAAAGTTGATTTTGGATAGAAAGTGATTACAGACTCCTGCAGACGATTGCCTTGTTAAGACTTAAACTTATTTGGATTTTTGTTAACTTTTTCTGGTTGAGTAGGATGTAAAACAGCCTTAAGATAACTGGTCAGATAAATTTTGGTTGCAACTCTTTTTCGGCAATGTTTTAGCACATTTTCTACGAAGGGTAATTTAAGGTGTTTCATGTTTAACTGAACTGTTACGGTACGGAGATTAAAGATTAAGAAGTACATGCTGTATTTGGTTAACTGCTTTTGCCTGAGAAGGCTCGATTGATTACATGAGGGGAGCAATTATGCATGTTATAATTAAACGCAAATGGCTGAGAACAGTTACTCATGAGTCGATTCTGACTTGGTGAAGTTTTAATTTTTGATTTCATCTTTAAAATTGAAAAGAGGAGAGTGTTTAGTCAAAATAAAAGTTGCATTTTTTGAATCTTTGAGTAGGTAGATTTTTTGCTTTTTGGATTGATCTAAGCAGGATTTGATTAAGTTGGCCTAAATAAAGATAAAGCTATAAGCAGTAATTATAAGAATTTAACGAAAAGCAAACGGTGTTAATTGAAAAGCAACAAACTGGTCTAATTTTTTTTTTTTAAGCACCGTGTTGAATGATACAGGGAATGAATTCTTTCTGTGATTTAAATAAGTATCATTTATGCTAAAATTATGTTTGGCTTATTTCTGATGGCTCTATAGACTTTAGAAATATAGCTTGGTCTCTGAATAAATGATCTAAAGGAGACTGATGTTAAATTATTTAAACAATTGAACATTCTTAATGATATTGTGGACACTCAAGGCTTATTGGAGTTATCAAATTTCAACTGGGGCTCAAGACGTAACCCAGTACATTTCAATTCCGTTATAGATTGAATGTTTTTACCATGCAAAACAACACTTATCATAGTGATATTTTATAAACTAGTGGGATTTGAATGTTTGAGTTTGAAAAAAAGAAAACATTAAAACACAGAGTCATCTTTAAGTAATCAGTTTGTTTTTAAACAGGCTGGGGATAAATTTGAATTGGTCTAAGGATTGAAAGTAATGAATATCACGGTGATCGAAAATGATGGTTTAATTTGGAAGTAAGAAGTAAATTCTAAATTCATTTATTCTGATCGTGTAGAGGCAAAATGTGATTGGACCAGCTACATTGAAATAATTTTTACCATATATTTGAATACACATTTTTTTGACAAATAAGAATCGGTTTTAGTTTTAAAGTTTAAGATTAATCTTTCAGATGTGATTTGTTGATTGTTAGCTAGTTTATTTGATGCTGAGAGTAAATTTACAGGTCCTAAAACATTTGGAACAGTTCTGATCCTAGAATAATGGCATAATATACCATTTGATTAGTGGGGACTCTGTAACTGACAATTTATTTAGATTTTTTTTATTTTCTTTTCTTTATTTTTTCTTATTTTTATTTTTATTTTATTTTATTTTTTTTTCTCTCTCAACCTTTATATATTTGGTTCGACTTGGATTGTGACCCAGATTTCTGAACTGCGGTCTGCTTATTAATTAGAACTTTGGAAAAATGTTAATTTGGGAAGCTGGATTAAAGAAAACATGATTCAGTGGTAATGTATTTGACATCTCTAGAAGCTTCAATTTAATTTGGTGTTTATCATTGGAGAAAAGAAAAAAAAAGAAGCCTGAGAGGAAAAGAGGGATACTGAAAAAATGCTGGTTTTTAATTTAATTTTTTATTTTAATGCGACTAGTTTTTGTTTAGAGAAATCTCATCTCTTGAACCTCCTTTAATTGAATTTTTTGTTTTGTTTGACTGCTAAGGGGAATTAGACTACTATGTATCCTACAAAAATTTAAGAGGAGTTTTAGTTGCAAAAATCACTTTGACTATGTTCAATTCACTTCACAGAATCGGACAGATGTTTTTGAAGTATGAAATGTTTTCATTATTTTCAATCAAGAATATTTGGGCAAGTGAGCACATTTGGGTTTGTTTAAAGAGGAATCATATAAGCAAAAGTACTTTGAATTTATATTGGCTTGTGTTTAAAACAAAAAGTACTTTAGGTTTGGCAATATTTATAGGGAAGCTGTTTTGTCAGTGATTTAAATCTTGGATTTTTCTTTAGAAATATGGATAGAATTTGAAGTATAGCAAACTGAAGACTGTTTTTGTACACTGTGTTGTGTTTATCGGTCAGTGCTGTTCTCTGATTTTGTTTTAAACATTTGATGTTTTTAATTTTGATATTTTTTGTCTGAGCCAGCTTGATAGAGGTCCAGTACACTTAAGTGATGGGGAGTTTGGAGACTGGATCTTTGCAGATGGTTATTGACTTTATTTTTGTTATTGCAATGTTTTAGTGGTGCTTTAGCAATATCTAACAGAAAAATCCAGCCTTTTTGTTTGTTTATTTTTTGATTTAATTTTATTTTTCTAAGAACTAAGTGTGTTGATAAAATATTGCGATGGTCAATTTTTATAAATGTTTAATTTACACATGAGATGGAAGAGACATTTATCAAATTGAAAAAATAGAGAAAGGCATTGCATTGATAGAGTATAGAATATAAATTGGATGAAAAATGAAGGAATCATTAATTAAAATACGCAGGGGAAGAATTAGAACAACAGTTTAATTAGACGTATAAGGATTAATTATTCCTGGTGGAGAGAGCAAACCTATTAATTAGTATATTTTTACCAGAATTAATACTGAAGAAATTATTACTAGTATGACTGATTGAAGTAAAATTAAAATAGAGCCCACATAGGCAGTCTGAGTGTGGAAGATATTTAAATTCAGCATCCGAGGAAGGAGACTAATGAATATGAAAATAAAAAGTTTAAATAAAACTTGATTTGTATAAGCTGAGAGGATCGACTGTCTGTTTTTTTTTCTTACTCTAATTATATATTTTTTCTCTTTTTCTCATCCCGCAACAGAGAACCCCTCAGATAACATTCTTGAGATGTAATTTATGATCCTGGGGAGATAAGATGGGTGGGGGTGCGTGGGCTGATGACGGATAGTGCCAGGCGCCCGCCATAACTGCCAAAGAAAGAAACATCTATACGACCAGCGCAGAAATTTGTCTCTCTTGTGCTCTGCTCCCACACAGGGGGGCACCGGTGACTGTATATTTTCAGGGGTGAACTGGAGGACACCCTCAAAGGAGCACGTTTCCTCATGCTGAGCTGAACTTTCAAGGACAATATGTGTGAATCCACTTGGCTGGCGTGAGATGGACTGTTTCTGCTGAAGAAGTGATGATCAAAGACTGTTGATTCAATGTCACTGTTGCTGAATTAACCACAAGAGTTTCTGTTTGTCTGATCGAAGGTGGCCGAGGTTCCTCGAACTTTGATACCCCCTTGTCTCCCCCAGGATTATCTCCAGGTAAAATACCACCATTTACCGGGAACAATTTGGAAGGAAAAATTGGGCCGATAGCAGGGGGTTGCTGGCTGGTGAGAGAGAAAAATTTTTTTTTTTCTTATTTTTACATTTTCATCCACAGGGATGTACTGAATTTAAGAAAGGATATATTGTAATGGAACAGACATGAGTGTCTTAAACTGGATAAATAAAATAAGTAAATGTAAGAATCAATTTGGGTGAACAAGCAAATGGATAGTAATCAGTTGAACTGTAGACAAAAAGTAAACTCTTGAGCCTGCTCTTGCTTTTAAATCCATTAATGAGGGAGGTGTTTTGGTTTAGTTTTTAGGAAAAACAACGGTGTTGTATCAAAATAATATGGACTTGCTCTTTCCCCAGGGATTATTTTTAATTAGATGGGTGAAATAATTTCTCGGCACAATACAGTTGGATTAGATTGAAAAGGAGTGATCACAAGACCGAATCAAAAAACTGTCTTTTTTAGATGTTTACAAGCTTATGCCCCCAGGATTATCTCCAGGATTCAGCAGCACGTGAGGAGCACACAATCTCCTCTGGTCACAGCTGACTGCAGCTGCTGAAAGGGTCCAAGGTACAGCTCCAGGTCGAAGGCGTGAGGAGTCCAGTGGTTCAGCCAGTTCCAGATGACAGCTGGGAACACACACAAAGTGCAGCTCCACGCCAACGACGAACCTGGTCAGGATCAGCAGAAATCTGCCTAAAGAGGGTCAAGAAGGTTTTGACCAAGCTGAATCGGAAGCTGGGGCCACAGGCGGCGGGGCCTAACTCACCCAGAAGGTTGTTTGGGTGGTGATATTACTCATCCAGTGTGATCTATGTGCCAATGAATGAGATGGGCAATTTGAAATTGCCATCTCAAAAGAGGGATCTACAGAAGAAGATCACAACTCACCAATCAGCTGCACAGCAGGTTTTAACCACCCCACATCGGTGGGCTAAGCTATAGGAAGCGGGGTCTGTCTGTGCATTTGTGTATATTGGGGGAAATGCTCAATTAATGAAGTAATTGGCATTTCAGAGAGTGGTTATCTGCAAATATGGGAGTAAAACTGGAACACTAAAAAATAGGAGCCCTCCACACTGATCAGCTCTGTACATCGCTCTCCAGCTGCCAGGAGCCATGGAGGGGGCTATAATGAGAGTGAAGAAAGAGGAACAGAATACAAATATAAAGACTGAACATGTATTGATCATTTTTTGTATTTTACAGGTTGTTTAACTATTTGATTAACTATTTTATTCACAAGTGCAGAATTGTTGATATTGCCTAAGAGGGTTTCTGAAAGAATTTTAATCAGTTAATTTTATTTCTTAATTTCCAGTTGTCTTTAAGGTTCTATTAAGGTTTGCATTAATAAAACAAAAGGGTCTACTAGAGGAAAGACTAAATAGACTCGAGGATTACATTTGTAAAGGGTTCTTAATACCTTCTATTTTACAGGTTTTGATCTTAAGTTCTAAACACTTACGTACAGAGAAGATATCAATCTATTTTCAAAAAAAGATTGAAAAGAGGGAATTGTGGTGTTATTCTGCATAGGGTTTAAACTTTTATTATTCAGAAGGTAAAAGTCTGTTTATATAGTTTGCATGGTTGTAAAATATATGTCTGTCACTATTGTTTATGGGGGTAAGCTTTTAAGTCATAAAACTCTGGGGTGAGTTTTATTGCAAGCTGAAAAAACAGGATGTCTGTAGATTTAGTGTGTTGCCATAAAACCATAAAACTCAGAATGAGCTTTTAAGAAAAGACGTCTCACCCATATGACTGTATAATTTTCTGACAGCCAATAAGGGCTAAGACACTGTATGGAAATGTTCTGATTGGAGGGAGTAGAAACGCCTAGAGGCCCGGTTTTCTATAAAGCTGTGAAATGAAGATCATTTAATTGTCAGATTTCTTTAAATCTGGACCACAGGGGAACGACGGGGGCAAATTCCTCTGTAAAACTGCAATTTGTTAATCTGTTCAAAATAAATGTTAAACTGGAAATTGGCTCCATTTTGTCTCTGCTTGAACATGCATTGAATTACTTATCATAATTATTTAATTCAACAGATGACATCTGTTGTGAATTGGCACTATATAAATAAAAGTGAACTGAATTGAAAAAAAAAATTGAATCACAGCGCAGTAATTTTACCATGTTTATATTTCCCTTGGACTTATGAATGCCTCGGAAGTGCTTCTTGATTCTCTTCTGGGCCGATTCAGACCTAATACACATTTACACAGCAGCAGGAATGTTGAAAAAAATCCTGTAATTCTCCTTTAATAAAACCCACACATGAATAAGAAAGAAGTGCAGTATCTGCACAGAAGATGATTTCACAGTTAGTTTGAACCAGGGACCTTCTTATTATGAGGTAATGGTGCAAACTACCACACCACCAGGAATGTTTTTTCCTCAAAACCAGTAAAACAACTGATCAATAATCTACTTGGAGCTTATCGTAATTTTCATGGAATTTACTGTTAAATAGACTTGATTAGTTTTATTTTATCTTATGTTTCTTCAGGTGTTGTTATTTACTATTGTAAAGTACTTTGGGCTTAATTTATCAACGGTTTGCGCAAACAACACAATGCTGCAAAAACAAGCTGAGACTGATCTATCAAGATGGCGCATAGAGCATTGCGCCTGTTAAACCCACATCAAGGTGCATGCAATCCATTTAGTGCTTTTGCCCTTGATTGATATGCAATCTGGGCATTTCTGTAAGAAGATACAAAATGGTTAACCTGGTAGTGGTTAACCTTCCTGAAGTCCAATTAATAAAGTTTAGTAATAATATACAATACCGCAATAATAATTGGCATTATATATGACATTTAAAAAATAAAATTCAGACATTTCGGGTTACATATTTTCCACAATAAATTGACATTCAATAGAGGCCATGATAAAGTGCCTTGCATTTCAACATCATTAGTAGAATAAGGACATTTTAGCGACCTAGTTCTGCATATCCTACTGTTTTAAAGTTCTCCTTCACTGGTGTTTTTATTAATTTTTCAGTGTTTTCTGGTATGAAAGAATGTAATCTGAGTGAGTTTCTGTCAAAAAGAAAAATTCCTAGTCTGCTTCAGTTTATGCCGGTTCAGTGTGGGTATGAAGACTCAACAAGATGTGGGGGCTTGCTCAGTAAGATTAATGATATGCAGGTTTCTTATCTCTGATTGGCTAACTGCAACAGTACTCTTAAACTGTCTCTGTTTACTAAAATCAATAACATGAGACAAAAATTGTGCCCGTATTTATGCCTAGACAGACTTTATCACCCAGTTTAGGCAGCATTACCGTACAAGACTGGACTCCGACATGCTATTGGCCAAAGTAGGACTCCACACCGCAGCTACCGGACTTACAGTCTTCAGGACACCACACACCAGAGGCAGACAGGTATTCAACGTCACGGTCTCCCTCTTTGCTATGAGTTAGTCCTTGATAATTTATTGTCCTCCGCTTAGCAATGAGCTTAAATCCAGCAAGTCGTCTGAGAGAGTTCACGGCGGCTACGTAGGAGCTGCCGATATAATTCGTGGTTTGAAGTGTAGGTTATGTCTGAGGATAGTTAAAAAAACAGCATATTTGGGTGGATGTGGTCACAGATATTAGCTGTTAGCCGAGGTAGTACATTTCATAGTCATGGCGCGTTTTAACACATTACTTGAAAAGTAAAACACCGGGTGAAAGTAAAACACTACTTACAGCCTGGGAGCTGGTGTTCCACCATCGTGACAGTACAGATCCTTCTTTTAAGTTCTACCTCGAAGGAAAACACGAACTGTAAGGTCTGTAGTCTCTAGCAATTGAAAGAGGCTCAGCTTTCACCTTACCAAAAACAACATTCCTGTGGGCGGTCTAAAGTTAGGTAGGCGAGGTCCTGAATGCTAAGTTAGCAGTATAAGGTATGGTCGTTGGTCTATTTTAAAATCAGGCATATTTTGGTCTCTTTTATTAATGTAACTGATTCAGGGATTCACAGGGTGAAATGAAAGTAAGCTCAGTTGTTCAAGATTTCAAGGGAAGGAGAATTTTAATCATTTTAACCCTGCAATAAGATGTGTGCATGCAGCAGAGAGCAGTGCGTGTACACAGCATGAAATATATTTATTACTGACAAACGTAAAACAGAATTTGCAACATTCTGGCCTAATAGTAATTAATTCTGTAACAGCCAAAGAATTGATAAGCCCCTCCTTTTTTGGTGCCAAAAAGGCATCATGCGTGCATTCCTCCTGTCTTTAGCTGTGGTGCAGCTCGCATTAGCGGCCTCAAACTCCTTATTTGAATAATGCTACTTGCGAATGATATGAATTGCTCACTCAATCTTAGTAAATTACCCGCAAATTAAGGACAACCCACTTGCACCATTTTTTAGCGCTGCACGCAATGTTGCGGTCATTATCAGGAATCTTGATAAATCAGGCCCTTTGTGGTTTTTCAAGACCAACATAGAAACTTCAACTCCCAATAAAATACAGGTGCCATGCTATCAATCAAGCATACAAAATACATGAAAAGCTCATCAGAATCTTCAAAGCAGTGGTGTCTATTAACAAAAGAGCCAAACTTGAATATGGTATTTAACAAATACTTTTGCCAAATAAGACTTACAGAAATATTTGTTTTCAGGAAAAAGCAAAACTAAGGGGCCAATATCCTCAAATTGAGTCAATTGTAAATAGAGTTTATCCACAGACCTCATGCCCTGTACAACACAGCATTTTTTACATCTCTTACAGGAGCAGGCAGAGGTAGAATATCCAGAGAACAGTCAAGGCACACAAACCAATCACATGCACTGCCATCTCTATGATGGTGCATGGACAAGAACCACAAAACATTGACATCATAAATCAAATAATAACTAAAGAGCATGACTACATTTGGAACACAAACTATAACATAAAACGGAGAACTTCGACAATTAATGCAAACAAATTACCTACAAGTCTTTGCGACTTACAACTGTCCCTCAACTGTTCTGCCCTGTTGGTTTCTTTTCAATGACATTCCTGTTACATGTTCATTACTGGATTTATAGAAAACATCAACAAATATTACATAAAATGATGTTTATGCCTACTTTGAATTTTACTCAAATTCATATACAGATAAAGATACAAATACCAGCTGCTTTGAATACCCCTAGTATCCATTTATGTTCATCTATTTAAGATTTAACTTGAGAAGTAAAAGAATGAATCCCGTGAACCTACACTTACTTGGTTGTTTGGTTTGTGTTTATGAAAATCTTAAGGCCTTTATCTCAAAAAGAAATAGATGGACTGTTTACCTCCTAGTGTTTTGTTCATGAGTGATGATGAGAAACTTTGGAGTGAACTGGTGGATTGGGCTCTTATTTGTATTTATATAGCTGCTGCTCCAGTCTGTTGTGGCTAAATGATGAAAATCAATTCCCACAGTCCATCTTCTTTCCAGTCCTCACCCACTATGATTTTCTTTTTTAATTACACCTAAAGAATGAGACTGAGGTTACAAACATTTGGAATGTGCTTCCTTCATATGTTGGCAGGTATAACTTCAGCAATAGGTTTCAGAGCTTCTTGATTCTGGGTAATTCAGGGTAGAAGCAAAGCTCCACTTATTGTGGGGATTGCATATCCATTGTAGTTTTGAAAGGCCTAGTGATCCCTGGATGAACTCAAGAGAGATGTCTGGAACTCCCTCCTAGACCTGTTACACAGCTCCATTTCAGATAAGTAGAATCCAGTCAAGGACTAGATTTAGATAGAATAGGCCCATTGATTGACAAACTGTGACCAAAAGGCAGCCATGACCCGATCTATTGTAATGTCTCATTCAAAGAAACCTTGAGTATTTCATTGTTAGTAGCTGAGGACCTGTTGAGGACCCACATACCAGAAGGTTGCAGACAAAATCACGACAAAGGACATTGGATGGAGAAGAGAAGTTACAAAATACAGGAGCTACAAAGGGGTATATTGAGGATAATATCAGTAGCACTACAGGAATGCCAACAAAAGGATCTGGCTGAGGTAGGACTGAGCAGGGGTGTATTTAACCTGTGGAGATTGATTATTGGGATTAGCTTTAGGTAAATCTAATGAAGAGAGACATAAAAGGTTGTTTTCCCAACACTACAGGCGACTTAGAACCACTAGTTAAACATAAATCTCATTAATGTAAGTTAGACAGCAGAATACCCAGAGATTCAAATAACCATTTTATTATCTTAGTTTATTCAAAATGTTTAGGATTAGTCTCCAAAAACTTTGAGTCATTCTGTACATTGAGTATCAGTCTTTTTATGTATACAAAAAAAAGCATTAAAAGTCTAAAAAATAAGTCATTCAAATGAATTATTGTTCAAACAAACCTTCATAATGTGGCAATTTATAGAAAAGTATTTAAGACAAGCAAATATTGTCTGCAATTTAAATAATACTCCATTGCACCTTGAATTGCCTTGTGTTGAAAGTGTGTTATATAAATAAAATTGCCTTGCCTTGCCATGTGAATGTTTTTCAAGCTTTGTTTTGAATAAAAATTATTTTTGATCCAAACTAAAACTAACTACTGCAGTTGTAGAGGTAATAATTGTATTTTGTATGTTAGGACATGCATAAGTCCTGCTGGCTGTCACTTTTTTCTACCTGCAGTTGTAGATTGCCTGAGGCAGAGAGAAGCAGCAAAAACCTCTTAAGAGACAGAACAAATCAGCATCAGTGGCTACAGACATGAGATAAATTAGGCCAGAAGCAGTCAGAAAAGGAAGAGCTGTGATAGAGAGGTGGATTACAATATGGTTTGAAAAGGCAGCAAAAATATTTGGGCTGAGGTATCTAAAAGAGCATTTTCTGTATGATAGATACAAGCTATAAGATAATAAACATGATTAGCATATTTTAAGTGAAAGTTTTCAGACCTTGTTGGACATGCAAGTAAAACATGGTCGCCACACTATGCATATAAATAACTTTTACTAAATGGCACTCAATTTACCTCAGTAGACAATAAGTACAATCCAAACATTTTAGATGTCAAATATAATGAGCCAAGCATCTCGGTCTACAATGACTTAATATAGATTAAGAAATATTAAGCTAATGTAAAAAATTATTGTATGATTGTATGGTAGCATGGTGATACGATTCAAGTAAAAAGTTGATAACAGGTGATGGAAGTTGTTCGGTAAGTGGGATCATCTTCTGAGTCGATGCCCCCCATCCAACAAGGCATAAGCTGAGCAGGATACCAGGCCAGGTGTAGCTTCTATTGAGAGGAAAACACAGTGAGAAAACAATATTAACTTCCAACATAACAGCAAAAAAATACAACTGAAGAGTAGCAGAAGAAAAGCATCCTGGGTGAGAGTCATGTGTGCCAACCATTCCCTGTGGCCAAAGAGCCAGGGCACGTGATCAATCGGAGCCAGTGACAGGACCTCCATACTGTCAAATATGTCCCCTTCTTATCACAAGCACATCCTCGTGCTCCCGCGGAGGGTGCCCCAATTTCGAATCCATGGACTTATTACCAGTATCACATGGATCCTGCCAGCAATGCCAATTGTGGCAAGGTACACAACGAGAGCCCGGGCGGGATGGCTCAGGATAACCTAAGCCATTCAAACCATAAGTGTCTGCCTCACGAACTAAAACAGCAGATACTGAGGCTAAATGGCCTCCTACATGTTTTTTGAGAACTTCAGTAAACAAATAGCATCATGAAGTCTAAGGAATAGAGTAGACAGGTCAGGAATACTGTTTAAAGCGAACTTAGGTCATAAAACAATGTCCTAAGCTTTAAGCATTCCACAGAGACCTGTTCAATCCATCATCTGAAAAGTAAAGCATACTGCTCAAATGCAAACCAACCAAGACATGGTCTGAATTGACAAGCCAGGCAAGGAGAGCATAGAGAATAGTACTAACCAATAGGATCCACACCTCGTGTCGGAGAATCTTTTGACATGACTATTTGTCATGTAAACTATTAGTTAAATAGGCCTGTCAAAATGAATCAAAGAAGCGGGCATGCACAATATCCTGAACACGCTGTCATAATAGTGACATATGGTGGGGGCACCATCATGATGTGGAAATGCCTTTCTTCAGCCAGAACATGAAACCAGTGAGAGTAAATTGGAAGATGGATGGAGGAGAATACATGGCAATCATGCAAGAAAATCCTGAAAAAGACGGAGCAGAGGTTGACTTTCTGTTAGGACAACTAACCTAATTATACAGTCAATCTGACTGACCTTAAGATCTTACACAAAGAATGACCATACATTTCAGTCTGGAGTTGTTAAAGGCGGGGACAGACATCATTTGAAAAAAATACATGTTTTATAGCAGCAGGGTTTTTTAGTTTTTTCTCTGGGACTGAATACAAATTACACACTTTCCATATGTGTTTGGTTAAAAAGCTGAACGTCTATTTATTCATCTTTTCTCTACTACCCCAGAAGTAGAGACATCATTCGAAAAAAATAGATGTTTTATGGCAGCTAAAGGGGTTTTTAATTTTTACTCTGGAGGCTGAATACAAACGCTGAATACAAATTCTTAACTTTTCTAATTTGTTTTCGTGAAAAAGATGCAGACAATCTATTTATTTTCTATTACTCCAGAAGTATGCACAGCATTGTGTTCATTACCTAAATTAAATCCCACCAAATAGTAGTAGTAATTATAAAAAAATGTTGAGAGTTTTAAGGAATGTTCAATGGAATTTATCACACATTTTAAGGGTATTTAAAAATATAAACATTGCACCATGTTTAAAACATAAATGCATTTTAATTGTGGTCTAAATAGCTCAACCAACTGATTAAAATGAGTAAAATTTTAACTTTGTATTAATACAAATGTTACCTCCTTACAAAATATAAATAGCTTTCACCACAGGAATGATTGCTACCTTTTGCTAAGGTTTAAAAGCGTAATTTTTATTCACTCCCAGCATTGTGTCATATGTCATAGGATGTATAATTGAGGTATGAAAAAGCAGTGATTTATATTCACACACCGCTGGGTGTGCATTTGGCGGTCACTGTGACATGCTGTGGACACAAGCCGACCTTATTACAGTCAGAGACAGGAAAGATCCCCAACTGCAGCATCCCGTAAAAAAGAGAGGCAGCTCAAATTAAAATGTCGCAACATTTTCATCATGTCACCTACACTGACTCAGCGCACTTTCTGAGCAAATGACAGGCACTTGAAAATAAGACGCAAGATTGATCGGATAGACCTGAGAGATGGGGAAACAACAAAATCATTCAGTAAAAGGGAGGGATTTCTTATCTGCTGAATTTCAATGAATGCAGTAAACAAGAGGGCTCTGATGGCACAAAATAAGTGGAGAAGTTGAAACAATACAACATAAAAAGCTAAAGATGACTGAAAATCTGCGTCCTAATTGGTAAATGGACTGGATGGTATTACCAATAAAGCTTTCGTGATTAAGGGGAAAATGCTGGTGGGAAAACAAAATGCTTTGTGAAGCCACTGTAGCATTACAAAAACGACCTTGGGATGAGGTTTGAGCAAAGTAAATGCTGAGACAGGGGTATGGGGCAGATGGAGAGGATTATCAGGGAGGCGGAGTGAGAAGGGCAGCTAGCAAAGAAAAGTGAAGAGGAGAAGAGAAGAGAAAGACAGAGGGGAAAAGAGAGATAAAGTAAAGAGGGAGAGAGGCCAAGCTCACATAAAATAGGTGGACTTTGCTCTTTGATCGATGCTCCAGCCAATAACTGCCCTGCATTATGAATGAAGGTGAGCAAATTTACCTTTTGCCAGCACAGAGTTGGCGCAGAGAGGTAGTTCAGTAAATGCCAAAACTGAGGTGTATTTGTATAACATCCTGGTGGCTTTGCTCAGGAGGGGGTGGACTGACAGCTTGATTTACCCTCTCATTAGTGTACCCAGGAAGTAGCCCTTTACCTGCACAGAGGTCTCATGCTGACAGAGCCCACATGATGATGTGACCCACTGCAGCCGGCCAATCATCTTTAGCTGGTATTTGGAGGTACTGTAAACTATAATTTTCCTGACACATTGCGCCTCACTGTTGGTCTGGTTGTTGCTTTTTCAATAGTCTAATGGCCTGTGAAATTAGTTTTATCACTGCACACAGCATGGCTACATAACAATTCTGTCATATCTAGTGTCCCCCAAAAGGCAGGCTTTGGAAATAAAAGCGTTTCTGCTCTAATTTACACAAAGTGCAGCAATTTGAAACATTCTTGCATAATAAATTTGCACATCCATTTTCATGTCCAAGGATAATAAATAAGAAATATGACTCAGTAAACTTTCAAAGCAAAAGGGGACCTTTTCCTTATTAAAATACATATAAACCACAGTATTTAATTATTAAACAGTCTAGAAAAGTTTTTGGAGAACGCAGATTTTCACCAAGGAAGCCCAAAGTTCCCCCCAAAATCCAAGCAATTGTTTTTGGTCCCACTGCAGAGATTTCCTGAAAATCTAATCCGAATCTGTCACTAACTTTTTGAGTTAGATTGCAAACTAACAGACAAACAATCAAACGGAAGTAAAAATACTTATATTATATTTATGTGGAAGACATTAGGGGTGGGGAAAAAAATAGATTCACTTAATAATCTCGATTCTTTGCTTAAAGATTTAGAATAGATTTTCACAAAAAAAAAAAAAAAAAAATTTTTTTTTTACATGCAGCCCAGGCTTGGAAAAAAAGTTTAAGTTCACTTTACTATGAAGTATATTTAAGTATGAAGTAGTTTAATTTAGAGAGTCTTTTGTTTTCATTCATTTTGTTGTAAAGATTTAAGACGTGGGGAGTAAAACATTCACGAATTAAAAATCTACAATATTGAAGACTCATTTGATATTCAATCGGCACTTACAAATAAAAATCATAAAAGAATAGAATCAGGAGAAAAGCATACTGTCTCAGCCCTACAAACTGGCACCTTTTTTTTTAACTAATAATATTGATTGTGAATCGATTCTGAATCAAGAATTGGTTCTGGATCGAGAATCTGAATTGAAATGTCTCTCCACGAATCGGAATCGAATTGAATCATGAGTTGAAGTATGATTCATATCCCTAGAAGACATGTTGTAAATCTTCAATGTTTTGGGGGTGTGGAGGGCATGTATTCACCCAACTTTAGTAGAATACCCAGCCCACTTATGTGTCATTGTCTCAGTGTTAGTCCAGTTCTTCTGCGAAGGCCTCAGTGGTTTAACGTTATAGAACAAAAGGGATCATTAAGACTGAAGAACACATCAAATAGGTCAAGGATAAAGTTATTGAGATGTTTTAAGAACATCTGAGTTTTAAAACAAAATCCCAATAACTAAGGAAAGCATTGATTAGAGGAGCAGAGATTCACAGCTCAGTTAGTTGAGCATTTTGACAGAGCTTTTAGTCGTATGAACTATTAGACATGTATGCCATAAATGCACAAACAAGCTTTTTTGTAAAATCATTATCATAAGAAAGCCATAGGTCCCATTTGTAGTATGCAACAAGCCATGCAGAGGACACAGGAAACTTGTAAAAGAGGGTGATCTTGTCAGATGAGCCCAAGACTGAATACAGCAAAACATTCAAACACAGTGTAACGTAACATTGTGACAGTAGCATGTCGTTGAGCGTCTTTTCTTCCAGGAGAGACAGGGAAGATAGTAAAGGCCTGATTTATCAAGATTTCTGAATAGTAGCTGTAAAAATTTGCAACAGTGTGTTGTCCATTTGCAGGTGATATTTTAAGATTGTGTGGGCCATTCACATAAGGTGCAACAAACATATTGCATATTCAGCATGGGGAAAAGTGCTAAATGTATTTGCTTGCGTCTTGCACTGGGTTTAACAGGTGCAATGCTCTAGTTACAGTGTCATATGTTTTAATGCGCCACGCTCTTTGTGTCAAGCACCTCAAATTGCCTTGTTGAAATTGCCCTATATGAATAAAGTTGCCTTTCCTTGCCTTCAGGGGGCTCTTTTCTAATGCCCACCACAATTTTCAGGTTTGTGTCACACAAAAATTCAGAAAGCTATCATTTTAATTGCATCTTTCATATAAAATACATCAGTTTTATGCTGCAACATGAAAAAGAACAAAATCTATATGAATACTTTTGAGATTCACTGTACCACATATAAGCAGGCACAGATGTCTGCCTGACTACACATTCACCTGAGCACCTGCAGTCAAATTCAGTCAAGCCATGTGTGGTTTGATTGAACCACAGAGGGGCTGCATGATGGATGGAAGATGAGCCTTGTGCCCTGACCTAACCACTTCTGCCCCTTCTTCTGCTTCCAAACCCTGACTCTTCCTTTCTGACTACTTTCTTTGAGGAGTACTCTCCTGTCTGACATGCATGTTACTGTCTCCATCCCCGCACTCCTTGTTCCTCATCCTCACGCACAGCCTGTCAGTTTTACCTCACATGCCCATTGAAATACACTTGATTCCTTCTGTAGAGCAATAAAAGCAAGTCCTGCCATGTTATTCTTCTCATATATATGTATGGGGATGGTGGTGGTGGGGGGTGTTATCATAGCAAACCACTATCAGTGTCATTTGCTGTTTTTTCTGAGGTTGTCATTTGATGCAGAGTGGAGATATCACTTGAAACCTGATATAATGTGCTAAATCAGGATAAGAGAACCCAAGAGTCTAGTTATTCAAACTGATACACCTTTTGAAACAGCTCACACACACACATATATCTCTGCCCAGAGCAGGATGTAATTTTCAGCCCAACCTTAACATCTCCATCTTGACAAAGAATGGTAAAGAAATGTCAGTACAATGCATTACATTAGAATGCTGAAATGTAGTATTGTCACAATTTCCATCCAAAGAGAGCTTTAAAGCTGGACAACTTCCAATGAGTAGGCAATTACAAAGGACGCAGTAGTGGTTGCATGAGGTTAGGTAGTAGGGAGAGAGAGAATTACTCATTCGGGGAGCGATCCCAAGAGTATAGAGCAACAACGCAAACAGTGATTTATGGAATACAAAGTTCAACTAGAAAAGCACTCAAAGAGTACAGACCTCTGCCAAGGCAGCTCAGTTGAGGTAACACAGAAACAAACTCTGGCAAAAACATAACCTCCTTAGCAGAGGTAGTTATAGATGTTCAAGTTTCAAAGATGTTACAGAAAATTAATAAAGAAGAGACATGGAGTTAAAAGCGGAGAATAAACCACATAATACTGATCTGAAATGTGAGCTCCAGCTGTGTTCAGATATCACTGACAAGGTTGACTGAATGCTTAGATAAGAAATGAATAAAATGAGCCTCCATCTCTGTGCGACTGGTTGGAAATTGCTGGTACCAAAGCACAACGTTTTGATGAATTAAGGTGTTTCATATCTTAGTAATTTTTTTACTTGCAAGTCAAATAAGAATTACAAGACACACCATACAAAAATCAAATCTGGGGTCCCTCAAGGCTCTATCCTAGGGCCAATTTTATTTATATATATTCTCCCTAGTTCAGATTACAGAGTATTACATAATCTCTAATCATACAACTTGCTGATGACAGAACTTTATATTTTTGTTTCACCTTAAAACCGCACTAAGTTGAGTTTTTAACTTTGAAATATGATAAGAAGCACTCTTCTGATCCATATGCAGTTAAAACTGCTAGAAAGGCAACATAATAACATAACAATTTTTTATTATTTTATAAGGGACTTGATGTCTTAACATCTTGCTTCAGGTAGGCACCTATGAGCAAAGATGGATTTGGATATTGTGGAAAAAGGTGAGTAATTAATGAAGGTAGTGAAATGCTCATCTCTGTATTGTTGAGCTCCAGTAGGAGATAAATAGGTTTGAAAACACTGGTTTGGAAGAAAGCACTAGGCCTATGTGAAAGCTAATCAAGGAAAAGCCTCCTTCTTAAAATAACCCAAGGAAAGGCTCAAAGTACTTCAACTTGAGACAACACAATGTAAGCACACAAAATAAGATCTTAGAGGTAATTTGGCTTAGAACTACCACAGCAAATTGGCACTCAGGCTAAGAGGTACCTTCTGGCAGCTTTTTAAGTCCTGACTGCCTGATGAGGCTGACGGAAATCAGGTGCACCAGCTGCTCTGCAGTCCAGCACAGAATTAGCAGTCCAACTGGAAATAATAGAAACCATACAGACACAGCATAACCTCACAATCATCACAGTAGATGGCTGAGGATTTCATCCAACATAAGTCACAAGAGATACACGTGATTATTTGTGGCAGCAAAAAGCAAGGTTGGAGATCTTTACTCAGTTATTCTCAGTTATAAATGTGAGCTAGGCTAAAGAACACAAAGTATGAAAGCAACCTTAGTGCCATGACCTAAATTTTAACATACACATAAAATATTTTATTAAATTGGCAATATGTAATCTCTAATATTTTACCTGGATTAAGGGGTTTCCTGTCAAAACATGACAGAGAGAAAGTGTAGGATGTACTAGGAGCTACATCTTCTCCAAATTGTCGCTGCCTGAGTCCTGACAAACACGCACAAAAAACTGATCAGATTATCATCAAACTTTTTGATGTTTTCTGACATGAAAGAATGTTGTCAGTTTCTGTGAATAAAATGCTTCCATTCTTTTTCAGGGTGTTCCAGTTCAATGCAGGAGTGGTTGCAGAGACATGAAAGATTTTGGAGCTAGCTCATTAAGATTAATGAATTGCAAGTTTTTGTTCTCTGATTGGCTAACTGTAAGACAACTTTTACACTGTCTTCGTTTATTAAAATGAGTAAATTGTAATTCTAATTCTTGTAGTTCTAATTAATTGTAGTTCTAATTTAGGACCTACTAAGTGGAAGCAAAATCCCTTTAAACCTCCCAAGAACAAGCTGAAAAGGTCTAAGGCTTCTATTAGCCTATTGGGGAATGCTTCGCTGACCTTTAAACCGCACCAGGGCAGGTCTTCCAGAAAACAGCAGATGCCGATCATTGGAGTCGATACACAGCCTTGACTGCTTTGCAACCCACAAGTGGAGAAAACCATTTCATTAGAACCTTGCAGCGCAAGCCAGCCTTTGCCATTTAGACATGTTTTTTCTTCCCTTTCCTTGTGGAACAGAATTCTGATAGCTATTGTGGCGAATCTGACAAAGAATCGCCTCAAAGTTGGATCAAAGCTGTTCATTCCTATTCTTTTGTGTCTGGGCAGAGATAAGGTAGAACAATTCAGATATTTTATAGAGTTGTTTTGATGTTTTTTTAACTCTGAAACTGTTTGTTGCTGTTTGTGCACTGATACTACTGAAAGTGTGTTTGTGAACTACTGAATTTGCTTGATGCTAACCAAATTGGTTGTATCCAGGGCGGATATTTTTGTTCTATCTTTCCTTGCTCCTTCCTCTTCTGTTTCAGATTCTATCTAATTTTTGCAGTATTTGGACTCTGTCTAGCCACTGCACACCCATGGCTGAGCACCCAAACATCCTGTTGTTAGCTCCCGAACTAAACCTAGCTACACACCCACAGAGCTAACCTTAGCTTCTTTCCCATGCAGGAATTAATCTTGGTACTCTCTCGAGCTGTGTTCTTTTTTTTAATTAATCAGTGCTAGGTAGTAGCCCTCACCGCTCAAAACCCCTCTCTATGGAGAAGCTAACCACATTACCCAGTCATACTGTAACCTGTACACACATCTTTACGATCATGAAATACACAAAGTGCTTCCCTTTGCTCATTTTTCAACAAAGAAATTGTCTCTAGTTCTCCTAAGTCAGACTCAATAGCTGTTTCTGTGCATAGGTCCACCATTTTGGCCATGTTTGTTTTGCTTTGCCTGTGCACTTGAGTCATACCTGAACACCTGACCATGCACTTGCCCTAAGCACAATGCTAAATAATTATTGGTGCGTACCAGTAATGGAGTCAAGTCGGACAGATATGTTGGAGCAGTACAACTTGGATTTTCATGGGTTTTGAAAATTCAAAATCTCGCGAGAATCCAGCTTGCAGCGCAGAGTTACATTTGGGAAGCTACTGTGTACAAATATTTTATTTTGGAGGCTTATACATATTTTTAAAGGGCTTTTAATAAGTCCCACATGTCTTTTTGATTAAATGACAGCCATATAGAACCTTACATTTAAAAGGTACATGTAATTGGCAAGAGTGTGGATTTTAAGGTGCATCTTGCCATTAGGAAGGTAGGTCAAGGTCATGGTGCATCAATTTCAAGCCAATGCTTCATAGGATCTTATCATATCATATATCTCCCCAACTGTCTGGGTGACTAACATTTTCTGACACGCTTTGCTTCCTAGTCAGCTGCAAAATTATAGATTACAGATTTGCTTTGAGTCAATTGAGAAAAGTGGTTCTCTGGAGGGGAGAAAGATGAAAGAGGGAAGTAAAAGATGGAAAGGGGGAGATTAATGGAAAGAGGTTGTGCAAAACCTACAAATATATATATATATATATATATATATATATATATATATATATATATATATATATATATATCAAACCATCAGTAGTTTGAACCTGAGCCAAAGTAGAAAGTGGTCAACTTAATAATAGCAGGATGAGAAATGTTGAAATCGTGAGGTTTCTCAATGGAACTTTCAAATAATGCTGAAGCACTTTGGCACACAGTTGCTCCAAGCTCATCACAGCTGTGACGAAGAAAAAAAGACATATAGTAGAGGAAACATTAACGCAATAAACAGCACCTTGGTTGGTCTTTTGCCGTGCTAAAGATCAACCGGAGAGATTACTTTTGGTAAAGTGTCAAAATAACCTGAGATCACCTCATTATCCCATACTAGAAATTGGGCTTAACAATAAAAGAGGAGCAATATTTGAAAAAGTAAGGCCTGCATATTTGTTTTTATCTAAACTTATTTGAGCATGGCTAAGTCATAAAACTGTTAGGAACAGTTGTACTGTCAATAAGTCTTTTATTTTAACATTCAGTTTTAGACTAGTCCCTGAATCGGCTTTTCAAATTCAACCCTTGAACTGATAATGGAAACAACAAAAACTAACAGCTTAATGAAATTTCAACACCATCACTGAGATTATATTTATGCATTTTACCTTATGAAGACACTTATTTAATCATTTTCTTTCTTTATCTAATCACTAGAAGTTATAGTCACAACAGAACTGCATTGGTGTAAAGTTGATCTAAATTGCTTAGCCTATAAAACTGAAGTTGAAATCAGAAGCAGACATTAGAAATATTATTATATAGATGAAGTATATTAAAAACTGTTTGAGATAAAGCTCAGCACTGTTTCTCTCAGTCTGAGCTGCTGCGGCTCTGCATTGAGGCAGGAGGCGGGATTATAGAGAAATTAGACGTTTTACTTCGTGGTCCAACATTAACTACAGGATACAAGTTAAATTTTAGGACAAATTAATACTGTATAACACCAACTGTAATATTTTAGCATATATATGTCTATCCCAGAAGTTGAAAGCTTTATATAGTCCCTTTAAATCAATGGAACATTTTATTTTAATTAGGATTTTTGTGTATCTTAAAAGAGGCCTTAACAGAGAAATTTGTTATAATGGATGCATAAGAATGAAATGTCTGAGGATGTCAGAAAAGGGGAAGTACTATGGTGTAAGATCGAGTGTAGCTTGGAAAAAGCAGAAGTGGATGACAAGCAGGTAGATTTTGGAATAGAATAGAATGGAATAGAATAGAATAATCCTTTAATTGTCCCACTAGGGGAAATTTGGTTGTAGCAGCAGCAGCAAAAAAACACATTTACAAACTGAACAGGACACAGAAAAGAAACACACATAATAATTACAGAAGAAAAATATTTACTACATCATGTTCATTGTTACAAAATGTTACCCAGTGTGTAGTGTGCAAACAGAGCAGGATACTGAAAGATCTTTAAATTGTTAGAATATTTAGAAAAGTTATACAAGTACAGATTGTGCATTGTACTGTGTATTAAAAAGTAAACTTCCAATAAGTTAGTTTAGACTGGGAAAAATAGTGTGCAAGTTATAGCAGTTGTTGTGTTGCTCGGTTGATTAGTGAAATTAACAGCAATGATGTAAATATCTATGTTTGCTTACAGCAAAGTTTTGATTTGACAGCTGAGGAATGACCTGCAGAAACGCTCCTTCATGCATCTAGGATGCAGCAGTCTTTAACTGAAGGAGCTCTGCAGCTCAGCAACATTTCCATGCATGGGGTGGGAGACTCTGTCCAGCAGAGATGTTATTTTGTCCACAGTCGTTCTGCCCACCACCTGCACTGGATCCAGGGTGCATCCTAGGACAGAGATGGCCTTCCTGATGAGTTTATCCAACATCTTCCTCTCAGCTGTCAACAAACTGCTGCTCCAACATACAACACTGTAAAAAATTACGGAAGCCACCAGAGAGTAATAGAAAGTCTTTAACAGCGCTCCCTGGACTCCAAATGACCTCAGCAACCTCAGCAGGTAGAATCTGCTCTGCCCGCTCCTGTAAAGACCATCAGTGTTGTGGCTGCAGTCAAGTTTATTATTCAGGTGAACACCCAGGTACCGGAAAGAGTCCACTATCTCAATATCCACTTTCTGGATTTTCACCGGTGTCATTGTGGTAGGTCTGTGTCTCCAGTGGACAAACACCAACTCCTTCATTTTCCCAGCGTTGATCTTGAGGTGGTTGGTCTTTTGGCTGTCACCAGTCCACAAAGTCCAGAGTCCACTGTGTGTACTCTGAGTTGTCCTCACCTGTGATGAGGCCGACTATGACAGTTTTCGGAGAACTTTTGTAGGTGGCAGGGTGGGGAGTTGATGGAGAAGTCTGCAGTGTAGAGGGTGAAGAGGAACGGTTCCAGCACAGTTCCCTGTGGGGCCCCCGTACTGCAGACCATCATATCAGAGACACAGGCCTGTGTCCTCACATACTGTGGGCATCGTGTGAGGTAGTCCAGTATCCACTGGGACATGGGGCAGCCCACTCCTGAGAGCTCCAGCTTGTCCCTCAGAGTGGTGGCTGGATGGTGTTGAAAGCACTGGAGAAATAAAAGAACATGATCCTCACAGTGCTTCCAGACTTCTCCAGGTGAGATAGAGTTTGGTGCAGGAGGTAGATGATGGCGTTTTCCACCCCAATGCCTGGCTGGTAAGCAAACTGCAGCAGATCCAATGAAGAACTCACCAGGGGCTTTGATGGTTTAGAACCCACCTCTTGAGGACCATTATCAGATGTGTTGCCAGGGCTACCGGCCTGTAGCTGCTGAGGTCATTGGGATGTGAGGTCTTTGGTACCACACACAGGACGTCTTCCACAGTTGTGGTACTTTCCCCAGCAACAGGCTCAGGTTGAATAGATAACCTAAAATGCCAGAGAAATCATCTGCCCAACACCTCAGGAGCCTGGAGCTGATGCCATCTAGACCTGCAGCCTTCCACACCTTGATCTTACGAAGCTTGGTCCTGATTTGAATTACTAACAAAATCAAAATATGATACATGTCAGACAGACATCTGGATATATATCTGATTTGGTTACCCATTGGAATGTCTGTTCACTCTTCAAAACCTATGTGTGCCCAACACTTCTGTAGAGGCGTTTCTGTCCACCGGGACCAAAGCAAGATTTTACTTACTTTGTTGCTCGACATGGTCCTTGTTTTCATAATACCGGTATATACTAAGTGGTTCGGCAGTATGTCGCTGTGTTTCTTTTTCTTTTTTTTTTTTGAGTTTGTGCTCGCCCCCGTGAGGGTTGCTGCAGTTACTTCCAGCGCCAGCTGTGTCGCTCATGAGCTTTGTTTTTTCATCCTGCCCCATGCTCCTTTAATGTTTAGAATATGCTTTACTTTTTCAATTACAATAATTAATATCTGATTTCCAAGTAATTCTATAATCTATAATAACTCCAAGAAATTTTATTTTGTGCATCTGCTCTACAACAGCCCCCTCTATTTGAATTACTTACAGAGCATTGATATTACAGTTGACAAATATCATAATTTAGATTTTATTCAAATTATATGATAGTTTATTTTGTTTAAAACACTTATTGACATTTTTTAGTTCCAAATTGACAGTTTCACACAGTTGTAAATCGTCTCCTGATACAAAAATGTTTGTGTCATCTGCAATCAAGATAAATTTAAGTATGTCAGATGTTTTATAAATGTAATTTATATACATATTAAACAATATCGGACCTACAATGGAACTTGAGGCAAACCACACACAATTTCCCAACCACTCGATTGATAATCACCCAATTTCACACATTTTCTATTTTTTAAATAACTGGTAACCCACTGTAGAGCTACTGATCCCATAACGTTCTAGTTTATCAATAAATATATCGTTTATTGTGTCAAATGCTTTACTCAAGTCAATAAAAAACCCTATTACATAATTCTTGTTATCCACTGTATTAGTAATTTCTTCAATTATATCAAAGAGTAAAGTTGAGCAATTATTACTATGACCTATTACTATAAGAATAGATGATTTATTTCAATAAAACTGTTGATTCTAGAGTTGAAAACCTTCTCTAAGATTTTAGAGAATTGTGGTAAAAGGGAAACAGGCCTAAAATTTGTAAAGAGATGTTTATCTCCTGACTTAAACAGAGGAATCACTTTTGCTACTTTTATACCATCTGGAAATTATCCAGTTTGCAGTGATAAATTACAAATGTGTGTCAAAGGCTTAGAAATAATTTCAATAACCCTTTTTAAGGTCTTCATATCCATGTCACAATAGTCTACTGAGGTTGGTTTTTTTTTTTACACGCTTTTTACAATGTCCAGCATCTCTTTTCCCACTACTGGCTTGAGAAAAAAGGACATAGGATTTGTGTATATTAACACACAATTATATTTCTCAATGTTTGCAATTTTAGAAGCAAGGTTCGGGCCAACTTTTACAAATAATTTATTAAATGAATCAACTACTTCCTTCCTATTATTTATAGTTTTATCTTCCTCTGTAAAGTATTGTGGATTATTGATCATTCTTGGTTTATTTCTAAATATGCAGTTTAAGATATTCCATAAGCCTTTAGTATTATTCTTATTGTTATCAACTAATAATCTTATTTACATTTTCTAATGATAGCTGTCAATTTATTTTTATATTTCTTATATTTATCCTCAGCTTCTTTTTTCTATTTATAAATTTTTTGTAGAGTGAGTTTTTCTTCTTGCATGCATTCAACAATCCCTTAAACATTCATGGGTATTTGTTTGCACTTTCTGTTTTTATAGTATTTTTTCATTGGGCAGTTTTTATCATATACTTTTTGAAACAATCGCAAAAACTCATCATACGCCTTATTAGTGTCGTTATCTAATCTTGCATCAGTAGCTCCTTTTTAAATGCAGCAATAGATGTCTCTCTTTTTAACCTTTTAAACCAATACACGTTTTATTCTTTATTTTTGAATATTCTTTTTGGAACAGTACAAAAACTGGAAGGTGATCACTAATGCCATTGATCATTAATCAACTGACTGCAATAAAAGTAGAAAGTATAGCAAATACTTTCAGTATTATAGAAGCAAAATGACAGTATTCATTATAATCTTCAATTAGCATTTTCTTTATTGAATTCAGATCACATCATTAAGCACAAAAGTGTCACAGATTATAATAGAAATGTAATGGACCTAGATTGCACAGCAGACCAGTGATTCTAAGTTGAATTCCTGGCCAGGCAATTTCCTGGTTCCCATGAATGATTATGTTTTTCCTTGAGTTGTCCAGTTTTCCACAATCTAAAGACAAACAAAATTGACTCCTATAGGTTTATTTGAGTGAGTGCACGCATAGCAATCTATAATGTGTTTCTCTGTATTGCCCCTTTGATGGACTGGATTTGGAGGATATGGGATATTTATAAATTAATATGAGTGAACTGTGTGCCAATTCACTGCTAGACTGTGTGCAGTTTCTGCTCCTATGTGAAAGTAGCTTGAGTGAAAGTTGTCAGTAGAGCCAGGAGCACGGAGAGGTTAACCTAAGAACTGTAATCTGAATAACTGCTCAGACTGGCACAAGTGAAGGTCCTGAAGTGAAGGACTTATAGAAAAGAAAGAACCTCTGATGTTGAGCTTGTATCGCAAAACCAGGGGAGATAAAAGAAAGATCAAACATGAGGTCAGAGAATTAAAGAAACCTGCAGAGCGCAGTAAGCTGAGTCACTGAAATGCCTGTTTTTTTCATATATCAAACTTTTTCTCATCACACAAATGGCCAGTGCCTATCAGAAATTTACATACACTCGTTTTCAGCATGAATTTAACTTAGGCTTTTAATGATGCATTTGAAAACGTAATTTTTCCACTGGTGAATATGAAAATTATAGAGCATACATTTAAATAAATTAATAAACATTTGGATCAATTTCCTTGAATTTCTTGTAGATATTTGCAATTCTCACAAGATAAAACCGATACCTGTAAACTGATTCCTATTAAAAATATTTGCCTCTATTTTTGCTTTTTAGTACCCCGAAATATTTATATTATAAAAAATATTTATGTTAGATTAAAATAGGACCTGTTATTTACATAGAGAGAAAACAAAAATGTAGGGAACTTTTGGAGGAGTGGTTGGCACACAAAAAAAATTACTCTAAGATAGCATTAATGATTCATCCAAGGTGATCACAAAAGAACCCAGAACAAAATCTCCAGAACTGCAGAGCTCACTTGCCTCATTCAAGATCAATGTTTATGATTCAACAGTAAAAAAGAGTCTGGGCAAAAATGGTGAGAGTATCATCGTGAAAACTACTGCTGACCTAAAAGATCATAGATACCTGTCAATTTTTTATACTGCTTCAAGACCAGAACCTGTAATTGATAGAACTGTTAACTTTATTCTCAACAGAAGAGCCGGAAGCAGAAGGTCCAACCAATGCTGTAACAATATGTATATATATTGTATGGTTGCTCTGTTAGACTCGCCACTAGGGGGCGAACAAGGGCCACATATAGGCGTCAAGCGAGAGAGGAAGACGAGTTGTTGACATTGTGATGGCGGAGCCGTTTGAGACTGTTCAATAAATGCCGATCCCGTTGGGCCAGGGCAAAGAATATGAACTCCTGTTTTATATGAAAACCCGCACTTTAACATGGTGGCAGCGGCAGTGGATTTTTGCCCAAGTTTTTAAGAGATTTGCTGCGGAGGCGCCGGAGAAGTCCGACGGTAAAGTGCTAATGTGATAAGCATCAAAGTGAACAAGCTAACCCCAGTATGGACGGACTTCGACCTCCACAGACGTTGTGTCTGGATTCCAGTAACCTGTCTAAAACGTGGAAGTCTTGGAGAGACGAGTTTGAACTGTACACTGGATTAACAGTTGCGGAGGATGACGACAAGAAAAAGGTCAGGCTTTTCAGTTATCTGGTTGGTGAGAACGGCAGAGAGCTACTGGATACGTTGATGGGAGACACAGCGAAATCTGACTGGGAGATAAAGGACATTGTGGACAAGTTCGATACCTATTGCAGTCCTACAGTGAACGAGACAGTGGAGCGGTATAAATTCTTCACAAGAAGTCAAGGTACCAGTGAAACTATAGATGGCTATGTTACTGAACTCAAGTTGCTCGCTAAAACATGCAACTTCGGGACGTTGAGGGACTCACTCATTCGTGACAGGATCGTATGTGGGATTAAAAGCAGTAGCATGCGAGAGAGACTTTTACGGGAGAAAGCCATGTCATTGGACACTTGCATTCAACTTTGTAGAGCTGCAGAGTTGTCGCGGGAAAACTGCAGGGCCATAGCGGGGCACACACTGGAGGAAGTTTACGCAGTGCAAGGGGCTTTGCGCTTTCAACAGAAAGAAAGCACCGTAGATTGCAAGTTTTGTGGCAAGACGCACGAGAGAAGCAAACAGAAATGTCCAGCATTTGGAAAGAAATGCAAAAAGTGTGGTAAGGAAAACCACTTTGCGGCCAAGTGTAAGGCCCGCACTGACCAGAAGAAGAAGAAATCAGTGCACATTGTTACTGAATGTGAAAGTGAATATGAGGACACACTGTGTGTTAGTGATGTAGCAGACAGTGAAAATGTAAATGCTGTTGACTCTAACAAAGGTAACGACACCAAGTTGTTTGCAGGCATGCTTCTAGGGAAAGATATTGTAAAATTTCAGATTGATTGTGGGGCTACATGTAATGTTTTGCCTATTAACATGCTGAACACAGATGCTAAGCTAGCTGATACAAATTCTGTGTTAGTGATGTACAATGGAAGCAAAGTGAAGCCGCTGGGTAAATGTAAAATTAAATTAAGAAACCCTAGAAACCAAAAACTGTACCAGCTAGAGTTTCAGGTTGTTGACAGAGGTTGTACAGTATCACTGCTGGGTAAGAGAGCCAGTGAGGCTATGAAACTCATAAAAGTACACTACGAAAACATCTTGGCTATTGACAGTATTGTGACAACAGAGAGAGACACAACAGGACAATGGACATTGGAACAAATAAAGACAGACTTTACAGATGTGTTCACAGGAGACGGTTGTCTGGAAGGGGAGTACAAAATGGAAGTGGATGAGAGTGTGAAACCTGTGCAACTTCCAAAGCGACGTGTTCCGGTCGCCATGATGCAGCCGCTGAAAGAGGAGCTGCAGCACCTGGAGCACAGAGGTATTATCACACCAGTGGACTGTAGCACAGACTGGATCAGTAGCATGGTGGTTGTACAAAAGCAAAATGGTAAACCAAGAATATGCATTGATCCAAAGCCCCTCAACAAAGCGCTCAAGCGCAGTCACTTCCCACTACAAACTATTGAGGACGTACTCCCAGATATGTCTAAAGCAAAAGTGTTGACAGTCTGTGACGTCAAAAGTGGTTTCTGGCATGTCAAGTTAGAGGAGAAATCCAGCTATCTGACTACGTTCTCCACTCCATTTGGCCGTTTCAGATGGTTGAGGATGCCCATGGGAATCAGTAGGGCACCAGAAGTTTTCCAGCGGAAACTGACCCAAGCACTGGACGGGTTACCTGGTCTATACATTATTGCTGATGATGTGCTCATTACAGGTCAGGGTGAGACTCAGGAAGCGGCAGAACGAGACCATGATGTGAAGTTGAAACTGTTCCTGGAGCGGTGCAGACAAAAGAACATTAAACTGAACCCAGACAAGTTCAAACTGAGGAAGAGTGAGTGTACATACATTGGGCACCGCCTAACAGCAAACGGACTGAAGGTGGATCCAGACAAGGTTCGCGCTATTGCACACATGCCGAGACCCACAGATGTGAAAGCGGTACAGAGACTGTTAGGTATGGTAAATTACTTGGCTAAGTTTTGCCCACACCTTTCAGACCAGTGTGAAGTGATGCGACAGTTGACACACAAAGACACAGACTGGAACTGGACGGAGCAGCATGATAATGCGTTTGTGAAACTAAAAATGACCATTGCAGATGCTCCTGTTCTGAAGTACTACTGCCCAGAGGAGGACCTGGTGGTTCAATGTGATGAATCGGACACAGGTTTGGGAGCAGCACTAATGCAAAAGGGTAAGCCCATCGCTTATGCTAGCAGAGCACTCACACAGACGGAGCGGGGTTATGCCCAGATAGAGAAGGAGTTTCTAGCCATGGTGTTCAGTGTTGAGAAGTTTCATCAGTATACGTATGGTCGCAAAGTGACTGTACAATCTGACCATAAGCCATTAGAGACCATAGTTAGGAAACCTCTTTTGAGTGCACCCAAGAGACTCCAAAGAATGATGTTACGCATTCAGAAATACGACCTGACTGTAGTGTATGTTCCTGGCAAAGACATGTTACTGGCAGACACCTTAAGCAGAGCATATCTCCCAGAATGCCCGTCTCTGAGCTCTGGAGATGCTGACATAGAGACTGTTAACATGGTGCAGCACCTACCCATTTCAGGTGACAGTCTAAGCCAGATCAGGACAGCTACAAAGGATGATAAAACACTACAAACCGTGATCAGACTGATGAAGCAGGGATGGCCATCAGACAAAAGGGCCATACCACAAGAAATCAAACCCTATTTCTCATTCCAGGAGGAATTAAGTTATAAGGATGGCATTGTGTTTCGAGGGGAACGTGCAGTTATTCCATCTTCACTACAGAAAGACATCACCCGCCGCCTGCACTCCTCCCATCTTGGTGCAGAAGGATGTCTTCGAAGAGCTAGAGAATGTGTCTACTGGATTGGCATGAACGACCACATAAAGACACACATAGCTCACTGTGATATCTGCAGGTCAGTGGACTACAAACAACACAGAGAAACGCTCAACCCACACGATATGCCAAGCAGGCCATGGGCCAAAGTAGGTGTTGATCTATTTCTCTTTGATAACAAAAACTACCAGGTGACAGTCGACTACTATTCCACTATTCCAACTTTTGGGAAATAGACTTTTTGCCAGACACAAAATCTACTACAGTGATAAAAAAGCTAAAGTCACAGTTTGCTAGATACGGCATTCCCGACACAGTAGTCTCAGACAACGGACCTCAATATTCATCCCAAGAGTTTCAAAGATTCAGCCAACTGTGGGAGTTTGACCACAAAACCTCATCGCCAGGTTACCCACAAAGTAACGGCAAGGCAGAGTCTGCCGTTAAAACTGCTAAGAGACTGTTACACAAAGCTAAAGCCTCTGGACAAGACCCCTATCTCGCACTCTTGGACCATCGTAACACACCCTCACAAGGACTGGAGAGCAGCCCAGCTCAAAGACTGCTGAGTCGTCGTACAAGGACTTTGTTACCGGCGAGACACAGCCTTCTCCAGCCTAAAGTGATTCAAGCAGAGCAGGCACTGTTTAACAACAAACAGCGTCAATGCGCATACTACAACCGATCAGCCAGGGATCTGGAGGCCCTACATTCAGGTGACAGGGTCAGAGTGCAGCCATTTCAGCCTCACATCAAATGGCAGCTGGGCAAGGTGAAAAGACCAGTTAACTCTAGATCCTATGAGATTGAAATGGACTCGGGTGCAGTTCTCAGGAGGAATCGTAGACACCTCAGACGTGCGCATGTTGTTCTTCAAACAGAGCCTGTTGACATAGAGACTGAGAACACCCCAGATACCCAACCAGACACTGTACCAGTCCAGCTGCACCCTCAAATTCAGAGCGATATGCCGAAGACAACCAGATGTGGTAGACTTGTTCGTCAGCCTCAGCGCTACAGGGACTGTACTGATTGAACACGTGTTTTGAGATGTTGAAGCGATAGTTCTATTTGTTGTACATGTGAAAGTACATTTCTAAGAGAGAGAGAGGAAAAAAAAAAAAAAACATGTTCTAAAAGAGAAAGGATGTAACAATATGTATATATATTGTATGGTTGCTCTGTTAGACTCGCCACTAGGGGGCGAACAAGGGCCACATATAGGCGTCAAGCGAGAGAGGAAGACGAGTTGTTGACATTGTGATGGCGGAGCCGTTTGAGACTGTTCAATAAATGCCGACCCCGTTGGGCCAGGGCAAAGAATATGAACTCCTGTTTTATATGAAAACCCGCACTTTAATAAATGCGACCCATATATGATTGGTTCTATTTTTGTCAAAGTGTGGTTCTGTGACGTTTTTACCAGTATTTATTATATCACTATAAGCTGTCAAATTAATACCAAATCCCCAGAATGGCAGACGCTTACAAACTGACAGAAAATGAGATATCATGCTTTAACTCAATCTGCTTTACTCCCACCAGCATCAGTTTACTGTCTGAGTGCAGATGGAAGCTAACTGCTATGAGGCTAACACGTAGGGGCGTATGTTGCCATCTAACGTAGGGGAGTCAAACATGCTTAATTTAATAATTTGATTTACTGAGACATGTAAACTGGGACTCTTGAACCCCTTATTTCGATTTGACCAAAAAGCTTGATTGGGATGAGCATGCAAACGATGCAAACATACTGACTGATTGCAGTTGTGAACTCAAGAGCAGTGAATGTAAAATTAAATCAAAAGGTGCTTAAGTGAAGTATTAGTTTGAGGGTGTGAACGCTTATAGAACCAGTAAGTTGCAACATTTCCTTTAGTTAATTTGACATTTTAATTGAGGTTTGTACACATTAGAGATCTACTGTGCAAAAAACAAATTATGTATTGACCTCTTGAAAGAACGTAATATTTTACAAAATACTTTCTTATATAAAGCAACCATTGTCTTAAGTGAGGATAATGTGTAAATTATGTTTAACTGGGATTCGGAATAACTCAAATTTATTCTGGCTATTAAAATAAACGTTATATACAACATGCTTAAGAGAAGTTGTGCTACCTATCAATCCTGATAGTTTAACACTTTGAGGTCTAAGTTACAAAAAAAGTCTGCAGCACCCCTAAGGAACAAGTAGCTGTCACATTTGTCGCAGTATCTATGGAATAATATTATTTAGCCAGAGATATACTTTCTGTTTACATGTTTTACAATTATATTTCATCATCTATTCCTGCACTGTTATTTCAGTAATTTTACTCATCTGTGAAGATAGGTCAAGTGAAGAACCACCTAAACTGCACCCAGATGCAAGCTCTTCCTGCACTTTTTTAAGATAAGCAGTATTTACAAGCAAGCAGACTCAACTCAAGACATAAGTAATATGGATCATCTGAAAATGGATAAAAGTGAGACAGAGCACATTCTGACATGTTTCATTGCTATAGCAACAGCCTTTGTACTTGTGGATGGAAGTGGGTGGCAAAAAAAGAGCAAGAGTTAGAGTGAGAGGAGAGATGGTGAGAGGGAGAAGTTGGCTTGCTCCGCTCTGTTGGCGAGCTTCTACCAACTCAGCGCTCTGCCAACTCAAGACCCCGGGGGCTTTAAAAGTCAAGGTCACTGAAGAGAAACAATGAACAACACCTAGACGTGTTTCTGCATAGTTCTTATCCAAGAAAGAGTGTGAAGAGCAGCTCTGGCCTCAAACAAGCAGAGGGAAATTATTGTCCTCACAGCGTGTGGATGATTGTTCTCCACAAGAACTGCTACACACATGCAGAAGAATTGAGGCAGATACACTATAGCATTGCGCATCAAACACAAATAAAAAGCTATACATCCTTCTCATTTTTTTTGTAAAAAGTAACTTGCAAATTGTTTATACCCTTTTTTGTGTTTTGTAACATTAAAACCACAAACTTAAATCTATTTTGGTGGAGTCTGTGTGTCAGAACAACACAAAGTAGTGCATAGTTGTTAACTGGATTCATGGATTTTCTTCTTTTTTCTTTTTACAGATCAAAATTTGAACTATGTGGCATTACATATCCTATTACAATCCTGCATGTTTTAGACGTTTCTTCACTCCTGCACAGCTGATTCAAATGATCGCATTACTTCTTTAGCATGTCCCCAAAATGCTGTAGAAGCCTGTTAATCGCTCATTCATTCAAGCCAGGTGTGCTCTGTTTTAAGCTTTAAGCTACAAGTCTTTTGATTTTTTTTCTCCACCAACTTTGTACATCTTAAAGCTGTGGGATGAAGTTTGTCAGAAAATAGCTCAAACTCCCTCATATTCGATAAAGAGAATCAGTGAACATACTCATGTTTTGCCACAGGTCCTAGATAGGATTTAGATTTGAACTTTGAATTGGACATTATAGCAAATACTTACAATTGGAAAAAAAATAATTCAGCTGCAGTTCTGGGTGTATGTTTAATGTTGTGTAGGTGATAAAAGGAGATTCCCAGTCCTAGCCGTCTTCCAGAATTGACCTGTTTTTAGCTTCAGTCGTCTTCTAAACAACTCTGACCATCTTCCTTGTCCTTGCTGAAGAAAATGATCCTTAAAGCTTAATGCTGCAGCCAAAATGTTTCACAATGGCAATAGTGTGTTCAGGGTTATGTGGACTGTTAGTGGTATGCCACAAGTTTAATTTTGATCTTTCCTGACCAGTCTATCATTTTTCACATTTTCTGTTTAGTGTTTGTGGCACACTGTTACAATATCAATGAATTATATAGTTTCTGATTTTGCCAGGACAACATTTGAAAAATTAAAGGGAAGTTTATGTTTTTGTTTAAAAAAATGTATACGCCTTTCAGACATAACATTATGACCGCTAACAGAGAACGTGATTGTACGTTATCATACAAATCAACATTCTACTATAGCTAAACTTGAAACCTGCTGTTGCAATATATGCCACTGGGGCTCTTGCTACCAAAAACTATTTCGGTAGATTAATCACACTCCCCTGCTGATAACAGCATGTGGTGAATATGTAGTCTCCCCATATCAGTAGGACCTGTGGGTGAAGGAAAACTGCGTGTGTCTGTTAAAGAACTAGAAGGTGTGAAGGAAACTTCCAAACTTACCATTCTGGCTGGGTGTGATGGCCTCTGCAGAAAGCAGACTCATTTCAGAATGACGACAGCTTCAAGGGTTCAAATGGGGTATAAGTAAATCACAGATACTATATCGTATTTATATTTAGATTATTCTCAAGAAATGACTGGGGACTGTGAAAATGTGTGTTATGGAAAATATTTTGCAACCCCAGTGTTATTGACCTCTACTGCAGAGCATTGTTTTTGTTTTCTCATGTTTTTCCCGCTTTTCTTTAAAGTAGAAATGCCAACTCCAAATGTGCCAATGTTGAGCAACTATTAGATGAGTTGCTGATCCAAAACACCTCAACCAACAGGGTGATCCCTTCATTAGCATCCAGCTTGTGCAACAGAATCATGCTAATCATCTGATAATTGGATTCTTGCATAGATGAGACACATCTAACAGTTGCAAGACACCATGTCTCAAGGGGTAGAGTTTTGAAATGAGATGGACTAGCGACTTGTCCAGGGTGTACCCTGCTTCTTGCCCAATGACCGATGGACACCAGCCTCCACCAGTCCTTGGAGGATAAGTGGAATACATACAATAACTGGATGAAGATGAGACGAGATAAAACTTTATTAGTCCCACATGTGCAAAATTTGTGACGTTGCTGTAGACAGTGATCTTGTTTTGATAATTTGTCTTGTCAAATAAGCTAATGATGGCATATCGTGTGACGCAAAGCTCTTCACAAGAGCAACTTGCAGAATACTCCTGACTCCTGGGTTATCAGATCTTCCTAAAAGCCTTTACAAATAAAAGAAATTTGCTCTCAGAATGTACTTAGGCCACACCTGAGCACGTGGGCATGTTCATTATTTTCCATAGACTGGAAGGGCGAATTTTATATTCTTTTGAGATTCTCTTAAATCATTGACTGCTACATTTTTTAATGAAAAACTCAGCTCTTTATATCTTACCAAGGTGTTCACTCTCACTTCAAGAGCCTGTAGTATTCTGAGACTAAATATCTAAACCTTGACATCAATAAAACATAAAATGCATTAATTGCATTGCATTAAAACCAATTAACTTATCTTTCACTGTGTAGGGAATGTGTTTGTAGAAATTCATCAGAAACCTTTTATATAGACTATCATCCAATCATACATTTATCTCATTGTTTGTTTGTGTAAAGAACTACTGTAACTGTACTACATTAATCCAAATTAGCAGATTTATGCAGTCATTCAAAATCATATTATGCTATGTTATACCTAGAGCAGTATTAATATGTGAAGGACAAGATAATGTCATGACTGTGCATGACTGTTTATGTTCACAGTAAAAGCCCTTTCAAGAGTTTGAAAAATGTAAATCGAATTAGATGTGGTTATTAACTCCCCCCCTTCTCATCCATAGAGACACATATCAGTAATCAGTCGTCTACACACCCCCTCCCACCCACCATTTACGTAGACACAGACACACACCCACCATCTTTATATTTCTTTTCAAAGACTTGTGAGACAGCTCAAAAGGCTTTGGTGGATTGCGTAAAGCCGGCTGTTACGGGTGCTGAAATCAGTGAGGGCTGCTATTTTTAGAACATGTGAAATGTATCTGTAGTACCAGTGAATTCTCTCTCATATATATATATATATATATATATATATATATATATATATATAAATATACAAGGAGGCCTACTTAAACACATTGCAGAAAATATTCACGGGGAGCTTAATTTCTTTTTAAGTTTTTATTTATGTAACAATAACTCAAGGCACTTTACAATAGTCAATTCAATCTAATCAAACATACATTCTAATTGATCCTAACTATTGAACATCTGCTGTTTATTAGTGCATATTTATTCCACTATTAAACAGCCACTTGGAGTCCTTTGTATGAAGTTTATATCCAATCGCGATTAGAGTAATCCATATAATTTGACTCGTGAGGGCAGGCGACATGCCGCATCTAAATAAGGCATTGTATTAATTTAACCAATGTTTTGTTAGTCATATCTACTACAATTGCCCTTTGAGTTCTGGACATCTTGGAAGTGCTACTTCATTGCCTGCAGGGATTGTTTTGCAGGCTTTGAATCCAACTACATTAACACGCGATTTCAATTACATCGCTGCTGTTCGCCATGGCAGTTATAGTTTGAGCAGGTCTTTCACTCTGTGCTTTACGGCAGCAGACAGACAAAAATTGATACAGCAAACATTAACATGGTTTGGGCTTTCATGTTTCCAAATTGCAAATTGACCAAGTGGACTAGCACACGGTAAGTCCTGCTCAGACTACAACTACCATGGGGAACTGCAGGGCACTGAAACGGCACTTTGTTGTAAGCTTGAATTAATGTCTGTAAATAACACCAGAACAACACAAAGAAGCACTTCTGAGATGCACCAAAATCTGCTACAGCTATACAGCGGCCATCTGGAGACCATCAACAACTATTTGTTAAGAAAAACTTTCAAAATTAAATCTTTAGTAATCATCTTTTATTCAGGTTTGACACCAGCCTTCCTTACTTTAAATATTTCCACAGGAAGAAAAAAATCAACAGTACTTGTAGACAAGTTGTTGACTGTCCCTTCACATTTAATTTCTGATGAAAGATCAAACAGAGCTTAAAGACGATGCCTATGAAACCATAGCTTTCAGATAAAACATTGAACAAAACACTCAGCATCTCTTTGCCTTATCTTGATGTCTGAGAAGTATTTAGTTAAATCTGACCTACATATGCATTTAGCCTCGAAAGAATGGGTCTAAAACTCCAGCCCATGTGTTGCAGATTTTAGATGTGTCTCATCTATGCCTGAAGCAAATAATCAGGCGATTATCAGGATTCATTAAAACTAGACGAGGGAATTCAGCCCTGTTCATCAGGCATATTGGACCAGGAATAAAAGTTACCAAACACTGGCCCACACTCCTGCTGTAAACTAAAACTGAAAAAAACAACAAAAAAACATTTTGCTAAATATTTTCCAAAACATACATGACCACAATTGTTTTTTCAAACCTGCTTGGAGGCTTCTCCACTGCTTCATCCTAACATGTAATGTCTCTCACACTGCACCACAGTCCGGTCCCAAGCAATATAACCACCACCTGCACCTGATAAGATGACTTAGATAAGGAATAAATTCAGGCCGAGGTAAAGGAGTTGATGAAATAGCATGAGGTCTGATGAACTCAGATGAAGTTGATAGGGAGTGAGTGTGTCACAATCCAAGGGAAATCAGCTGAGGGCAGAGAGCAGACAGACACAGGAGGAGGAGTCATGGCCGACGGGCGTAAAATCCTCTAATTAATAAAATCTGCTGATTAAATTACAACTAATAAGTCACACTCCTACACTCGCACTCTTGTGATTTATTTCATCTTCAAATCCTCTACTGAGAAATCTAGTCATTATTCCTGTTTCATCAGATTTCCGTTTCAGACAATCAGTTTCTGAAGGTACAGATTTGTTTAGTCGTGTTTAAAAACCTGATTCTTTTTCCAAAACATCTGACAGAGGATAAACAGAACAGACAGAAATATTACTGAAGCACGTGCTTTATTAGAAATACATACTAAACACTGACACAGAATTTGAGCACAAAAACACAAGCTTACATTTTCAACACACCATATAAAAATACTTTTTTTTTTTTTAAAGCACCTTTTCTCTGGCAGGTAAACGTGCAGTCATGAAAAATAGGCAACTTTCCCCAAAAGTAATAAACCCAACATTATATACAACAAATTATTGTGCTTGATTCTTCATTTTTAAAACAGATGCTTAAACTATATCCAGAATAATAGCTTGCATAGTTATTTTGGTGCGAAGAAGTGTAGGAAGGTATTTTTTGGTCCTGTTCATTTTTTTTTCATGAATAATTTTTGTCGGTGCATCATTCTAGTTTTATTTTTACAATTTTTATTAAATGTAGATCCTGCTTGGAAAACTATGAAAAATAAACATTGTACAGCAAATGACAACAACCATCCAAATGGCCCCTGGAAAACCTCATAACCTTAGGATGTAAGGAAAATAAATGAAATTGTACACAGAAGATCCCCAAACTTGTTATTGTTAAAGGGATGTGATTCCCTAGCCTTATCAGGTGTCCCCAAAGTATCAAATCAGAAACATATTTACAAACTGCATATATCTTAAAGTTGGATACTATTGTGAAAGTAAAATAAGTAGATTTAAAAAATGTATAATTAGAGCACTTGAAGGTGCATTTAACGTGCAATGCGTGCAGCTGTAGCTTTCAAATTGAAATATGCAATAGTGGAAAACTTCAATGTTGTAGAAACATATCAGAACATTTAACCTTTTAGTTTTTCTTGGGAGGAGATAAATACAACAGTACCGTAAAAATAAAAAACTGAAAAAATAATGTAATATATATATTGATTTGTAATATATATTTTTACATCTTCAATGGTAAGCGACTTGTTGGAAAAATATAAAGGATTTTGCTCATCTATAAATCTCTCAAAGTAGAAAACAAAGCAGGAAAATTACACCTTGTTTATTCATAAATTTATATCTCCAAAATCAGCCAAGATCAATGGTATTGTTTTACTGGTCCCTTCAGGAAACACATAATTCACTTTTTCTTTCTGAATACACGACTTTCTCTGATTGGATCTTCCTCTGCTGAATACAGTGCTTTTGAAATTTATATTTATATTTAACTTTTTGGCATGTTACAACCACAAGCTTCTAAATATTTAGATCTGATAAGTATGGTGTCCATTTTCAATAAAACAGTTCCTCAAGCTCAGAAATGTTACTAAACAGTTTCCATTATCTCAAAATGGAAAACTAATGGAACAATTTTAAACCTACCAAGAGACGTCTTCCACCACTGATTGACAAAATTATTTAGAGAAGCAGACACAAGGCACACAGAGACACTGAGGGAGCTGCAAAGATCATAAGCTCAGGTAGAATAATATTTTTGACAAGGTTAACTATTAGCCATACTCTCCACAAATCTGTTAATTTATGGAAGAGTAACAAAAAGAAGCCTGCTGCAGACAGAAAGAGATTGCATGTGAAAAACTGGTGAAAAAAGGCCTAAAACAATGAAAGGATGTTTTTATTCAGAAGAGACTAGGGGACTGGTCAGCGTGGATGGAGGTGAACACAGGATAATCAAAGAATAAAAGCTGTTAAAGGCTGCAAAATACTGGAAACTGAGGCAGAGGTTCATGCAACAACCCTGTAGATACAACCGGTGCATTTTAATTTGCTAGAATGGCCCAGACTTTGTCCAGAATCAAATCCAATTGAGTCTGTATGCCTAAATAATAACAATAATGATAAAAATGGACGTTTAACTTCTACATCCAATATTGCTGATCTTGAGCTAATTTGGAAACAGGAATGATAAAAAAGAACTGTCACTAGATGTGCAAAGCTGGCAGAGAAATACCCAAAAAGGCATGCTGATATAAATGGACTAAAGGTAAGTTCTACAAAGTCTGCATGCAACACTTGAAAACCACATCCCAATGCCTTTCCATTTTGCAATCAGGCACTACTTTGTTTTGTTTTATCACATAGAATAGATTAAAGTTTTTGTTTTTAACATAACAAAATGTGGAAAAGGCAAAGGGGTGTAAAATACTTTTGCAAGGTGCACTGATTGAAAAAGTGACAGCATCACAAAGACCAGAATCCACTGGTCCAAAAGGGATCATAACAAAATTTTTAATATCAACCCTTCATAACACTTAACTAACTTTGGCTTGGTTAAGCTCTATATTTCAACAGAAGACCCCGGTTCAAAGTTCACCCTGCCTTTCAATCAATGGCTGCTGGAAAAGGTACCACCCCTGCAGTGGTAAGTGGGTATAAAAAATGGATGGATAGATGGATGGATGGATGGATGGATGGCTTACACTGGATTTAGCCAGAATTCAGAGGCTCTCACATATTCAGATTGCTGAATCATAAGGACTTTGAACAACTGCCAATAATATTAATATCTCACTGCTGGTAGAAGCATATGAGTTGAAAGTACAAAAATGCCGCAAATTGGTGACGATGTTTAATTGCGAGAGTTACATTTGAAGTGGTGAAGTCTTAAAAATAGACAAAGACACATTTTCAGTGTCAGTTTTATAAATAAGTATTTGTTATCCTCACAAAAAAAAAAAAGTTTTACAATTTGCTTTGTGAAGATCATCCACATGGAAGTAATGTGGCCTTTTTAAAAGCAGTGTTAAATCTGATTGGGTTTACAGATGCAATAAATAAACAAAAACTATTGACATTTGAAACATAATGAGGCACAAAAACATTCTTGTGGACTGGGAGAACGTAGCCACAATCACCGTGACGTCTGTAAAGGTTGAGGATCTGCAAAACAAAGCCTTTATTAGTTCCTCAACATTAATAATCAACTAAAAACCGTGTGTTTGTTTCCTTCAGATACCTTTGGCCTCACCGAGGCAGGCCTCCTCACACTCCTCCAGGTGAAGGAAACGGTTGTCATTTCCTTTGCATCCGCTGTAAATGAAAGGCCTGCAGGCTCGAGCCTGGCTGTTAAAGTACCAGCGCAGAGTGTACTTCTGACAGCTGCCCTCATCCATGGGAAGCAGACAAACGCCTGTCGACCCTGTGGAACGAACACGTGTGTAAGAATTGTTTATGAATGAACACCAACACAACAAGGGATGAACACACAGCTGTTAAAGTGAACAGAGGTGGAAAACAAGTAAAATTCACACAATTGGTTGAGACAAGCCTGCATATTCTGTGGTAATATTAAAGCAGGCAGATATTTGTTTTAAAGTTTTTTGAAGAGCTACTTCTTTTTTACCTCTATGCATGCATGGGAACTTATCACTTTAAGTGAATAATTATTAGAAAGTTATTTACAGAAACACAACATGCCCGTCCGTAGATATAACGACGGAACAAAACATCAGACAAGCAGGATAGCCAAAATAACCCAGACTTTGTCCCCACAATGAGAAGTAACCTAGATTGTTTTACCTTCCTCTTGCACAGCCCTCTTGGATCTGACTGATGTGGATTTGTCTACAGCCAAAGGTGGAACTTTCCTTTGTTTCTGACCATCAGCTGTTTTGTGTGTGCCAGCAGCAACACTTGGTTTCTTTAAATCGACTTTAGCTGTTTTTTCCGAATCCGTTTTAAAATCTTCACCTGCTGATGGACACAGAGATCGAGCACATTAATAGAGAAAGACAAACAGGACATTTTAACATTTTACTGATGAGAGAAACATCATAACAGACACTGAATGTCATTGAGACAGGAAAATCTAAGCTGTGCGGCTGCGGAGGAGAGATGAAGACATGTAGGATGAGATGCTAAAACATCTCAAGTCAGATTTTAGGCGTACATTTAAACTTTAACTCATAGAAAAGTACACAAGCTACACACTTTATGAAACATAGAATACCTTCAGTGAGATTGGCTGACTCTGTGGAGAAGTAGATAAAGTCTTCCCTGGGGTCATCTAGGGCCTCGATGGAGTAGATGTGCTCGTACTCTGGGTCATTGGTATTTACAACCACACGCAGCTCCCGGCCTGACACAGGAGTGGCATCACACTGATCAAAACCCTTCATCTGAGTGTGAAACTCTCCAACCCTCAGACAGAGAGAGGAGTTATGATGACTGACAGTGACAACAGAGTGTTTTCTGAGCCTTTACGAGTTTTCCACGGCTGAGTCTTTTGCCGTCTGCTGATGGGGTCTCAATACTTTTCCCCACTAACAAACATGAAACCACACCTAATGATCATCATTACTTTTTTTTATTTAGTCAATCATGGGCCTACTTTTTAAGCATTTGGTTGTTTTGTTTATGATAATTAAAATCTAATGTTCTTCCATGTTCCTCTGTTTGTACCTACATTTTTTTGTCTTTTAATCCTTTAGGTTTCTATGCCCATATGTGAGATACTTTAAAGGGAAATTTCTTTTTTTTTTTCCATCACCCTTACACGCATGTTTTATAATTGCTCCAGGAGGAAACCAGTTTTGCGGACATAATGTAATGTGTCATAATAACTCTACATAGGGACCTTAACACTTATAACCTCTAGATTTGTTAAGTAAACACTCATAGGACCTGCATTCAAATATTTTAATGTATTTACATACATTTTTCATACTTACATACTTTTTTTTATGACATGACAATTGTTTTAAGATAAGTAATACTACCCAGGACAGTTGCAATGGTGGACAAATGCCATGTTCCAAACACAATATTTACATAGTTGAACAATAATACTCATTGTTTGCAGATGGATTAGATGTAGAAGAATGAACTGCATATTAAAAAATGAATTTTAATCAAATATCAAATTTTAGTTATATTTGTCACTGGGAACACAAAAATTGAGCGTCACCCACCCCATTAAAACTGCAAGTCTGCCTAGGTTGCGGCATGGGAGCCTTTAGAAGCTGAAGTTAGTCCAACTCCTCATTTGGTTAGTGCAATTTGGAAACATGCAAACGCAAACCATGATGATGTCTCAAGTAGCAATTTCTGTCTAACTGACCACCATAGAGCAAGGCATCAAAGTCTTGCTCAGAATACACTGGGATTGTAATCGCATGATAGTGTAGTTGTAAATCACCTCTAAACAGCAATAAGCAACTCCAAGACGTTCTGAACTAAGAGGGGAGTAGTGCTAACGTTTAAAACATAGTTAAATGAACAAGTTTTGGGGTAGAAAAATGCCTTATTACAGGTGGCAAATCTGCCCCCATTTACTCCCATTATATGTATACATGCTGATCGTGACTGGATAAGAACTTCTGCCGAATGGCTCCAAGTAGCTCCAAACTTGTCTGGGTGAGTAAATTAACATAATATTTGCTAAAAATAAGGTCCAGGTTGAAAAAAAAAGAAACTTTCCCTTTAAGTCTAAAACATGAATAAGAACAAGAACCAGGACCCAAATTTAAAGACATCAGTATCTTAAACAGGTGTACTTATATATGAAGGCTTGAAAGAAACCTTTGAGTTCATTAATTCCTATTTATTATATTAAATTCATTCTAACCCACTAGTACAAGTACAGTTTTGTCTTAAATTCTCATTGAAGCATTGTACTCTTTGGGTTTTATGTTAAAGGTCAAAACAACTCAAATATAGTTGAAATAAAAAAATATACAATATTCTTATTTATATAAAAAATATAGAGAAGGCTTAAATCGCTCTGTTGGCACCATAAAGTCAATATAGGCTTTAAACCCTACGGCTGTATTTGTCTTCACATAATGTGACAAATACATTTCATGTCTTTGGGTCAAAAATGGAGTCCTCTGTTTTCTTGCTCAGAAAACCACCCAATGCTCAGAAGTCTCCATGTGTTACATCACCAGTTTCACATGTTTGTTAAGGACAAACAAGCAGAGAAACAGACTAATGTAAGCTCAGAGTTAGGGAACGAACACTCACCCTTCTCACCATTCAGTACCAGTTCTTGCTCTGTTGTAGGTCGAGCCCTGAGTGCGGGCTGGGACCGAGTTTCTGGGCCTGAACCTGAGAGAGCCGAACAGGAGGGAGAGCAAACATGGGTGCCAAAGGAGCAAAAAGATGGTTCAGAAGGAGAGAGTGACCAATTAGATTGCACAAAAAAGAAAGGAAATGTTTCAGACAAAGTGAAATGAAAAAATAAGAAGACAACATTTTTGCAGCATTGATGCTTGAAAGTCTATGCACCCTTTACAGTTTTCTCCCTTTTTTTTGTGCAAAATTAGGACCAGAACAATCCTCCCATTTTCATAAGCCCTAGAAATAAATACAGAAACCCTATCTAAAGACATACAGTGTAAGCATCTTGATTTTAGCTAATATAAAGGTAAAATTAGAGTCCTCTGAAAGTCTAACTACCATATTTAACCAAATATAGATTAATTGTTAAACAAGATATCAGTTTTGTAGCAAGAAAAATTGTGGTTTCCACCATGAAAACATGATCCTATCTGTCAGACACGATAGTGACGTCATGATTTGCGTTTGTTTCGTTGCATTTACATTATATCTTTGTTTCAACTTGTGCCTTATATGCGCGTTTTTAAAATACATTTTTACATTTCATATGTGTCACTGGCAAGGTTAAAGATCTGAACTTAAGCCCCCAAAAATATTTTGTTGCAAGAGCTGAAGTAAAAAATTTCAGCAAGACAACCAGCAATATGCAGGAAGGGAAGCTATCCCTTGTGCAAATAAGGGCTGTAATTCCTCCAAGTTAATCAACAATAACTGCTAACGTTTCCCGTCAAAGGAGACATATTTGGGGTGTTATTGTGCATCTCTGCTGCATATGCATGCATACAAATTTGCACAAAAAAACATCCATGCTGTTTTGAGTGAGATTGGGGTTTTTTAATTGATCCTGCATTCAATCTCTGATTGAGCTGTTCAAAATCTGTCCGGCTTTCTACGTCACAAGCCGGAATATTGGAATATCCACACCTCCTCAGAGCGCTGTCTCCACCCACCAGGTACAGCAGTAAACAACAGTTATTTCAGATTAGGAAACACCATGTTGAAGCACCACGCAAAATGCTCCGTTTGTTGCTGGTCAAAAGAGCTCAAAACACTTAATCAGGTCCCAGTCGAAGAGGACAGAAGAGCTGTATGGGTTGAATTTGATTTTTATGGTAGATGCTGGCGGTAAGAGCGGGGAAGAGGGGAGATGCGCCGCAATGCAAGAAGTAACTCAGAATCCACAGAGGAGAGGTGAGACGCGCCATTGACAGAAGCAACTCAAACTGTGGGCAGAAGACGGGAGACCTGCTGTCGAACTGAGCTGCTAAAAACCGGGAAGAAGATGGGGGACCTGCCGCAACAGAGCGGCATAGGTTGGTTTATTTTTTATGGTAAGATGCTGCCGGTAAGGGTGGGGAAGACTGAGGACCTGCCGCCGCAAACGGTTACTCAAACTCCGGGCAGAAGACAGCAGACAAGCCGCCGATCTGAGCTACTACAACCGGAGGGAAGACTGGGGACATGCAGCCACACGGAGCTCAAAGAGCCGGGTCTCCGCAGTGCTAGAGAGCTGGAGTCAGCGAGATCGAGCTGGAAGGCTTTATAGTCAGCGTCTCAGAAAGATATCGGAGTGCCAGGTAAGTAGTTAAATATATTCTTTTAACTTTAAGTCATTTCTTGAATAGCCATTCAGAAGTATCTTGCTGAATTCTCTGAGTATTGGTTTCTCAGGAGACTCCCATCCTACGGCAGCAGATTCTGTTTCAAACATGTATGGTTGAACTACTTTTTTTTTGGTATTTCTTTTTTTTTTGTATGGTTGAATTTTTTTTGTATGGTGGAACTACATGTTTTGTATTGTTTTTTTATGGTTGAATATTTTTTTGTATGGTTGAGTTACTTTATTTGTATGGCTGATTTTTATTTTATTTTTTTTATGTTTGAACTACTGCAGCAGCCATGTCCATAACTTTCACACACAGTGGTAACAGTCACTAAGTGAGTGGTGAGTGTAAGCAAACATTGGGTGTTTCCAAGTTAACAGCAGCTCATGTAATATGTAATGAGCAGCAGAAAACAGCACAATCTGCAAGGGGCTGAAAAAGAGGGAAATAGAGGTTGGTAACAATTGTTTCCTACAAGCTATTTCCAGCAAACAACTTCAAAAACACGTTTTCTGGAACTCATAGACCTATTTTAAATAACAAAAAATGGTCATAATATGTCTCCTTTAAGCAAAGGTTCATATATCAAACACAAAAAATCTATATGTGGTGTTTTTCTTCTTTTTCTTTAGATCAGCTCCCTCTTTATTTTCAGTTTTTCTTCAACTTTCTGTAAACTTTCTTTAAATCCCATTCATGTAAAAAAAAAAAAAAACTTCCAAAGAGTTGCTAAACTTTCAAGTCCTGCTGCATAACATTCATGCACATGACCCATGAACAATCCCCAAAACACCACGAAAATCATCCCACCAATCTGACGCAAACACAAGATGAAAGGATTCACCAACTTCTCTCAGAAATGATCTACATAGACAGTCTGTCCAAAACTGGCTGCAATTCTTGAAAGACTCAAGTCACAGCTCCTAACCGCTTCTATTATTTAAGCAGAACTTTGATTTTGCCTGCTATCACGGTAAACTGGTGACTAAGATCTTTGTTAGGTTGTTATTTAAGAAATACAACATATATTTTTTGAATAATAACACATTGATTAAACATGAGGAAACACTGACTTTGGCTACTTTCTCTGCATATTCATTAGCAGTCTGATTCAGCAGCACTTATCTCATGCTGGTTCATAACACTGGTGCTGTCATGCATTCATTAACAACTTATAAAACAAACACATTAGCTTGAATGTGGTTATGTACAATCACTTGGGACGTTTTCTCTAATTTGCATTTTATTTACATTAACACCAGCACAAGTTTAATTTCATATATCATTAATTAACACTAGGAGTATTAATGTGACCCAAAATGACATCTGCATGGGGCCAAACTTTTAAAAAAGTGACAGAAGACTAACTTCATTAAAATAACTATGCAACCTACAAGCTGTTTTTAACAAGTATTATTGACTGCAGACTTCAATATGTTGAATGGGTTTAAACCATACCGGATCCCTCCCGGTTTGTCAATTCTCCCCGGAAACTCCAATAATTTGCATGTCCCAAAATCCTTGATAAATAATCGGACCAAAATGTTTGTCTAATGTTGACACACCATACAATTTCAAACCGTTTGTCACTTAACACATGTAATACAATTAACAGCATAAGCCTACCTTGCTGTTCTCAACCTGGGTTTTAAAAAGACCTATTCAAAGTCCAGACTTAAATCTAATTGAGAAGCTATGGCATGATCTGAATTGGGATGATAACAACCCAGTGTGTCTGAATTAAAACAGTTTAAAAAAAAGAATACTAGGAATAATTGCTTCTCAGAGAAATCGAATCATTGGTAGTTATTGCGGCTGTTGGTGCCAAGGGTGGCACATCCATTTCTTTGGGGCAATTGCATTTTTACATCAGGGTTGGCTGGTTTAGAAAGTTTTTTTTCGTTAATAAAATAAATCATATGAAAAAAATGCCTTTTGCATTTACTCTGGATATATTTCTTAGATATTATTTTTTTTTTTTACTGCAGTGAGGCTAAATCATAGAGCCTTTTTTTCTCTTTTGCTGCAGTGAGATGGCTTACTCACCTCCACACGCTGAGGGGATCAGTCAAAGAGATCGAAAGAATCAAAAAAAAGAGAAAACAGCACAGATTAGTATTGAGAAATGCAGCGGGGCTGCAGTTTTTTACAGCTTCTCATTGATAGTTTAAAAAAATACAGTGACTCATCCATTGTTATAAAATTTGAAGTTCAGCTAAGAACAACTTTGTTTTAAATTTGCAATGTAAGCTGAAAGACTCACCACAGTGCTGTTTCATCTCAGTGCGAACATACTCTCTGACCTCATCCTCCTGAATTTAAAACAAAGAGCAGACAGACAGAAACTGTGTTATGAACAAGCAGCGTAAGAGCTCTGTAGACATGTGTCTGGATGTCATCTCCTGTCTTCACAATGAACTCTGTGGTAATGATGCCGCACTGACCGTCATGCCTGGTTCTCCTCTGTCTCCCTTGGCTCCATCTGGTCCCATGTCTCCCTGCAATGTGTACAGGTATTAGGACATGCAGGACACCCAGAGATACTTTCAGGGAAATGATTGCTAAGACTCAGGCCAGGTGCCAGTTTGAACTAAATCGACATCCAAACAGGAAGGTTAAATCAGCAATAGTGGCTTGCAGTTGAACTGTTTACACATTCAGCTCAGACATTAAATGAGCTGAGTTTAAGCTCTTCGAAAGCGAAAGAAATGCGAAACACAGCCTTAAAGTCTGAGTGCCATTTTATATAATCAGCTTGTGGTCCAAATACCATCAAAGCTATGGTGTTTTTGTCAAAGCAATAAATATAAAAATTAGGCTTTTGGAAAAAAAAAGTTTATTCTGTAAAACAAAACATAATCCTCAGTAGCAAGTGACACGATACTAACCGGTTCTCCTCGCTCGCCTGGGATTCCTGGAATACCACGAGGACCCACCATGGCTGGACCAATTGGACCTCTCTCCCCCTGAAATATAAAAAGAGATAAAAGCAACAGGAGCAAAACACTTTTTAACACTGACGATTTGAATAGGAAAAAAATAGAGTAGTGTTAGGGGATGGGTTTTTCATAGGTTTTGGTCACAGAGTTTGTCTAAAAAACTGGTATACTGCCAACTGGGTCTGAAATAAATGCTGCCCTGAGTTATCAATGCTGCCTCCAATAAACATGCATCAAAAAACACACAGTGCATTGCAATTTGCTTTTTATTGGGCTGTATAGCTCATATATAGTTCTGGCCTCTTTCTGCTGATTTGTGTTGATCAAAATCACCAATGATAGGGATGCGAACAAAAGAAGTGAGCTACATTCAATGGATAAAGCTGGCTGTGTGAGGGTTCTTTTATTGACTTTTTTTTTTAAACTTTCTTGTCTTTGTGAGCCGCTCATAGGGCCTTATATGCCCCAAAAGGATTCCTTTTTTTCTAATTTTCTTGTATGAACGACAACTTTACTGTAATTCATTAGAATTTCTCAAAATGGAATCATAGATGGATGTTTCAATGTGGCTATGTGTGAAGAACGGCTGAGATTTGATGAAAATGACTGCAGCTCAAGCAGGATTGTAAGAACTCTTAAGCATCAAAGGTAGCTAAGTAATGATTTTGCCCTCCTTATGGAATTATTTAAATCTGATTGTCACTTCTTAAGTCTGAAATGCCCTGTTAGAGATGATGATGAGTCACTTAGTCTATCATTTGGCTGTTGTAATCCCAACTCAGCAGAAGAATTGAAAACGAAAATCACAAAAAAAATGGCTAAAGCAAATTTTTTTAGAATAAATATTGCAACTACAATTGAAAGACATTTGATATTTTATTTGTAAATCTGTTTAGGTGTTGACTTTGGTAACATTTTGGACTGATGGACTATTTCAGTTCTCAGTTATCCAGTTTAGTTACGCTCCGATATATCAGCCTCCAGCTCCCTGTGAAGCAGGAAAAACTAGTAAAACAATGCCAGTGCAATGGAATATAGTTCTAAATCAAGGATCCATCACAGGGATGAGATGTGACCCTACACCCTGTCACCAGCTTCCTTTATTAACTTCATGATAAACCAGACAAGCCAGTCACACTGAGAGCCCTTCAAAGTGCCAATCATCTTGAGACAGTAAATACCAATAAAAGTACACAAGAGGAAAAGGAAGAGACAACAAAGACAAGAGAAACACTAAAAGACTGTAATCTATTTATATCTCTACCTTGGCTCTCAAACCTATTATTAGATTTTGCCGACTCCATGTTCAAAACCAATAATGGTCCGTTAAAATGTGGCTATTCTTTATCTTCTTCTCTCTATAAATAAGTTCCGTACTGTAGACATGGAATCAGTTTAAACCACAGTGAGGAGAGTCACCTTCTGTCCTTGGAGTCCCTCAGGGCCTTTAGCACCAGCTGGCCCTTGTGGGCCAGTCAAGCCGGGGGGCCCATCCACCCCTCTGGGACCTGGAGGACCAGGTGTACCTGGTGGTCCCTGTTTCAAGCACAAACAGAATTCGCTGTGGGTTTCATGTTTTGTGGAGACCTGAGAATGAGTGATGCTGTTGGATGAAATGATGGTCCATAAATATGTACATATAATAATAATGATTTATTTCGAATAAGCTACTTATGTTTATAACAAAGTAATGCTACTGAAGGTCCAGGAATACTGACCCTTTCACCTTTTTCTCCCTGAGTTCCTTTTTGTCCAGCAGCCCCATCAAAACCTCTTTCTCCCTGCGTCCACCAATGAAGAAATTTAGTTTTCACATTTGGAATAGTTTTCGGTATAAAAAAGCATATTGCATTATACCTTGGGACCAACAAGTCCCTCTTTTCCAGGAGTGCCAGGAGCCCCGGCAGGCCCAATGTCCCCCTGGTAAACACAAACAGAGGAAAATGAGCAACAAGAAATCCATGTTAAACCCTTCTGCATCCTTCTTTATGAGCGGATATCACTCATACCTGTTCACCTTTTCTCCCTGGTAAGCCCGATCGTCCATGACTGCCTGAATCCCCCTGAACACAGAAACACTCCATTTAGTTTCAAATGACAACATGTCAAAGTAACAGAATCGGAAGTTATTATATAGTAATTTACAGTACTATCACTGTTATATACTCATGCACCTCTATATACAACAAGAAAAGGCATACTTGAGAACAATAATTGCGTTTTTGCATTTATCCTCATCATCGTTATTATCATCTAAAGGCACAGCTAAGTAAATTACAATATTATTAATTTACTTTTGTGAAGACACTCCAGAAATGTCTTATCTGGGCTAAAGAGAAAAAGGAACTGGACTCCTTCACAAAGGGCTTCACGAAAAATATGTGATATCCAATAATGTTGGTGAACATTGCGGTAACGGCATGAAGATAAACAGATTATTAAATAGTGTTAATGTGTTTCTTCCTTTTGTTCACATCAAACATACAAAAACCCTTGTTAATGAAGAGTCTATCCAGCTAATTAATAAAATAAGATAACTACTTCCATTCAAGCAAAGCTGTTTTTGCTGAAAAATTTTAGTCTGGTCAAGTTCTGCTGTTTTGGGAAACTATTTATACAGTTTTTCTTACTGACTTTAATTACCTTCTACAGCTTTTGAAGCTGCAGTAAACGAGGGGAACATGAAAAGGTCATGTAATGTATAACAAGCAGAGAAAGGCAGAATGTCACTTTAAAATTGAGCTAACATGAACATTCAAGCTGGTTTTCACAACATGCATAATGTATACAATGATATTGTAAAAAATCCACAATAAATTAGCTAATTTTTCAGAGGTCCTATGTCGTCTTTTCAGATAAAAGTAAAATTTGCATTTTATTCGGAAATCCAGGACCCAGAGTTTGGAGTAAAGGAGAGGCAATGAATCGTTGTTGCTTAAGATCCAGAGTGAAGTTTCCACAGTCTGTGATAATTTGGAAAACCATGTTATCTACAGGTGTTGGTCCACTGCAGAGGTCGCACTATACAATTTTGTTGTCTGTCATTTTGACTGATAGGTCAAAAGAATTCTTGTCATAATCTATTTTTACCCGTCAATTTTTAAAATATTAAAATAGTTAATAACTTTTATTGTTCCATTGACTTTAAATAATTAATAAATTTGAACAAGATGAACAGCAAAGTATGTATAGAAAATGAAATTAAATGAGTGCACTTAAAATATGAATAGTTCTCCTGCTGCAGACTGGAAGCACCGTCTCACTAGATCGTCCTGCTCCCTACTGAACTAAAATGTGTGTCCTTTTTATGCACAATCGAAAAGTGGGAATGCTGCAGAGGTTTTCGTCATGAGGTATGGATTTTTGCCTCAGACAGATTACTTGTTATGGGGCTTTAGATGTTGTTCTGGAAGCTGAATCCATGCTCCACTGCCAGACTGGAATTATTATTATTATTATAATTATTATTATTATTATTACTCTTTCGGCTTTTCTGTTCATGGATCACAACAGTGAATCATCCATCTTTATTTAGTCCTATCCTCTGCATCCTCTGCCCTCACACCAACTAACTTCATGTCCTCTTTCACCAAATCTTCATTTGGTCTCCCTTTCCACCTCCTGCTTGGTGGCTCCATCCTCAGCAACCTTCTACCAATATAATTGTCATCTCTAATCTGAACATGTCCCCAAAACATCTAACATGAGCTATCTTTCTGATGTCCTCATTCCTGATCCTATACATCCTCTTCACTCCCAAAGAGAATCTCAACATCTTGAGTTGTGCAAACTGCATTTCTGATTCCTGTTTTTTCCTTATTGGCACGGTCTCTAGTCATTGGTGGTCCCACCACTGTCTTGTACAGCCTGTCTATTACCAAAACAAGCCGGAGGGAGCTCAGAGCCGAGCCGTGATGCAGTCCCACCTCCACCTTGAACTCCGTCACTTCTACTACACACCTCACTGCTGTCTCACAGCTCTCATATATGTCCTCCAACACTGTAACATACTTCTCTGTTACTCCAGACTACCTCATGCAAAATCACAGCTCTTCTCATGGCACCCTGTCATATACTTTCTCTAAATCTACAAAGACACAATGCAGCTCCCTCTGACCCTCTCTGTACTTCTCAATCAGCATTATTAAAGCAAAAATTGTATCTGTAGTACTCTTTCTTGGCATGAAACCGTACTGTTGCTCACAAATCCTCACTTCTGACTGAAGCCTAGCTTCCACCACTCTTTCCCACAGCTACATTGTATGACTCATTAACTTTATTTCTCTGTAGCTGCCACATCTGTATTGTTCTTAAAACTCAGCACTGAAATACATTACCTCCATTCCTCAGGCATCTTCTTAGTCTTCAAGGTCTTGTTGAAGAACCTAGTAAAAAACTCTACTGCCACCTCTCTTAGACACTTCCATACCAAAATTACCAAAAGCTGGTTCAATGACCATGGTGTTGCTGTGCTTGACTGACCATCAAACTGCCCTATCCTTAAATATTATGTGTGCAATAAATCTATATATGTGAGTTCAACACTTGAATAAAACTAATGCAATACACTAACTTCAGCTAATTTTTTTTAATCTACTGAGATGTACCTGTAATGATATACTCATGTCTGCTGCATTTATTTTACCGTCCAGTTTTCTTTTCTCTATCTTAACAGCTAACCTTTTCTCCTCTGGGTCCATCGGCTCCACAAGCCCCCTTGGGTCCGCGGTCGCCCTGGAAACACAAGAGACCATCACTGACAAACATAAAAAAGGCATGTGAGTATTTCAGTGGAAAACAAAATGCACCATCGCAGCTGAGCAGAGAAACCATCTGGTTAGATGGCTCTTTTACTGATCACTTAAGTTATTCATGATGGGCTTCCACAAAAAGAAAACAGGATTCTGCAGTAAGTTTCTTTTAAAAACAGGTAACATGAAGAACTGGATGAATTTAATTTATATTATATTTATATTATATATATTTTGTATTTTCATGTCTTACAGGAGTATTGCTTTTAAAAGCACGTAGTAAAGTTATCGTGACAGTTGTTTTTCTTGCAGTGGTAGTAATAGGGATATTTGAAAGAAATTTTCTTTAATTGCTGAAAATAACACTTACTAAACTTAAACGCAGAATAGACACAATTTACACCATTCTCTCAGAGGTAAACAACCTTTTTGAAACTTAATTTTAGAAAACTGCAGCATCTTGGAGTCACCAAGTTGCCATAACAACCTTTATTTCTCTGCACCAAAGGTTTCAGGTTTGTTTGGCTTGGACCAAAGGATGAAGATGTGATATAAGAGGGAACCCAAGACAATGGAATATCTGAAGAGACTGTGTAAAGACGCAAAAATCATACAATAATCATACAACCCTCTTCCCGCTCCAACCTTTTCAAACATTACAGGAGAAGTAAAAAGCAAAAGAAAAAACTGATTGAATATATTTTAATCAGATGTACCAATTAATGCGGCAAGAGTAATCTTGTAAAAACAATTACATCCTAACTTGGGCTGGTTAAGTTACTGCATCCTAGGTTGACACTTAACAATTACTTATTTTTAAAAGGGGATCTAAACTCTGATTAGACGGCCTCCAAACCCTCACATCAACATCAAATTTAACTTCGATAAATTTTGGTTCAAAAGCAAAAATGTATACTCATTAAAAAATCTAAAATACAGGGAATGGGGCAGATCAAAAGTCTTATTTGTATATGTCTTCCTGGGGTTTGGTTTAATTTGGCATTCTGTTTTTGTAACACAATTTGTTTCGATTCTTTATAGTTATATTAGTTTAATGCTGTTGGCAGGTTGTGGTACTCATAAAAAGTCCTGTAAGGCTGAAATCACATGTAATGAATTGACATCCACTGGAATGCAGACAATTACGATACCTTGATTCCTCTCAGTCCACTGACACCAACTTCTCCCTTGTCTCCTTTGCGTCCGACTATACCGTCTTTTCCTGGCAAACCCTGGCAGAAAAAAAAAAGAAACAGGACAAAATCCAGTGTGTCAAATATCTTTTAGATAAAATATGCACATATAGAATGTGAAGAAGTCAAAACATGCACCGATTCACCAGGTACTCCAGGATCACCCGCCTCTCCCTACACAGAAAAAAAGACCAACAGTTGGAATGATAAAATCCATAGCTTCATTATTACTAAACGTTGTGATGACGATACTATATATTTCATATATAGTATGTATAATATATAATAATTCATATTCTCTTTATTTACTTTTTTCCTTGCATTTAGTTTGCTTTTATTCTGCTCATTTCTATTTTTTCTCAATCAAGTGTTCTGAATCGTTTTTGCTGTTACTTGCCTTCTGTCCACCAGGCCCACGTGCACCTGGGAATCCAGTAGATCCTCGCTCGCCAGGTTCTCCCCTTTGACCCTAATTAAAAATATACACTTAGTGATAATCTGTATGACTGTTAATATGACATTTTACATGGCAATGATTGTTTTTTTTTCTCTTATTGTAAGTGAACCTGAGTTATATGAGATTAACACCTGAACAACCAACATGCTTTTAAAGAGGAATTTATATACACACACCGTGGGCATGCATGTCATAATAAACCTACTGATTCACAGAATTTCAAAACTCAGGTGTACAAGTTTGAATTTGTCATGGTTTTCTTTACTGTAGATCACATCACAAGGTAACATTAATAAATTGAAGTTAAAATTAGGGATGGCCCGATCCCGAGATCGTGCCGATATTTTCACATTTTTTAGTGATTGGAGTTTGGCTATATTAGCTGAAGAGTCTCGTCGATTTGTACTTTCGTACGTAACCTCCTAGTTACGTTTGACGTGATTGTGCAATAAGTCAAACATTCGAGGTGTGCAAACAAGGACTCTTAACTACCACAAATTGGCATAGCAAATTAAACACAGTTCTAATATGGGTAAACTTCCACAAATAAGCTTAACCGTACGTCAAACTATATAATAAAGGCATAAAAGCACACCTTCTGGGGCCTGTACCATGAAGGTAGCTGAACAAACTCGGGGTTACAGGATTGGTTTTGAGTCGACAAAACCAAAACGATGCAATCAGGCTTTATTGGTACCATGACGCAGCTCATCACCTTTGACCCTTAAGCTATGATTAATCCACACGCGCATGCACATAAAAGAGTGACGTTGACACTGAACAACCAATCGCGTTCGATATGGATAGAGCGAGAGCTATATACATTTAAGCGGAGGAGCAAGAGAAAATTTTTCAGAAAAATGAAGAATATAGAAGTATTTTTCAAGCACGCAGTAACACTGTATCTGCTGCCAAAGCAAGAGAACAATCTTGGAGGAAGATTGCTGATTGTGTTAATCCGTAGGTTAAACAATTAATGTACATTTATGTAGGCTAATCATATTAAAAATATATGAAATGCTAAAATGAAAATGTATTCGTATTGATATATATATATATATATATATATATATATATATTGTATATGTGTGTAGATGTATGTAAAATGTGAATGTATAGGCTATTACATCCTAAGAAAGATTGATATTCATTGATTTTTAGATGCAACCCCAACTCCAAACGTTCTTGGCATCAGATCAAGACAAAATATAAAAATATAATTCAAAGTGGTGAGTATTTACCATAACCTTTTATTATTTTTTTGAACATTTAATCACAAACACTTGTTTGCAGCAAACAGAAAAAAAATGTGAAATAAGGAAAACTGGGGGAGGGCCACCTCCTCAAGATTACACTGTGGCGGAGGAGTTGGCTCTGAGCAACAATAAGGGGCGGCCGATTATGGATGCGGTACAGTAAGGGCATGGCTTCGACGAGTCACGTTTGTTATGTGCGGCTCAAGAAGAGCACAAAGATAAGACATTCGTTCCGCGGAAAATCTGTATCTGTCATACAAGTAAGCATCAGGAAGGTCAAATGGATTTTGTCTGTCCCTAAAAACTCTCTACGAAGTGCTCGTCTAACAATTTGCGCAGAAATGTCCACAGGATTTGGGAGAAAAGGTGAAGCCATTGCAACAGAAAACAGACGCTGGGAATTAGTTACGTCACATATATGTTTCTTTGCTCACAGCTGATTGGTCAAACTTCAGTCTGAGATCTCGAACCCAGAACATAACCTGCCCCGGAGCAGGTTAGCCGTGCAGCGTAAGATACAATGGCAACGAATACCGATTAAAGTCGAGGTACTTTCATAGTACCTAAAACCCAGGGTTGGCGGAAACTAAGCTGAAACATAGCTGGCTAGCCAATCCGGCTTCATGGTACAGGCCCCTGGCATTAAAGCAGGAGTAAACAAAAATAAACAGAGAAGAACTCCTGTTTAGCTCCTGCAGCGAGAGAGAAAAAAAAGACAGATGCTGAACTGCACCTTTGGTGCGTTCAAATCGCGTTGGAAATCTATACTGAGTTCTGGAGAACAGGATATTTCATGCTTATAGTGAAAACACTAATAATAATACTGCAACTTACAAACTTAGAACACTGTGGGCTTTCTAACACGCATTAAGTCAAAAATATAGAGTGAAAGCAAAGTGTGTAGCCTGCCAGAAATATTTTTCTTTTATAATACTTTACGTGTATGCGTTTTTTTTTTTGTCTTAAATAATAAAGTAAAGCTAACCTTTAATTCTCTGTAAGATTTTGATTTCATGGGATTTACAACAATAATTGTAATACTTATTAATAAAAAAGTATTATAAACATGTAAGTTGAGTTACTTGCTAAAAATATATTATATTTTTATACATTTCAATACTAAAGGCAAAATATCGGATCGGGGCTAATCTAAATCTGTGTTCTGGGACAGACCTGTTTTTTTTTTTTAAGTCGGTTCAATTCTTCAATAGGGTTGAGGTCAGAGTTTTGGGAAGGCTTTTCTAGATGTTTTTGATTTGTCCAATTCAAAAACAGATTTGACATCTTCATCCTATTGCAATATTCACCTTTGTCTTATTTTAATTAAATGACCTCGTCAGACTTTGATTAAAAGGAAATGGATGTTCAGAAATACACAGGAACCTCCAAAGCTTCAGTCTGCTGTGAAAAGGAAACAGCTCTCCCCGTTTATAGTGAAACAGATTTTACATACTGATAGTGCTGACAAAGCAATACAACCTGTTATAAAATTAACACCTTTAAGCTTGACTGAAATTTGAAGTTGCACACATAAACCAGACAGGTGAAGCATTTTAGACCTAACTTCTACATTCGTTCTTCTTTGGTAGAATGAGACTACCAGCTTGCTACATTATGTCGCTATAAAGGTTAATTCTGTCTTATTTGTAGCATATATTTTGATTTTTTTTTTTAGTAAGACAGATCAAGGTTTTGTTAACCTTCACAAGTTTCGACAGCAGCAGATGCTGTCGAAACTTGTGAAGGTTAAAAGTCTAAAAAAATTATTTGTTCATTTTCAGCTTTCCTCTGAAGGTTTTAGGTCTAAGCTGGCTGTTTTAAACAATGTTTATATGCCTGGATGTTTTTTTTGGAAACCAAATTCATATTAGTGATCAAACCAAACCAACTCCAAACCATTTACTTTAAATCCAACAATCATTTTGTCTCCAGTTTAATTCACCTGCTCTCCTGATGGACCCTCTTGACCTTTCGTCCCTTTTTCTCCTTGTGTACCTTTGGGTCCTCTGTCACCCTGTGTTAAACAACAACAAAATCCACGCTTTGTTTTCTCTAAAGGAATATTCCTGTAGAACAACGCGACTTTAGATATTCACTGACTGTTTCTCCTTTGTTGCCCTTTTCTCCAGGTGGTCCTCCCACCATTACAGTGTCCCCCTGTAAGTGAGAGGACAGATTTTGAAAGTGTTATTTTCGACCCCCACAGAGGAAAATAACAGTGTTTATCTTTATTCGTTCTCTCACACTATGCAATTCTTTTATATCTCAGCTCATCAGTATTCAGTGAATTCTTTCTATTCATCCAACTTGATGCGAAAGAAAGAGCTCAATCAAATCAGGTGCAGCTGACTATTTTTCATTGATTTCAAATTTATAAATAAAACATAACACATTTTGCGCGAGAGTGACGGCCGGTGGAGCTCTGAGCATATTAAAATGCACAAACCTTATCTCCTTTCTCACCCTGCAGTCCGCTGTCTCCCTGTAGAAAAAGAAAATACACAGATTAGGTGAACCAGTTCATTGATGTTTGTAAATGTACTTCACTGTTTTACATTTAGAAGAAAAACTCAGAGGATGGACTACCTGACGATGAGTAAAAATGGAAAATGAAATTAATGGGGGAGGGGAATCACCTTTTCTCCTCGAAGACCTCGAATTCCTGGTGGACCCTGATTGTTATAAAACAGATGAATGTATATTTCCATGTAAAAATGACTATTGTATTCTGTTTCTGTCTCTAAGTTGTTATTTCTGTTCTTGTCAGACAAGTCAGCGGAAATTAAAAGAAAGAGACAACACTGTGAGTCCTTAGTGTGCAGCTATTATGATTTCCTCCTTCCCTAAAATATGCAGCTCTGAGAGAGTAAAAACCACAGTGAATGATATGTTTACAGTCCAGAAAACCATTTGTGTCTTTGTGAGAAAGGTTCTTCATCTGTATAATCATTAGATGAATGCTTCTATGCTTCCATTATACCACCAAACAGACTGTTTCATGCATTCAAAAATGAGAATGAAAATGCTGAAAGCCTTTCAGAAAACACCCTGGTATTCTGCATATTTTTGTTACAGTGTTACATGAAAATAGAAACTTCTGATATTTACTGTTGGTCCTCTCTCCCCATCCAGGCCAGCTCGGCCTTCTTCCCCCTGAGACACAAAAGGCAAATACACCAGAGTTAGCTTTCAATCATCCAAATTTACATTTACTTGTCAGTCCAAACATGATGTTACAGTTCTGTAAGGGGCTTCATACTCTTGGTCCTGGGTCTCCTCTCTCCCCTCTGAGACCAGGAACTCCAACACCAACTTCCCCCTGGAACCAGAAAAAATAAATCCATACTTTTAATAAACTTTATTCACATTCGTATAGTTCATCAGAGGTAGTAGTATGCTTATCAGTTAGAAAAAATTACCTTGTCTCCTTTGATTCCATTAGTACCAGCAGAGCCCTAGAAAACACAATATAATTTTCTTTTAGACTTAAGATGTAATCACATGAATTGTACCTACATCTGGATCTGACAATATGTTTAAATTACTAAAGGGTCAATTGGAATAGTAATTGATTTTGGCATTGATATTCGAATTAAGGAAGTTATTTTTAATCTAAAATAGCACATGTTTGATACAGTTCTGTACAGACTAAAATGAAACAGAACAAGGCCTGCATCAAACTAGAAAAATATGTAAATATAATAATATTAGTTGCTCTAAGGTCTCGTTGCCTGAATGGAAAAAGTTTATTTAATTACTAAAAAACTAACAGAAGAGGTATATTGTATTATACGTTTTACTAAATAAAATACAAATAGGCTTGGGCCTATAAAAGAGCCTCCCGAATAGCGACAAAATCACTGGGGATGTGTATAAAAAAAACTTTGTTTTTTTTTACCTTAGTTTTATTTATCGATTAATGGGAATTTTAAGCTTTTCTTTTTTTTATAGAGGTTTTGTGGCCACAGTGGTTTTAATTCAATAGGTCATAGTACAGAGCCACCAGGGACCTTTTTTTTCTCCCTAATTTCTTGCAGGATAAATTTATGCACCATTTCTGTCGCTACTTTGTGGATTAATAGGAGTTCCAGTGTTAATTCGAAAAGGAAAAATTAATGTGTTTTTTACGAATACTTATTTTAAACAAATACTTTATAAACTATTTGTATTTGGGAACAAGAAGACCTTGATACCAAAAAGCTGCATTTCCTAAAGACACCGCAGTGCACGTGATTGAATGAGTGATGACGTTAAAGAGTCAGGGAGTCAGGGGGAGAGGAGGAGGTAAAACAGGTGACTGACAGAAGGACTTGGCTGAGCGAAAAATAAACTTCACTGCATTACTAATTTTGTTGAAAACGTGTTTTTTTTTACCTTGACTGGGTTCCAGAGGCAGTTTATAACTTTCGGGAAGCAGAGTTTGATCAGCAGATTATTCCATTATGTTGCATTCATTTTAATGTCTGCACTCCAGGGCTCTCATGTTTGCTCTGTTGTAAAATTTGCTCTTTTAGCTGGGTAATTTAGAAAAAAGGCTATTGAAAGAGTAACGTTAACGTTCAGTTTAAAAGGTTAAAACAAGGATTTTGTGGTTGTGTCAAATTGTGTGGACTTGTTCGAGTTTTTTGGTATGTTTAAGTTACTCTGTCTTTTGCATACAGCAATATGTAGGCTAAAGCTATAGGCTAGTTATTTTTAGCATAGCTTCCCATCATTCTGAAACTCCCCACATGGGTTTGGGCAACCAAATAGAAAAGACTGTGCCGGCCTCTGCAGAGGACAGACTCCCACTTTCTGCTTTAAAATGTTCCAATGCTCCTCACAGAGTAGTTTTTTTCAATGAGAAAAATGTACTTACTGGCTCTCCAGCAGGTCCAGGAGGACCAGGAGCTCCAGTGTTTCCTGCACGGCCAGAAAACCCCTGGACGCCCTGAAAATAGAACCAGGGTTGTACTGAACTATTCCCAAAGGATTAAATAGATTAAAAAAACAAAAAATGCTCATTTTGTAACAAATCTACCAACCCTCTCTCCTGGGGGTCCAGGAGGTCCTGGTTGTCCATTTTCTCCTCTCACACCAAGCAATCCGGGAACTCCTGCCTTCCCCAGGGGGCCTGGCGGGCCGGCTGGACCAGGAAGCCCCGTATCTCCCTAAAACACAGTGAGTTTATTGTTTTTTATCCTGAGACAGATGTAATAATTCACGCTGACTCTCTAACTGGACAGAGAAAAAAAATTATCATAGATCTTCCTCTGCTATAACACACGCCACTACTCACCTTCAAACCTGGAGGTCCGATACGACCAAGTGGACCTGGCTGTCCGACACCCTTCTCTCCCTGCAACACAAGTTTTTTTTATTAATTTTACTGGGAAAGTGCTTTGAATTCAGATGAAACAATAAAATGCCAATAAAAGATTAACCTTATCTCCTTTAGGCCCTGGTGATCCTGGTGATCCCTTAAAAATAAAAAAAGGTGGATGTAAAAAGATAACATTTTGTTATAGTTTTGAATAAAATATGACTGCAAGAAAAGAGACGATGACACTTTGACCTTAGAGTTAAACTGTCCTTCAACTGTCTCCTATAGAAATACAATTAGTTAGGAAGAAGGAACCATATTTTCCCAAATTTGTAGATTATATTACTCCTCCACAGCAATTTTCTTCTTGCTCTCCTTTCACACTCGACAGCCAATAAACCAACCTGTGGAACTATTTTGATTCAAGGTTGAAAAGATGTAAAATGTGAAAATATTCAAGAAGTATGATTACTCCTTTAAGCTAATATACAATTTTATTCAGACTGTTAAAAGAAGTACAATTTACACATGCCTTTAACCAGTTTGTTAGTAAAGATTGAGATTTAGTTTGAGTTAGCTATTAAACCTGAACAAGCTCTAATAATAACTATAATCTAGATATGCAATTCCATCTGTTCATAATTAACTATTGGTTTCACTTCCACCTTCCTTATAAATATTCAAGATGGACTATATTTTTCTTTACCTACTCCAACAGATTAAAATAATTTCAATAAAACTCTAGATTTATACCACAAACAAGCAGTAGGGCCTGCTTACTTACATCCTCTCCTTGCTCTCCAGGTTCACCCGCCACTCCCTTGTATGACGACAGATAACAAATTGTAAAAATTTTATGAGAACAAACTCAGGGCCGTGCTCTGTAGCTTTACTCACTCTCTCTCCTTTGATGCCAGCAGGACCTTTGTCTCCCTTGTTACCCTGTAGGGCAGAAGTTTAAAAGGGATACGCTTGGAGCTCATTTCGTGTTTTTGACTGAGATTGAGCCTTTTTGGTCATACTCACCTTCTCTCCAGCTAAGCCTTGCTCTCCAGCCGTACCTGGCTGCGTTACACCCGGAGGACCCTGAATCAGACAGAATCAGATAAGTACTGTAGGCTGCAGAGAGCTACTGTTCCCCTTCATTATGAACAAAAAACACATAGCTTATAACCCAGTATTTGCACCTCTCATGTTGACGTAAACAGTGACTCACCCTGTCTCCTTTAGGACCAGCAGGTCCAGCCACAGCCTGAAGGAGGGCAGGAAAATACAGAGAATTACTGTAATTTATTTTTCAGAATAACAACAGCTATTGTTATGGTTCTTAAATGCATAACTAAAAGCTCTGTCAATAAATACCTCATGACCCTCATCGATATATTTCCCAGCTCTTATACATTAAAGGCTTGATAAGTCGGAGGATACTCAGTAAATGCATTCTCTCTGGGCTCCAGAGTAACAGAGGTTGGAAATTAATACTTTGTGGTTACTTGATAATGTATGTGCATATAAGTCACTGCTGTCAGCGATTTTTTTGTATGAAAAGGTCAATTCATCAATGTTTTCAAAACAATTTTAGCCTGTTATTCATACTCCTGGCAGATATAGATTCAAAGGAGACAAGCATCTATCAAGAGATGATATTAAATATGTTTTTGGGTTATATTAGTCAAATTATTCTAACAGCTACACCTGGTGTTTGCGTGTTTATTTGTTGTATTTTAATTAACTATTTTGTGGGCTCTTTTCTATCATTCTAGTCTTTAACAGTCACAACAAATTAATTTCTATTTAATTTGGGGCTTTAACTAGGCCACAAGAAAAATAATAATACTTTCCGGAAGAAGGTACATGTTTAAAATTAAAACATGAATTCTGCCAGGTGTGGGAATAATGTAGACTTAACTTATGTGTCCCATGCAAGTATTTATGTATTAAGGTTAAAGCGCTTTCGTAACAGTGAAATTACCATGTCTCCTTAGGCACAACCTGCAAGGTTTGGTGCATCTTTGTGTTACATTTCTCATGTACTTCTTTTCTGGAAAGCTCACAGAGGAGATGTAAGGTATCAATGCAAAGCCCCGTTCCGTTTCAGCAAGGGATGCTGTTCCAGAACCACACTTTGGATTTGCACCCAGTTCAAGTTTTAGTAAAGTTTTATTGATGTTAAAGCTCAGATATTTTTTTTGTGTGTTTTAAGATGAGGTTGATGAAATTTGGGAAAATCTAAAAGAGTCACAAAATTGCCAATAATGTTCACAGCAGAAGTTCAAATTTTTATTTATCCTTAAAGAGGGTATAAATAAGTTTTAGCTTAGGTTTGGTTATCAGCTTGCTGTGTGTTCGTGTGAGTGTGTCTGAGGGATAACTGCAGGGAGATATGGAACAGATGTATGAGTGCTGCCTGGTCATTTATCAAACTGTTGAACCCACTGACAGCATCACCATGACTCTGTCCAAGGTGCTGAACCTGAGGTTGTTAACGGTGGGGGAGCTTGTCGACAGTCTTGTCACCACAATTCATGTCAATATTATGAACAGCAGGACAGCTGTCAAAAAGTAGGATGCTCTCAAAACACAAAACCTACGTGTGTGTAAGGTTGTGTGTTTTAAAGGCACAGTGTGTAATTTTCGGCCAGTAGGGCGCAGTGCATACCTAAATTATCACAAGCATGCGGTATCTGTGTCTTCGAGTAAGGAGCACAACTACGGAGGTCCAACTGTTTGTTTTCAAACGCTAAATTCCCTGAGAATGATCTATTTGCAGCAAGATGACGAGCACATCAGTCTCTGTTTCATCGCTTGGAACCAGCGAAGAGGTAAAAATGTATATATGGCGAAACTTTTTAGCATTTTAAGGGGAAATCAATGTTTTAATAGCGGCCGTGTTACATGCGCTTTGTCCGTCCGGGCTCTTGTAGAAGTAAAGACGTCATCTAATATGGCTCCCCCCTGAAAAGAGGACACGCGCCTATGTATTTTAAAACTGATTTTTAAAGTCATATTTTACACTATCGCCAATATTTTGCAATTAATGTGCTTTACGTAATTATTATGACATAATATTTTAATAGCTATTTTAAAAGATGTACTGCAAAAACTACGCCCTGTCACTTTAAGGAAACACTTTAAAACAACTAAAATAACAACCAGCAGCTCCAGATTAGTTTATGTTAAGAATATTTCCTGGATGACAAATCATATTCATCTTTCCTAATACTTATACTACTTTTTTTAACCAAAAAAACTTTTACTGGGGTTTTATGTAGAAGTGGCAATACTGGCTTATTCAGACAAAGATGTTTTGAATATAAAAACACTCACTTTACTGTAACTACTTTGAAAAGCATGATATTTACCAAAAAGGATTTTCTCAAAAAGGATAAGTACATAAAGAAATTAGGTTAGAATAATATACAGATTATTTAAATTGTAAAAAAGTACTACAAACACACAATTAAACTGAAGCCACAAGCCTGTTAAGGTGCATTCACACAGCCGGCTTTATCAGCGTCAGGCAAAGCTCACAAAGCATCTAGTTTGATGCTTCTATGTTGAAGCTTGCAAAGTCTGCCACTTCTGAGCAAAAAAGAGCGTATGGGCGGGGCTTCTTCTGTTGCCGGACATTCTGAACTATGGCAGATAGTACTGAGTGTGTGGCTTGGCTTTATTTGCTAAATAAAGCTATACAACGTCGACTTCGGCAACATAAGTGCCGTTTGTGGATACACCCTATTCTACGGATGCGTTCTGAGTTTGGGGAGTTTAACCATTTGCTCCAGGAGCCGTGTATTGATGAGCTTCGCTTTCAGCAGTACTTCCGTCTGTCCCGTGCCTAATTTTACGACCTCCTGGGCCGCATCGGCGCTCAAATCTCCTACCAGGACACCAACTACAGGCTCTCTGTTCCTCCCAAAGAGCGCCTGTCCATCTGTCTTCGGTAAGTGTTATATATGATTTTTTAAATCTACGTTATCTAGACTTAAAATGTAGGTTTTTCCTGCTCCTGCTACATCCAAAATCCATGTAGTGACATCGCTACAATTATAAGCTCTGATTGGTTAACGCGCCGATTCAGGGCCGTCAGCACGGTCAAAAGTTCAACTAGCTGAACTTCTGCGCTGCTGGCTTTTTGAGCTTTGAAGCTTGAAAAGCAGGAAAAGCTTGAAAAGTTGACAGCGCGAAAGCTCACAAAGTGCCGCAGAGACTGTGACGTTCCTCCAACGGCCTCCGCCATAGACTTAACATGTAATTTTGACGTCACTGACGCTGACAAAGCCTGCGGTGTGAATAAACCATTAGGTGTAAGGTATTACAGTGCAGTACAAATAGATATTTGTTGCTTTTGTAACGTCATGTTGATTGGTTCTGTTTAATGAAGTTCTTGTTTTTTTTTTTTTAAGTTTGGCAGTAATCTGAGCTGGGTGTGGCTAGTGAAATTAGACCAAAATGTGCGTTAAACAAAGAAAGGAATTTAACTTTTTGATAGGCTGGTATAGCTTTATTATATCTTAATAAATGTAATCCTCATTCAAAATATTTTTGCATTTACTGAGGCTATTTTTTTCTGATATAAAAATGTATCTGAGGAAGAGAAACATCCGTTAAATCTGAAACATAGGTTAGGGAACAAATTCTTATTCACAGCACCATATTTTAAAATTTGCTCAATAAAAAATGAAAACTTCACTTGTTTTGTGAAATGATAAGTAATTAATAGCTGATGTCGAGGTAAAAAGATATTAAATATATGTTACTCTATCAACCATAGTGATTCAGACTTCGATAGCAAAGTAAGATGAAGGAAGACTCCATTTGATTCTGTTTTAAGGAATTCCCAATAGTAAATTATGTTGCATTTTTAATAAGTACGTTGTATCGAGGTAAACACAGAGGGCTTGATTTTTTTCAAGACAATTACCATCTTATTATTTGGAGCTTTTGAATATTAGACAGGGTATTTCATGTTATGCATTGATTTAAACATCACACTCTTTAGTACTACAATCTTTATGTGTAAATATTTCTGACATAAATAAAATATGTGGCTTAGATGCTAAAATGGCAGACTTGGAGTGTGTCTTCCAGTTGTAATAAACTTAGATCAGATCTAATAAATTCCTACTTGTTTACTGAAGTGTGCAAAACTGTGTGGCTCTGGAATCACTGCAATCGTGTGTTTCCATCCAGTGTACACAGGCGCTTCTGTATGTTTGTCACAAAATCAGGCAAACCAGACAGACATGCTTTGCATTATAAAATACAACACTCCGGGCTAAAATGTTTGACGACTTTCATTTCAGACAAAGAGGAATGTCCTGTGTCTGTGTTGGAGGACATGTTAAACACGTGACAGAAGGTTGCAGTTAAATCAATAGTTATATGATGCCATGGAGAATATTGATGGCAATGACTACTGATGCCACCAACACACACAGCAAAGATCATCAAAGAAAGCACACTGCTTATGATATTGGGATTAGAAAACAATCCAAGTGACCTTCTCTGTCACTTTTAGACTCAATGAGGCAAATTTGTCCTCACTGGCACAACTGGCACGTTTGTCAAGTCGAGCCATGTCCTGTTTACAAATGTCTGCAGTCATTACAGCAGAGACTGTGGGCAGGAAGCAGCATACCAGTGTCAGTAGCAGGATGGTTCCCATTTGGAGCCCGATTACCACTGAAAAAGTACAGCTTAGGAGCTGTAATATCTTCATCATAGAACTGTCCTGTTGTAACTGAGAAGAGTTAAAGAGGCTAGTTATTTGTAATGATGCAGAAAATATAGACTTTCGGGGCTTTGTGCTGCATTATACTTATGTTGTTTGTCAATGGCATAGACTGTGCAGAGAACAAATTGTATGCATTTATGACCAGTACTTTTACCAGAACAGCATGTTGCTGTAATAATGCCATGGGGAGTTATTTCTGTGTGTACACCTCAGCGTTAAGCCCTGATCCAATCATTATTTATTACAGTATAAACCCATATTTAGTGTTTTCTAATAAATGAACATATGTTGCTGTTCGAAAACTGCGACCTTGATACCAGAGAGCTAACATAGTATACAATGTAGCTGAAATGACATAAATATATAGTGCATATACAGTGCATACAAGCATGTATACCCTTTGAAACGTTTGACAATGTATCTGAATAAAATTGTCAAGTGGAAGCAGACTGAGACATGGATTTAATTGATTCTATGGTTAAAACTATTTAAAGTGCGGGATGCATTCATTTAGCCCACTCACTCAGTACCTGGTAAAATCATTCCTTTTGGTGAAAAATCTTTTAAGATTAGTTACATTGGAGGTAGATTGTCTGTATAAATAAAATTTCAACCCTGGCCTCAATTGGATTCAACAAAGCTGGACTTTGACTACAGCGGTCTACGGCAAGAATGGGCCTTTATCTAAGATAGTTGGAGCTCTGGTTGTATTTTTATTGGCATTCAAAAGCTGGAAAGTAAAACTATGTAAAGTGTGTTGTAAAATTTAGATTCATCTTCCAATAAACTCAAACAAGCTTTCAAGTCTGTGCTAAAGAAAAAGAAAAAGCTGATGATGATAGCACGATGCCGCCACCACTGAGTTTAAAAGTGGGGCTGGAGTACTTGAATACTCAAGTGAATATTAGACAGGCTATTTCAAGTACATGAGTCCAGGACTTGAACTAAAATCCTGACTAGATTCACATTTATGGGATTTGTGACTTGACAGCATGCAGATTACTTGCAATTGGACTTAGACTTGCAGAGTTAGGACTTAAACGCTACTTCGACTGAGACTCTGATATGTGAAATAACTAATTGTTGTAATTAAATTATAGCCTCGGATGTTAGCACCGGTTCTCTTATATTTGGTTAGATTGCTGGAAAAATGTAATTACAAGTCCCAAAGCCTTTGTAAGTGTATGGGTAATATGTCAATAATTTATTCTTTAACTTTTATTTTAAGCATGTTTTATTATTTTGCAAATGTTACTCTGTTAGCCTGGTGATAGCATGGAGGCATTAAGTCAATTTCTTATTTTTAAGTAAACCATGTGTGACTGCCATGGTTCTAGTCTTAAAATCTCCACAATATTTCTTATTTTTTACTTGCTGTCAGGTAGGGATGCACCGATACTGATACTGGTATCAGGTATTAGGGCCGATACCGTTCTTATGTACTGTATTGGTTAAAGTTAACCGATACCATGAATAGTTAAAATGTGTAAACTCTGCAATAATTTTACATAAAATGTTTATTTTTCACCTAAATTTTTTGTTTTGTGGTCATTTTTATGTCTTTTTAAACTGAATGTTTATTTAATTAAAATTTTAAATCCTATTTTTTTATCTAATTCATCATTTGTAACAAGCAGAGAAGAATTTCATTCCAATTCATTACATTTTTTTGTGGTAGAAGTTTCGGTATTGGTACTCAGTATCAGGAAATACTCAAATCCAAGTATTTGTATTGTATCTGTTTGAAAAAAAGTGGTGTCGTTGCATCCCTACTTTCAAGTGATATTGACTTTACTTAGGCAGAAAGATTCCTTTTGGGACTTAGACTCCAACTTAGCCTGCGGGACCCGGCGACTTGACTTGAACTCAACTTGGATTAGTCTTATGTGACTTCGATTTGCACTTGAAGTGGAACAAAAAGGACTCAAGTCTAACTTGGACTTGAGAGATGATGACAACACTGCTTGCACGTAATCCAAAAAGTTACAGCTTTCTCTGCATGGCTTGTACTTAACTTAAAACAGGACTTTTCATGGCTTGTTTTAATTTTACAACTCTTTCACATATACCATCTTTGTAGAGGGTACAACTATTAGTTATATTGGAAGAATAGATACCAGTGGCTCCTCCACAGTAACCACGGCCCTCTTGGTTGCTTCTTTGATTATTGGTCTCCTTGCCTGGTCAGTCAGTTTAGGTAACTAGCCATGTCTTGGCAGGTTTTATAACCTAACCCTGCTTTAAACTTTTTTATAACTTTATGCCTGACCTGTCTGGGTTGTTGTAATGATTATGTTTGTTCTGCAGCAACCCTTTGAGGCCTTGACATAACAACTCTGAGTCCATATAGCTTTGTTTTTTTGCCAAAATAGACCAAGATTAAATCAGATCGAATCAAAGTGACACAATTAATTGTCCTTTTCACCAGCAGCCCAGTGAGCAGAGAAAAACTCTCACCTTTCCCGGAGGACCGCTGTCTCCCTGCTCCCCTTTTAAGCCAGGCAGCCCTGGAGGTCCCGAAATACCCTGAGGAAAAAGATAGTCCATGTTAACACAGAGGACGAGTGGACAAAAGCAAACAAAGAACACAGTGCTACAACACATGAGAATCTAGTGCGGTATTTCAGAACGTTTCTTATTGATGTGTGTTTGGCCGTTGAAAACCATATGTTGTCTGAATCTAAATGTGAGCTAACTAAGCAATTTTTTTGGAACTTCAGTTCCTGTCAATCCATTAAATAATTCTGAGCTTTAACGTTCAATTCTAAATGAGTGCAGCCAAGCTCTCATATAAATATTACTGGAATTAATAAGAAGACAGGTGGCGCTGACATCAGCTAGATCCTTTTTATGCAGCAATTGGGGGGGAGTTAATCTTCACTAGTGAATATTGAGCATCTGCATAGTGTGAGATTTAGCATTATTATCGGGTCTTTAAATAAACATAATCTTATATTTACCAAATCTTTCTATTCAACTGAATAACAAGGCAGAAACACAATAGAGCGATGGGCGTATAAAGCACAAACACGCACACACATACGGCACCTGTTTTCCAGGTAACCCAGGTAGTCCTTCTTTACCAGGAACCCCATCTCTTCCAGGAACACCAGGCTTCCCTGATTCACCCTGCAAAACACGTCAAACCAAGGTGCATGTCATATTTTCATATATACATATGTATTTACTAATTGTGAATCAATATTTATTTATATTTTAGCTCCAGTTTACCAAACAACCTTACGGCAAAAATGTTATTCACTTACATTCACCCCAAATACAAAAGGACAATGACACACAATGTTCTAAAATAATATGGAACTTCTTCATAGGTTTGTTTTTTAAGCTGCCAAAATACAGAAAATGCCACTTGAGCTGCTATTTATCAATCAGACCTTGTAACAGATGTTTTGGCATCTACTTTAATTACCTTCCTATTTTCACTACAAGAGAAATGCCTCAGGGGCAAAACATTTCTTCCATTTCCCTTTTTCCTCACCGTCCTCACAATGCAGTCAAAACAGAATTAAATACTCACCACCTGCCCCGGCAGTCCTGGGGGGCCCTGCGGACCCTGTAGGGAGAAATAAACACATTGTTTTAAGGGAATGTGCTCCATGTTACCCAGCAGGAGGTTTTCATTGAGGAAACATGAAGTTATTTCTGCCTGAAGGAAATCTGGGATTTTTTAACAACACATACCACAGATCCCGGTGGACCTGGTGGTCCAGGCAGACCTGTGCTCCCTTGAGCACCGGGAGGACCCTACAGAGAGGCAGAATAAAATCAGAAACTATATATCTTTTTCACAGCTTCGGTGTTTGGACTGCTGTGTTACTGGATAAGAGAATACAAGAATTTTTATTTTGAAAGACAAGCTTGTCTGTCTCACCTGGACACCAATGCCTGCTTCTCCTTGATTGCCCTGCATGAAGAGAATGTACTCTCAATTTCAAGATTCTGGAAATGTGGGCAGTACAGACAAAATGCTGAACAAACTATGAAGCTACCTTTACACCTGGTGGACCTGGCATCCCAGTTGGACCCATGGGTCCCTGACACAGGAAACAGGAAATCGAGGTTTAAGCTGTGGCTATTAGTCAGTAATCATTACTGCATGTTTATACTTACAGTTGGTCCCCTCATGCCAGGCTCTCCTGGGTTTCCCTGTTAGCAAATATATGATATTAATGCTAATAATTTGTTTAAAAAAGCATTTGACAACACTATTATGTGCAGCTAGACACACACCACATGCAAAGGGAAAAATCTGACAATGTTGAGATTGCATTGGCTGCAAGTAAGAGTTTGACCTTTTGCCAAGACATAAACTACTCCAAAAGTAACATTTATGTACAAATACTGAAGCAAAACACTGAACTGTACACAAATGGGCAATGTTGAGATTGCATTGGCTGTTTTGCTGAAAGTTAGTTAGGTAATCAAGATACTTCCCCACTAGTGACTAGCTATAAAGAACACTTCGGGAGTGTCATTCAACTAATTTCTCATTTACAAAATTATTTAATGATCAATTTCTAGACGTTCATCTGCTCATAGTGCTAGAACCCTAAACCATAGAAAAATGGAGATAGCAGCTTAAACCCCCTCAGGGAGCCCTAGGCATTAGTTTTACTACATAGATCTAATTAACTACAAATTACTCAAAGCACTTCCAGCTAAAATCACATTAACTATTCAAGGACACAGTCTTAGCACTGGACTCTGTTCATGTTTGTTCTCAATATATACCCCCCCTGACCAGACAACACAGCACGTATTGCTGACAAAATGATGAAGATTTATGCTAATTTATTATCAATATACTGTTGCTGTAAATGTTACTCTTATTGATGGGCTAAAAGAAAAACTGATCACGAACCACTGCAAATAATTAATCTACTTCTTTGCCTCTCCTGTTGGACAAATCAGCAAGTTAACACAGAGTAGTTTGGTTAATTTGCAAGCAGCCAAAAAAATGTCTTCTGTCCAGCTGTAAATATATCTAATGGATATCCATAGTTTCAGTAGATTTGTTCAGTATATAGTGTATATATATATATATATATATATATATATATATATATTTTTTTTTTTCTTTTTTTTTTTCAGATATTTCTTTTTAGGTCTGAGAACTGAGATGTTCAAGAAAGATATGTCTGGTTGAACCACTGGTGTGATTTTGGTTCCATTTTGGATCATTATCCACCTGAGAGACCTAAAAGTGACTTATTTTACCAGCAGAGATAACCTTATTTTTATTTAAAATCTACAGGTAGTTCAAAGAGGTCAGGATTCAATGCTGCAGTCTGTCAAGGTTTCCACTGTATTTCACTGTATCAGTACTGCACTAGGAACCCAGTATCACAGATTTTCCACTTTAGTCAAAACTGGACATAAGGTGCTTTTTCCAGATATATACACCCTTGGTTTTACACATAAACCAATCCGGAGTATTTTTCTTCAGTAAAGCTCAATCTACAGTATATTTCTTTTAGATCAATATGCATTACAAAAGCAATAAAATTCAGATAATGCAGCTGGGTTGGCGTAATCAAGAGGGAGTGGCAAACCATTTCGGAAATTCACCTGCACAAGCACTTTTCTATTGGTCCTCATGCAGGCCATCCAAATATAATCAGGGGTTTAAATAATAAAATAATATAAAAAACATTGTGCCATCCCCCAACATTCAAGCTGAATCAGTTTCTGCTGAGCAGTTTGTATCTCAGGTCAAATTGACACCGGAGGATACTGAGGTGATCTGCTCTGAGCAGACTGAACTGCTGTGTTTGCTTTGTGTCAAGTTACTGCATCATACTCATTCCACAGCTTTATATCAACTCTTACGATTCAAAGTGCTTATGAATCTGTTACTGCCTCCCAAGGTGAACCATGTGGATAAGTCTGAAGACGCACTGGGACCAGTTAATTATAAAGCCTAATAAAAATGTGTAGACACAAAGCAAAACCATAATCTAAAGGGGGCTTAAGTTTCAACTGACCAAAGCTTCGATGACAGTTCTTGTTAAAGTCTAAAGCCTAGTTTATAATTCTTCGTCTACATCGAAACTGAAAGACAATACCATTATCCATCACCTACGCAACAATGCACAGAGTACAGCCCAATTTCCCAACTATACGTCTCCGTTAACAAAAAGCGTATGCCTGTGATTTATCAGTTCAACATCAGCCAGGGATCAGTTCAACAGAACGGTGCTCTATAGTTGATATAATCAGTAGTCAATGCAGCATTCGGGCACTAGATGCTTTAAACTGAAAGGAAAGTTTATCTAATATGGTATTTTGGTGATTTTGAGCACCAGGAGTTGTAGAGAACAACAAAACAGACTGCTGGGTTTGTTAACGTGCATTTTTAGTATTCCAATGTGTTTACAAGCTGAAGAAAATAAACTTCAGTTGACACGACAATGGTGGGCAGATTTATCTAATGAGAAAATGTATCTAATGAGAAGGTGTGTCTAAACTTTTGGGCTGTACTGTATATATGTGTGCCTTCTTTACTTCTGTTGTTTAAAGTTGAGGTATGATGATCAAATAATGTAGATATCTGTAAACTGAACTGGCAGCGGTCAAATCCGAGGTGTTTCTACCTGTAGCTGTTAGCTATTTGAAACAGTCTGGAATCTAGGGCTTTGGGCTAGCTCTTAGCTATCTCAGCTTTCTGACATGTTACTGGTTGTACAAACGGCTTCCTGATTTCCTGTAGGTTGTACGCTTATTATTTTAGTTCTTTATGGTTGCCAGTTTAAAGCCGTTGACCGTGGTGCCGCGCTCAGCCTGACGGTGATGTCATTAGCTAGCTGTTCACTACACAGAGTGCTAATGCAGCCTGCACAGTGTAAACTGTCGGTTCTCTTTGCAATTGCTTCATAACTCCATAATGTGTTGTTGTCTTTGGGTTGCGAATATGACTTGACATGTCAGTAATCTGGTGAAGTTATAAATAATGGCCTGTCGGGGGTTAAACTGGCTGAATGGTAACTCGGCTGTTGTGACTCATCAAACTGTGTTGATGATTGATCGGTATAAAAATCTGTTAGAAGAATCAAGCACTGGGGGTTTTCTTAATGATTGTATGCTTTCTTAGTTCTGCTGTGTAAAGTCCAGGCATGTTGATCATATAATTGTAGATATCTCCATACTGAACTGGCGGTGGTCATATCTGAGGAGTTTCCTCCTGTAGCTTGTAAGTAAATGGTCATAAATGGTCTGGAAGCTTTGTCCATTATACGGTTAGCTTTATGAGGTTGCTTTTTCGATTATCTGCACAAAGATGGTTTAGGATTTATTTTGTTTGTCTAACTGTTCGACTGTGACTAAACAGCTTTGCATAGCGGTGTGGAAGCTTTTTGCCCTCCATTGTTGTACGCATGCACAAAAATACCCAGATGAAATCAATAACATTCAACGTGTCTATAAAAGGAAAATGTCTCTGTCAACACGTCTGCGTCTGTGTGCAAACTTGCTGATGGAGAAGTATAAAATTGGCTTAAGTTGCAATCAGCAAATGACGGCTGTATTTTGTATAAAAAGTGTTTAACAGTGTTTATGAACTCTTGGGGACTCCATGTTTTTCTTTACTGGAGTTGTCCAGTGATGAACTTTGGACATTTTCCCCTACCGTCTTACTTACTATGGGTGGTGACAAGTAACTCGGGTCATCATCCAGCCAAGGGGTAAAAGAAACAATCCTCTGTGTTTATTCCCCAGGGAAACAGGACTTTTTGAAGCATTTGTTCCTAGAATTTTTGATTGAGTAAAAAGTCATTTTAAAAAGTTTCAGTGACATTTATTTTAAATGAATTATTTGGGAAATAAAAATGATGTGCCTGCAGTGACTTTGTGAAAGCAATTATTTCTTAAAATATATTTTACCCCCACTAAATGAATGTACTAACAGCCAGAAGGGAATGTGCAACACACCAGGCTTTAGTAGACTTCTATATAAATTCACTCCTGAAATAAATAAAAACCGTTTTTTATCATAAATACTAACAGTGTCAATAATTATGCTGATCAATTCTTTTTTCCCACCTTATAACAGAAATTCAACCTAATAAAGCTTTATCTTGCAAGCATTCAATTTTTTGTTTCCAGCAATGCCTTTGTGGCCATTCATAATTTAAGACTCACGACTCCTAAAAAAAGCCATTTAAAAATAATCCCCTAACTGTAGGTATCCTGACAACAGCTCACGCAGAGATCGGTTATACTTTATTTAAGATGGCTTATAATTTATAGCTCGTCACTGGAACAGAGTGACCTTTTCTTCTAACTTTCAGCAAAAGAGCAAGTAAGAGTTTGACCTTTTGCCAAGACATAAACTACTCCAAAAGTAACATTTATGTACAAATACTGAAGCAAAACACTGAACTCTACACAAATGGGCAATGTTGAGTGTCCATCAAACAATATCGTACATTAACAAACAATTTGACATCCACATTTGACATGGAGACAGAACAACACAAATAAAAACATGTACACAACATGTAAAGGGTAAACGATGCACTGACAAATAAGAGCTATGCAGGGATAATAAGACAGACAGCAAGCATAGCTGCATGCATGATATGCAACAGTAGCGACCCCCCCTCAAGACAGACAGACAAACACAGTCATCGACACACACTGCTGTCCTCAGGATTCTGATGAAGGCTCCACCTCAGAATGATATACTGTTTCCTTTCATCTTTTTACTTTCTTTAAGTTCAAGAATGTTTTGAATAAAACTTCAAATATTACCTGCTGAGTTCAAGTGCCTTTGGGGACATTTCATGAGGAACCAATCAAGGTCTGACTCTTATCCAGGCTGCCAGATTATGGTTTAAAATTCATATGAATTAAGATTAAAGCAGCTCAGTTTTCCTAAGAGTTACACGACAGTGCTGGCATCATGATGATAGGTTGTTCCTCCATTTGTTGTCTCTTTTCATGCCCCTTGCTGTCTAAGCTATAGCCTTTAGGCATGTCAGTGACTTTGGTCTATATCCACCTGTGTTTGATGACACAGCGACATATCCCTCCCTCCCTTCCTCCCTCCTGCAGAGTTTAGAGCATGCCAGCCAGCAGCAGAAAACCTACCGGTCTGCCTAGAACTCCTGGGAACCCAGGAAAGCCCTGGAGAGGAGGAAAGACAAAGGAAACGGGGAGTAAAAAGAGGGGTGTGGGGAGACAGATTGGTGTAGGACAGTGTTGGAATAAGATGACGGACAAAAAAGGAAATGAACAGAGACAGAAGAGACAGTTAGAGAGTTAGGTGTTAGGTGCACAGCTGCATTGGGATCAATGAAGCCTAGGTGCAAGGAGAGTTAAACAAAGCTTTGTTTGCTTTGAGCTTGCAGCCAACCCCGTAGTTTTAGTCTGCAGGTCAAGTCTAAAAGCAGACTGGCTTATGGGTTACTCACTAGTTGGCCTCGAGGACCAGTAGGCCCCGTAGAGCCCTGCTCCAACACATCAAAAAGAAAAAAAGAGAATTGAGAGAAAGTGCTTAATGTCTTACTTAAAGGTTGAATATGGAACATTTTCATAAAAAGCTACATTTAAAAAAAGTAAAACATCCACAGGGCTTTTGGAAGGGTGCAGAATGAAAGTACAACATTTCCTTAAAACATATATTTGAATTAAAATATATAAAAATGTCCATTTGAAACAGGCACCACAATAACATTATGGTTACATCTACCAATCAGTAGCAGCCACGGGTTGACAGATACGGTCTCTATAATCCAACTACAGTATATGGTTTGCATAGCTCGGGTTGCACTGGGAAAAATGGTGGTGACAGCAAGTCAAGCAGCTTCTTCAGAGCCCTGGAGATATCGTTATCTGTCTCAGGAGAGGAGTGACTGCAGAAGAACAGAAACTAGAATAGTTTTAGGTGAAGCCTACACTAGATGGACCCAGAAAAAACATTTCCACGGGATCAAACACACGCGGAATCAGCCACTTTCCTCCTGGATCGGTAAGATAACTTACTTGCTAACTTTGCTAACATTAGCTTTAAGTTAAACACCTCTAAAATACATTCCTCACTGGACACAGTTTAGGTTGGTCGCTGGGCGTATCAGCAGCGAACCAGGCAACCCAACAACTGGAATGCTGTTTTTAACGTTGTAACCACAACCTAAAAAAACTAGATGTCGCTATTACGCTCATGTTCCATATCCAACCTTTAAGCGCTCCTTTCTTTTATTTTAAATCGAAAAAAGACAAGTGAGAAGTATGAAAACATCTTTGGGAATTAATTTAAGCTTAAAAAGCTTATTTGATGTTATCTGGACTTCTTTAACAAAATTTAGTTCTTTAATTTAATTTAGTTCTTTTGAACAGATAACGTTACATTACATAATCACAAATAGAAAGTTATTCAAAGATATGTTGCCTTTATTACAAAACAAATAAACAAAACTTACCAGTTTGATGAATTAATTGCCATCATATGGCTATTCAGGCTACTATATATTCAAGCTGTAAGTAATGTAATTGCAGAATTTTTGAATAGGTTGTACTCTCCAGAACTCCATAATGAGTCCTCCACTTACCGGTTTCCCATCCTGTCCAGGTTTTCCAGGTTCCCCTGACATGCCCTGGAATTATAAACAACATTTTACTGTATCTTACAAATTTCGTAACACCAAAAACCTTTTAGAAATGTTTTGCTGCAATAAGCAAGTGATAATGTAACACTTTAACCAAACTAGGGCTGCAACAAACAATTATTAACGATAGATTATTTGATAATCGACTAATCACTAATTACTTTGCCAATTAGTCGCCATTTGGGTCATGATTAAAATGCATGTTATTGCAGGAGCAGCTGCTCTATTTGCTTGTTACCTCAAAGTGTTATGTACTCTCTAAAATAGTGATTTTTAAGATGACAGCTCATTTAACATTTATAAACTATATAAAAAATTAAAAAGCAGATGTTACAACAGATACATGACGTGTGCTAAGCATAGTGAAATTACCATCACCACTATTAATGTTGCATCCATAAAATAATACAGCAGCCTCTTCAGTCAGGAGCTTCATCAAAACTACTGAATGATCCTTACAGAAAGATCCTTCCTGCCCACGACCATTTAACATCTAAAGTCAGAGCAAACATCACATTCTGACAAAATAAGTATTTTAATGCAATAATAAGAATAAGCAGCAATTTTTGTTGCGCCACCTGCCCCTTCATGTCCTGTTAGCTGCTGCAGCAGCAGCTGCTGATCAATGTATACACATCAGAATCAGCCTCGAAGCAGCAGCTCAGGACATATAGGATGCAATGAGAGAATCTGGACATCTCCATCAATCTATGAATACCACTGGATACCTAGGAGTGAAGGTAAAAAGCTGACATGACAGGGGAAAAGATAAAATAGCTCTACTGTTGATGCCAATGTTAGCAGCTAACTTGCTCATTGTCAATGTTTGTCATCAGCCACAGAGGGCTTCCCTTTAAGAAGCTCAAACAACACTGCTGTACTGTCATAAGCAGACTGTACTTTGTGAATTTTGCATTACACGTGCTGCAGAATTAGTTGTCAGCTCACTGTTCATGCTGCTGTTAAAGCTTTTCTAAGCTGCAGCTGCTGACCCCGACTGGCACAACTGTGCATGTGCGTCAGGGGCAGAAAGGGAGCAGATTAAGGGACAATGACTGTTTTAAGAGAAAAACTAAATTCAGAAAATAAACAATAAAGTCAATTACTGATTTTTTTGTCGACAATTTTACTTGTCGATGTCGCTATGACAAATCAATTAATCGTGGCAGTCCTACAGTAAACTAAACCTAAGATTATTCTAAAATAGACATAAAAACACATTTATCTTATCTATTTCTCTTTATGATTATTTTGGGTGTAGATAACACTTCTAAAATAGCAGATTTTTTGTGTAGCAGTTCAAGTGAATTCTGATTACTCAGCCGAAGTGAAAAGCAAGTGCATTTACAACCTGCTGTTAGCATCTAAAACCTTGTGGTATTTTGTGACTTTTGCCATCCCAAGACCCCAGGATGAAGCTTGTCCTGGTGTTTCTTAGCTAAGCTTTTGTGTTCCTTTTGGGAAAATCCTAGGATGGTTCACATTTCTTCCATGTTGTCTTTAAGTGTGGGCAATGGCTCTTACCATTCTGTCCACTGGAGTCCCAAAGACTTAAAATGACTTGGTAAACATTTCAAGAAAATAGATGTCAGAGAGTTTGGTTCTTATGTGTTCTTAATTTTCTCAAAACTCTGACATGCTGCATTGCTTTCTGAGAGGTTTTGTTTCTTTCTAAGTGAATACTTAATTCTGCAATTCTGGCAAAAACCGGGCATTGGGGTGACAAGTGAAACTGAACTGAAATATGTGGTCAATCAGGCATTTCATGATTTAAGAAGCAGGCAATTAATATTTCAAACAGGGCCAGGACCATCTGACACTTTTTTTGGGTGATCTGAAATAATTAGGTATTATTAGGTTAAAAGCGGAAAGAAAGAAGACATCTATAAGTCAGCTATTAGTTTTACAGGACAATATATCTGAAGTTTACTGAATATTAATGAAAATTATGGAAAATTAATGAACATGTTTCACACAATAAGAAAATGTTTGTGGTAGCAACAGCCAGATCTGGAAAAATAAACTTAATAAGGTTGTTCAGTTTTAAAAAATAATGCTCCACTTTTTCTTGCCCTAATATTGAAGTGGTCCACTCATTTGTAACCCTTATGAACAGAGTGGCTCTTAGAAAAAATCAAGGCCACCTAAGCTTCAGCCAATAGCTACTTTCCCAAAGGTTAACTTAAAACATGTTCATATTATCTTTACAACTAGCTCTCACTAGAACTGGACCTATTCATCATTTCACCCAAACTGTTTTTTTCCTACATTACCTTTCTATACTATAACCTAAACCAAGCAATATCTCACCATTGGACCCTCACGTCCTTTATCTCCAGATTCTCCTTTATCTCCTTTATCACCTCTAGGTCCCACAAAGCCCTGCAATACATTAAAGACACAACAATTATGACGAAAACAGAACACAGGATACTTATATGGGATTTTATATTTCTTGTTTCTTACCCTCTCTCCTTTTGGTCCTATTGGTCCTGGAGCCCCTGTCTCTCCCTTCAGTCCGGGAGGGCCTCGAAGCCCAGGAGTACCAGCCAAGACAGAATCTCCCTGTAAGCAATATGAACACTTTTTTAAATCACTCTTTGTTCTACACTTACAAACTACGGTTTCAGTTAGTGAAAAAAAAAAAAAAAAAAAAAAAACTCAGATGTAGAGAGACTTAACCTTTTGACCTGGAGGGCCAGCTGGTCCTGTTAATCCAATTAGGCCCTGATAAATGGAGGCAATTATCAACTGAAAGTAAGAACCGTAAACGCTAACTACATGTGTCTAACATAATTACTCACAGCTTCGCCTTTGCTACCTTTCTCCCCTCTCTCTCCCTGAAACACAGACACAGCTGATATCTCCATGCATCAGTTAAAAACATCTTCATTTTGTGTATTACTTGTCCTCTTCACCTTTTCTCCTGGTCGTCCAGCTTCTCCAAGTTCCCCTGCTCTCCCTGGGACACCAGGTATTCCCGGCTTGCCAGGTTCTCCAGCGGGCCCCGGGGGACCCTCTGGTCCTCTTTCTAAAGTGACTCTTCCTGGAGGCCCCATTTGTCCCATGGGTCCTCGCTCCCCTTGTTCCCCTTTTGGTCCCCTGTCTCCTTGAACACCACGAGCACCCTGAAGGAAGGCAGTGGGAAGAGGAGAAAAGCTTAGTTTATCTTTAAGAATTTAGAAACATATTAGGCTAACACCTTCATTTTCATTTACTATAATGTGTGATCTAATAGTTTTATCTTCACTCCTAAAAGAAAATACACCACTTTGCTAAAAATATTAAGGTGCTTGTTTTTATACACAAATGACCTGTAATAGCATCCCGTTCATAATCCATAGAATTTAACAACATCATACCAGTCCTAACTTTATAACTGTCATAGCTTCAATTCAAGATAAGGTTGTATACAATATAAAAGTGGGTTTGACCATTCTTGTAAAAGTTGAAGATTCTTAGTTTTTCAAAGAATATTTCAATAACTTGCCCTGTCCAGTATTAAGTTTTATTTTGTCCTTGTGAGCTAACTGGATTGTCACACACAGTGTTGGAGCTCCACCAACACACTTCACGTACTGCGGGGAAGGCATCAAAAAGTCAGGCTGAAGGAAAAAAAATGATTATAGTAATCATGTCAATGTAGTAAATATAAAAGTATGTAAAGGATGTTAATATATTCAATACAAAAATAAGAATTTTGCTTGAGAGAAAGATGAATCCTCCATCTCCAGTTTCCCGGTTATGCCCCCACCCTCTCCCTCTTAGTGGTTTGTTCCATAATCTCAAATTTGTTAGACATCTCTCAAGCTTCAGCTGCTTATGTGGCTCTGTTTGTGATTAGGAGGATCTTTGTTGACATCTTCTTGCGCATGCGTGAGTGGTTGGGTGGCAGAAAACAAACAAAGTGAACAGCTATAAAGACGCAACAAACACTCCAAAGAGAGTAAGTGGGCGAAATAACCAATATGGAACCATTTTGACATCTGAAGACAGGGAGAAGTCCCTTTAAGATATGTGAAAGACGTTAGTTTGATTCGCTGTGGTCCTGGCTCCCCGCTGGGGAGACATTTTTCCTATTCCCAAAGCCAACCCTTCACTCATGAAAAAGTTTACAGCCGTCCAAAGTCTGGAGGTCTGAGATTATGTTGTTTTAAGAAGTGTTAGGGTGATTTCTGTGAAACAGAAAGATGTGTTTGTGCTAAAAGCAGAGGACAAGCAGAAAAGCAGTGGGATTCACATCACCTATAAAGCTGCAAAAGTCCTCATTGATCATCATCCTTATTTATCATGTATTTATTTATTGAAATGTAATCGCTGTTGTACAAGTTATGTTGTCCTTTGGCTTGAGTAATACAGTGGCGTCTCGACTCTGGCAAAAAACTGAATATCAGCACTTACAGTTATTTTTAATTTTTTTTCCAGTCTTGGAGAAACATGCAGTCATGTAGCAGCTTTATTGATTAAATAAATTGGAAGCAGCTGTCAGGATCAGATTCACAGCTGTGCATGTACAGCAGCGGGCATAGACAGGGTGCTGACTGTAGTTTAGGAAATCTGAATCAGAATGCGAAAAACAATATAACGCAGACGATTTTAAAATAAGGATACCTCACGTTTTTTACATAAACATTCTCTAAAAAAAACATGATCACAAAGACTTATGGTGAACAAAATGAGCCTCATGAACTCTGTCAGTTGCTGCAGGAATACAGACTTTCTTTGGAGGATCCAAGTTCAATCTCCTGATCACCTGCAATCTCTTTTGTTTTTTGAAAAAGAAAAGTTATCAGGCTCCCAGCAGGCTGTACAATCAACCACATAGCAGGAGTGAATCATCTGCAACACTAAATCCCCCTCGAAACATGCAAAACAATAAAATTAAAGGCAAAAAAAGTTTTTTCCTGCCACCCACTACCATGATGTATTGCGAGAAAACAAACATTGATGTCACAAAAGATCCTCCTACAGCGGTGTCTTGATTATTTTCAGCTTGTCATCAGGAGATGACTTTTTTGCATTACAAACGATCCTAGAGTGATCTTTCAAAATGACATGATGAGTTTGTGAAAACAGGTAAGACAGTTGAACATTACAGACATACTGTAATAGACAGACAATATCGTCTTGCGAAAAATGAAAACAATTTCAGACCTGTCAACCGACCTCCTTCCTTTCTAATCTTACAATATATAATCAATATATCAATACATGTAATTAAAAAAAGCTTAAATTAATTTTTAATGCCGTCTGTGTCCATCTAGTTTGTGACAAAATTCTGCAGTGGATATGTCGGTTTTAAAGCAGGTGACAGATTAATTATTTAAGACTAAAATCTGTTTCCACGTTCCATGTTTCCTCAACAGGGCTAATTATTTATATCAGCTAAGTGACTTCACATGACGGCACTTTGACTGCAGTGCATCCTAGCTGAGAGTTTAAATTAATAGTATTTGTTTAGGTGCGTCAGATCCACTGTGTTTAAACCCTAAGTAAGTTTAAATTTAAAGCATCATATTCCAGTAATTAAAGGTATTTTCTCTTGAATTTAGATGTTTACATGCACTTACAAATATCTCATTAAGACTGCTGAGCAGGGGTCTAGTAAGTTTTTAAAAAGGGCTATAGGATGATCTTGGGGTGTCATCAAAACAAAAGCCCAGTCTCATTGTGACATTTCTCTATTTAAAATATATTTTTTAAGGATTTCATGTAATATTCAAATTTTATAAGCTTTTATAATCATCAAAATTATAACAAATACAGGCTTTAAATATTTTGCTTTGCATTTAATTAGTCTATATATCATATATTAGTTATATATTTTAAGTTTGATTACTGAAATAACATAAATTGGTACAATATTGTACTTTTTTGAGTGTAAGACGTGTTAGTCATTAGAAATATTATCAACATATGGCTCTCTCATTAGAGGGGTGACAAAATCTTAAGGTCTACATTTTCAATTGTCCACATATTTACACTTTAGGAGTCATTTTAATTTGTGGCAGTTTTAGATAATTTAGCAGTTTAATAGATTCAAAAGAGAAGGAACTGCTGCAAATGCACAGATTAATTAAAATCAACGACTAATAAAATTATAATTTAACATTTTGGCTGATTTATTTATAAACGAATAATTCACTGCAGCTTTATAACGTAATGAATAATGTACATATACATTTAAAGACAATTATTTGGACTAAGTTGGTAATTATTTAGGTACAACTTAAATGGCTAGCATCGGCCCTGGTCACACCCTTAATCATATTTTTCTTAATATCAAATAATCATTTCAAATTTGTATTTATTTATTTATTTTAAAAAATTCACTACAGCCTTATAATGTATAAAAAAATATGTACATCTACATTTAAATACAATTTTATGGATTAAAGTTGGTAATAATTTAGTCAGCAAAAATCATTGACACAAATAAATAGATACAGATCTTGCAAGTATGTTGTCCTATATGTTTCAAGGCACCACAACAAATTTGTGTGTAGGGCACCCAAATGGCTACCACTGGCCCTGGTCACACCCTTAATCAGATTTCATAAATATTGACTGCTGCAGTGCCCAGTGCTGCAGAACCAGCCACCTTGTTTCACTAATGACCTCAGCACTCTTACAGAAGTAGCAGTAATTAACAGGGAGTGACAAACAAAGCGGCTTGCTGTTAATCAGGAGATTGCAATTCACTAATGGTGCAGAGTTTGTTTCTTGTTGAGACTTTTTTGGTCAAATCAGATTCCGTGTAAATGTCTGTTCAGTTATTTCACTTGTGTTTTGTTATGCAGACAGACCACAGGGCTGATTTAATAAAGATGTCCACACATTCACACAAAAATCATCATACTTGCTTTTAAAGCATACATAATAAAAAATAAGGGAAACAGTTTACCACATAACACACTCCTACCCGAGTTTAGTATTTTAGGATAAAAAAGGTCAGTAAGTCATGCCTACCAATTGTCTGTTGATAAATCACTTAACCTCTAATTGACTCTGTATGCTAATCTGAGTGTATTAATTTAAAAATAAGTGCATATACAATAGAAAAACAGAAACAACATTTTTTTAGAACAAATGGAGTAAATGTAGACAATGAAAGCTTTAATTAGCATCACTGGAAGATAATAAAGCCAATTAAATCGTCCTTCCTACATAGTGGGGTCATAAAAGAAAACTCCCATAATTACATGTGCAACAAGGCATGCATAAAAGATCCTTGTTTAGATGACTCTCATGTGTGGTATTCATCTTGCTGTATGCTTGAAAGATTACCATCAACAGTCAGAAAGTGCTAAAGCATCAGATGAAAGTCTTAGTCACACTTACATCTGCTCCAGATGGCCCTCTCAGCCCAGGCTCCCCCCTGTCTCCCTTTTCACCCTTCTCAACCTTTGGCACTGCAGGAGAAAGCACTGTTTCCTTCCTGTCCACAAGCACCTTTAGATCTGACACCTGTACGAAGGGACAGAATCAGACAAATGGAAGAGCATTACAACAGTTTAAATAAGTCTCTGTGAAAACTTTCTGTCCTCAGCTTAAGGGAGATCTTAACAAATTTTTGTCCCCTGCTTCAGAAATTCATTTGGTTGCTTTATGCCATTCAGACACTGGGTTCAGATAGGAAATTTTCAGATAAGCTGGGCAATAAGCTCTCAAACCTTTCAAATATAATCCCCCCACCCCACCCCTACTTTTTTTTCCTGATAAACTGTATAAATGAATGTCTAATAGTGCTGTATACATATCATTATTTTGGCATTTAATACATTTTACTGAAAACATGAATTGTGTACTCAAAACTGTTAGTGGAGTGTCCTCTTAAGGTTAAAACGTAACCCTGCACTTGAATTTGATTTGGGCATTGCCACTGGCTCAGCTTCTATTACTGATGTCAGCCTTCATGAATGAATGAATCAGCCATCCTGCAGAGTATATATGTTGAGTATAAAACAAGCCCGGTCTCGGCCACACATCCATAGCGAGGTTGAGTTGGAATAGCAAAGAAGTGTTGACACTGCCCAGCCCTCCCACACGCAGGTGCATCTGTCCGCCAGGCAACGCCTTTTTTTGTTGCATTTTTGAAAGTGGAAACGTAGCTTGAAGATGACCCTGGAAAGGGGATGAATAACTCTTTAAAGAAGTCTTTTGTAATATAAGATGAGGGTGTCTTTTGAATTTGGCAGCCATTTTCCAACATACAAACTAAATGAATTTTTAGTTTATTTAGTTTATATATGTAGGTTTAAAAATATATACAGTTTAAAATCTTTTGGCTTGTCTATGTGCATAGGTGGACATTTTAATAGTGCTTATGGGGATTACAGTAGTTTGAGGTTTATAATTAGTTTAATAGTTGGATGGCTCATGAATTGCTCCTGACTAGTTGCAGAGAAGATGGTTTGCGTGAGATAAGTTGAATTTGGGCACATTTGGGAGTTCATTCAGGAAACTGGTACCAAATACAATGCTCCATGGATGGAGCAAGCTTACTTTCAGCTTCTGGAGCAAAGACAGGACTGACCTCAACCTTAATAGCTGAATCAGTTCCAGAAAACAACCCTATTTAAATTAGCTTTACCATTCCTCTGGAACCCCTTACCATGCAGATGTACCAGTCCCGGTACATAACTAATATTCTGCAACATTAAAGGCATGGGCATGCCCTCCATCATGTGATCCGACAATATAGACATCAAATGAATGAAATGAGCACCTGGAATTACCCACATAGAAACTGGAGTAAAAACTATAATCTTATAGATATCCATTTCAAATTTGAAATGTGAGTAGTTATTGAAGTTATTTTGTTAGTACATAGTGTGTTTCAGTCCCCAACTACCTACTTTTGCTATATGCATCTTCATTTTCACACAAAAAATAAGCAAGGAAAAAGAGTTCTAAAGTGACTAACTTCTTATCAGTCATACCTAAAGTGATTCTAACTGCTATGGGTGAAACTAGATGGTGTTACCTTTACATGAGCTCAAACATGTTTTTATCCTACATAGGGTTTGATAACGGCAATAAGTGATTTGGAGAGGTCATATTACATTTGATTTAGCCAATGACGCCACCTGATAAAAGGTTAAAATAGTGGTCAAATTTCCAGCCAGAATTAAGCCAGAAGTTTGCTGATGGATGCAAAAAAACTGTGGTTTCTCTGAAAGTTCAAATGTTCATAGCTAATCTAATTAGTAGATTTCTGGACCTGCATGTATAGTTTTACCCTTGTGTGGATTAAAGAAAGGCCAAGGTAAATACAAAATTATTTACCAAATATATGTTTGATAAAAAATCTTTAAAGCTGTAAATTGTGGAAGCAATCCACCCTAAAACAAGAGGAATTAAATGCATTGTTAAAGGACCAAACTGAAAATGAAAGTCATGTTGATGGAAACGGTATGTAAACCTCTGACCAGTGCTGTGATAAAAGTCAGAACTTTACTGTATGGGGAAAAGTCTTACTTTTTTGAATTATTATTAAATGTTTGCTTGTCTTTACTGAACTTTTAGTTACTTTTTTATAAACCATATAACTTAAGATGCAATTAAAATCCATAAAAGCAAAATTACAAGCAGAAACAGACCACGTACCAGGATCCCGAGACCGGACAGAGCTTTTTGTACATCCTTTTGAGAGAGCACAGACACAGCAATAAAAATAAAGACATAAATACAGGACTGCAAACAAAGAATAACATTATGACATCTGCAGTCATCATACCACTGCTGTTCCAGGTTTGCCAGGAGCCCCATCCTCTCCTGGGTCTCCCTAAGCATTAACACGGCATGAAGAGGTTAACACATAGATGATGCAACTTTGAATGTTTTAGGACATTAGCATGAAATTTGACTTACAGCATCACCTTTAGGACCTGCTGGACCTCGCTCACCCTGACAAAATAAAGAAGGCCATAAAACCAGACAGCACATTTATTAACTGATAGTGAGGAGTAAAAGCTGTTGCTTCTTACTCGGGCTCCCACTGCTCCTGGAATTCCTGGGACACCCTGGAAGACAAAGGAACCGAAGCGAGAATATCAAGACACTTAGAGAGATACATTTCTACAGAAAAAGGCATGGATGAAGCCAACATCAAAGCTCTCAAATGTGGAAGAGTGATGCTGTTAATGAAATTACATCAACACATTCTAAACTTCAAAAAGGAGGCAGTGTATGTACAAATCCAGTCAAATGAGAGCTTTATGAATGACTGTCTTCTTTTTGAAGAACTTTCATACTAATATTGCTGTTTTTTGTACATAAAATTAAACAATACTCTATTTTTGGACTGTACTTAGACTTTTAAGAGGGAAACTAAATACTTTAGGAACCTCATAATTCCAACATTTCTTTTTTAAGTGTTTAGGTTTGTGTGATTTCACACTATTATGCAAACATCTGTTTCTTTTAGTGGGGATCTGAGTTATGTCTCCATCCCTGTGCATGGGAGCCTGATGCTGGTAGGGAGAGAGAACAGCTTCCATAATAGCATAACCAATGCTGGCAAGTTTTTTAAAGGCTATTTTCAGACTCATTTTGCTTCATCACATCAAAAGCATGAAAATACTATATATGAATGACAGGGACTTTACTTAGAATTTTTGCAAATTATGCATTTTAGCAAAGTAAATGGACAGAAACAGAGAAATAAAAAGTTAAACTGGCAAAGATCAAATTGCAAATGTTGCATTATGATATACCTGTAATCAATATGCATATGTGCACAAGAAATCAAATACTATGTTTTTGAAACTTGATTATATATATATTAAAAAGAAATGAACATAAACTAGCCAATGCTGTGACTTTTTGCTGAATTGTTTAGATTAATTGCTGAGTGTTTAGGAGGTGAAATATAAACTTAAATTCATTCAGTGGAAACTATACTTAGAGCAAGCTCTTAGTATATCTTAGTAGCAAAGATCTTCACAGCAAAGCAGCAAGAAGTATTTTCTTATTAAACTGCATGGCTGTCATTGTTACGGTTTCTAGGTAATTTGCCTTTTGGGAATATTAACATTTTTAACTTACCGGTGTTCCTGGAGGCCCCTGTGGACCTGGGATGGGTGCAGCTTCAACACCTTTTACATACAAAACCTAAAATAAAATCTTGGGTTTAGTCAAAAATGCTCATTTCTTGCCGTTACATTTCAGTTCTCTTCATGAATCACACCTGTCCAGGTAATCCAGCAGGCCCCTGTGGTCCAGAGGTGCCTGGGGGCCCAGCAGGACCCTGGTCACCTTTCTGCCCATCACGGCCCTGAAAAACAACAATTTGTGAACAAAAATAGTGGCTCACTCTATTCTTGGTATCTTTCTAGTCATTGGAGCCTGAACTATAAAATCAAAGCAGGTGGTAGCTGCCACCCCTCCGCTGATGTTCAAGAGATAATTAATATAAATTTGCACATGAAAACAGCACTGTGACATTTGGCAGCCCTCTAGATTCCTCTCTGAAGTGGCTCCCTCCTATAAGCGTAGCTTCTTCATTAGAAGCTGGTGAATCTACATGGTTTGATTCAGCAGAGGGTGAATGTGATGTCAATTAAACTATGCCCAATAAACAAGACTTTAAAGGAGGAAACAGAAGAATAAAGAAAAAAAGCTGGTGTTGAATGAAATGACAGGGAGCAGGGAATATGACTGAAAGAGAGTAAAATCCAGATCAGAAACAAACTTTAAATCATATGCACAAAAGATAAATAAATGAAAATGGATTAACCAAACTGACATCTCTTCCACCTGCTCCAGCTTCTCCTTTGTCCCCCTGTAGATTAGAAATAGTAGAAATAAACCGCAGAGAGTGTGAGAGTAAATACATGGTGCAACAATTAGTGCACACATGCAGTATATCTCTTGATACATACTGTAGTTCATGAATGTTTGTACATTCTACCGCGCTACATCAACAAACTTCAATGTAGTGTGTTTGGATTTTTTTCAACACATTATTGCATAATTGGTAACAGGAAGGACAATGAACAATGCTTTATGATTAAAAAAAACATAACTGAAGGATGTAATACATTTGTACTTAGTACCACTTACTCAATACTTTGTAGAACCACATTTCACTGCAATTACAGTACAACTGCAAGTCTTTTGGCCAATGTCTTTTCGAGCTTTGCACATCTGAAGATGTTTTTCTTATTCTTCCTCACATAAGGGAAGAGTCTTTCAACAGAGTCTTAATGAGATATAGGCCCAGATTCTGACTGTTCCATTGCTCCACATGAATTTCCTCTGATCTAAACCAATCCACTGTAGCTCTGGCTACGTGTTTAGGGATGTCGTCTAGCTGGAAGGTGAACCTCCATACTAGTATCAAGTCATTTGCAGCCTCTAACAGGTTTTCTTCCAGGACTGCCTTGTATTTATCTCCATCCATCTTCCTATCAACACTGACCTAATTCTCTCTAGCTGGGAAAAGAATCTCACCAACTAAGATGCTACCAATACACTATGCTTCACAATAGGGATGGCTTATTCAAGATGATGTACTGCCCAAGTCCAGTCTTCCAGAGCTATGTTCCTGGAACTTTTAAATGCCAACCTTCTTCAACTTGACTGATCAAATGATTGTGAATAAATGTATACCAGGTCTTTGAAGAGCTGACATAACAGGGAATTCAGTTATTTGAAACAAAAAGTGTTTTGCATTCGCATTTTAGCCAGACATCCCAATTTTGGTCTCCTCTAATCAAATGACCTTACTCAACCTGTCTACATCAAACACCATCAAACACCAGAAATTACACCATTGTATAACTGTAAGGATTTTATGCAGTAAAATGTGTTTCTTAAATGACTTCTTCTGAGCTGTTAAACACTCATATACATACACATGTACTCAAATATCTGCTAGTGCCAGATTATATAAATTAATAAATGTTTGAATGTGTGACTGTTTATAAAAATTCACAGACCTTTCTCCCATCTTCACCTGGCACTCCATCCTCGCCCTGGTAATAAAAATATAAAAAAAAGCATTACATTCTGAATAATAGCAAGTCTGCTCCTAGGGCACTCAGCTCTGCTTTTCCAGCGGCTCACTAAAGGCAGTCATTATGCAGCAGACTTTATAATAGATATCTGCACAGCTTTTGATCCTCCATAGAGAAATGGATCAGTATGTCAAGCCCATTAGTGAGATGATAACAGAAAGGGTATGATATTTATACTCTTAATAAACAAAATCACTATCCACTGTGTGGCAGTTACATTGCCAACCAAAAGCACAGTGCGTCTTATCTGAGTGAATCACAAACCGGAAATAATATATCCAAAAAGAGAGATTTACCATTTTTCCAGCAGGACCAGGTTTTCCATCTTCGCCTGCTTTACCCTACATCATGAAATGACTCAGTTAGAACAAAGGGGTTTCGAGACATGGTATGAACACAAATATCTGAGTAAGATAGTGAGTACGGACAGGTATTCCTGGATTTCCAGGAGGACCGACAGGTCCTGGGGGACCCTGCTCTCCTCTTAATCCCGGTAATCCCTACAAGAGCAGATCAAATAAAGAAAACCATATAAAAGACAAATCTATAAAGATTTGATAGTAGCATGCACCAGCAGTTGCAGAGGTTTAGTGTATAAGCACACAAAAGCAGGAATGAGTATTCCTAAACCAGATGCTTGAAGTTCAGGATCCCTAAAACCATTATTACTATCGATATTACATAACAGTCTCTAGTGAAACTGGACTGGTGTGGAGACATGTTTCCCTACTGCTGGCTTATGCAACAAGCCACAGGAGCAAAGACAGAATTTTAATATCTACACAGCGCCATCTGCTGTTTGAACACCACAAGTTAACAGTATTTAATCTCTGAAACAAGTGCAGAATAAATTCATCCAAAAATATCAGAAATAAAATACTTTTTTTTATTTTAATAAGAAAAAAATCTATTTAATAGGAAAAAGAAGCTTACATCTCTTCCAGCATCGCCTTGTTTTCCAGAATCACCCTGGGAAGCAATAAAAAACCAAAGCACCAATAAGTTTATACAGTGTATAAATACAGTTTTTGAAAAAGTCTTGAGAGTTTAAATGAAAGCAACTGGACTTTTTTTTTAAACAAACTTTTCCTGTTTTAGGTCTGTTAGAATGACAGCAACAATGTCTATTCAACAATGTCTATAACGAGACAGATTTTTTTAAAAAGTTTTCTTAAATTCAGATATTTACACAACATTTTGGTAGATTTCCCTTCTAAGCTATATTGCTTGGGTCTGATGCTTTTATTTCCAGCTTCTACAGTTCTACAAAAGGCTTTCATACATTCTTAAGCAAAGTAGTCCTATAAAAACTTCAGTCTTTGAAGAAATTAATAAATATTTAAATAGAAATATATTGGCATTTAGCAAATACAAGGTTTGATGCTAATCGGGACAGCAGAAGTCTGCTTTAATATCAGACAGCGATAAATAATGTTAACTTTTTTTTTGTTACAATGTATGGAATCATCTTTTTTTAACTGTAATATAATAACTGTCACTGCATTGATTTTTAGAGGTTGGTCAAATATATGAGGAAAGGGCCTACCCTTAGTCCAGGGGGTCCTGGAGAGCCTGGTTTACCATCCAGACCTGGACGCCCATCTAAGCCAGATGCTCCCCTTTCTCCCTGTTACGAAAAGAGAAACAATCAGGAGTAACAAACAGTGTTTTCTGTAGTGGGACATAAAAAACAGGAAATAATGAGGCTTTTTGATTTGTTGCAGAATGACAGACTCATTATAAAAATAAAAAAAAGTGCATATTTGTTGGATTCAAACGCTGTCAATTGCAAACCTTATCTCCAGGCGGTCCTCTGTCTCCTGTGTCACCCTGCAAATATTTAAAGTGAAATTGATTGTATTATATTTGAATGTGAGGTGATATCTGCTGTAGTTATAATGAATGAAGCAGAGAGGAAACTCACTTTAGTGCCTGCAGGCCCCCTCTGTCCCTCTGGACCCTTTATAGACAGAAGAAGTCACTAACGATGATCAGTCATCCACAACAAATCCACACAGAAAGGAGTGGATGTGCATACGGATGCATTAAAAGCAGAGTGGAATATCAGCGGCCATCATAGCATTTAAAACTGCAAACTCACTCGCAGGCCTGGAGCTCCGGGAGATCCCGCTTCCCCTTTCTGACCTTTGCTGCCATGCTCTCCGGGGTCACCGGCTTCGCCCTGGAGTTACAATACAGTAAGGCCTCTAATGTGTGCTGCTAATGTTTTCAGCCCAAACAAAGTGCCTTGTAAAAGCATTCCTTCCTTATGAACTAAGCAATGCAATGCAATTTTATTTGTAGAGCACACTTTAAACACAATGCAAATCAAGACAATTTACATGATTTGTTGGCAAAGAACCCAAATATAAGACAAGAGTATGAATATTAAAAAACAGAGAAGCAATAATAACAATAAACTAGAACATTTAGCATTTTTTTTAAAACATTAAAGCATTAAAGTTGCTAATGTTAATGGAATTTAATTGTATTTTTTGTGATTGGCCAGTATAAGTAGTGCATGATTTTGACGAGTATGGAAAATAATGCTCGGTTTTCAAAAGGTTTTATGGATAAAAATCTGTAAAGTACGGCATGCTCAGCTTACATACTTTAAATATTTTGTGGAAACCCATTTACAATTTGCTTCCTAGCACTTATAGAGAATTATACTTTTTCCAGTTCTGTTATTATGTTAAAATAACAAGAAAACTCATATTAGATGGACAGGCATTTTAAAGTCAACAGATTCGCTGTTCGACTGAGGCATTCCAATTAATTAAGCCAGTTAGAGGTTTTCTTCCCTGGATTTCCCAGTCTTTACCTCTATCCAACTTCCCATCAAGGCTGACCAGCTTTCCTGTTTATACTGCGTAAAAGTATACCCACAGCATGATGCTACCACAATGTTTCATTATGGGGGCAATATGTTCAGTGCTGTGCAGCATTGGCCTACATATTTGCATGTAGGCCAAGCTTGCGCCCACTTCCACATATTTGTTATATCTATATGGTTTGTGGGAAAACACAACAGGACATTGTATGGCTTTGTTCTAGCAAGTCTTCCAAAAAAGTCAGAGTTGTGGAGTGCATGACTAATAGACCAGTCGACATCACCCAAAGTATGGATCTTTGTGGCTCCTTAGATTTGCTTAATAGGTTTCCATTTTCAAATAAGTTGAACAGACTTCTGTGAAATAGTCAAAGTGTATGATATTGTTGTATAATTTCCCACCGCTTTATTCTTCTCCCCAACTTTGTTCCAGGGCTGTCTGCTGTGTCCCATGCGCTTCATAATACTGCTTGCTCATTAATGTTCTCTTAGTAACCTTTGAGATGTTTACAGAACAGCTTGTTTAATAATTAGATCAAATTAAGATCACAAGGACCCATTTTAGTAATTCTGTATATCGTAATGAACGTTGATTCCACTGTGTTTTATTTCGTGGTATCAATGTAAAGAGAAAAGAAGGAAATGCAGACCATACTGAAATGTTTCTTTTTAAAACATTTTGAAAATGTATGCTTGCATACAACTATGCACAACTTTGTTAATTCAAGTTTTTAGTTGTAGCTTTTACATCTTGAGGTATGATAACTTTTTGCAAAAAGGTGCAACTAATATTTCATCCAAACCTGCAATTTTATTATAATCTGTTCCTGCGAGATTTTTTTAATGCATAGAACCCCAAATACACAGTAAAAGAACAAACCTTCTCCCCTCTCTCTCCTTTCAGTGCACCCTGGATATCAGCCTGTTGACAAACAAGCATTAATTATTACAATAAGCTATAATTTTTAAGTGTAACAGTATTTTTTTTTATGTCCAAACAGAAAAAGCTAAGTGAGAAAGACTCACCACTTTTCCCGGTGGCCCTGCAGGCCCTTGAGGTCCCTTAAAGAGAATTAAGCGTGTTAATCTGCAGGGTACACACCTGAAGATACGAGCAGATTTTAAATATTATAGAAGACAGCATACTTGTTCTCCTTTCTCTCCTCTCGGTCCAGCAGGTCCAGGATTGCCCTGTAATCGAACACAGATCAATAAAGACACTAAGCGGACGACCTTCGGGCGGTTTTTCTCTCTCTTGGGCTCTCCAGAATAACACAAGACTGTATTGAAAAGCTGTCTGTGCGATTAAACAGAGGCGTATCTCTCACATTTCTCCCGTGCTCTCCTGGATCTCCCAAGTCTCCTTTCTCTCCTGGCCGACCCGGTTGACCCGCCAGTCCCTGAGTCAGCAGTCCATAATAATGTTTGCACTTGAATTAATGTAACAGGACAGCTTTAAAAGTTTTAACTAGAAAAAACAAAATGGCCCACCCGCAAACCTCTTTCTCCTTGCTTTCCTGGAAGTCCAGATTCTCCCTGAAGGTAAAAATAGAAGCAGGAAAACTCTCACATTCACCCCTTAATCAACAAGTCAATTTTTTTAGCAAATGGCATTCAATTAATGCTCTTGTTAAATGACACATATAACAATAGAAATTCTACTCACAGGTGTGCCTTCATCGCCCTTATCACCCTTTTCCCCCTGTAATATAGAAATTATTGAATAAATACAAAAAAGCAGCAGCAATCTGAGTATAAAGGAGAAAAACTACTTTTGTACCTCAAAACTGTCATCACTAGATAGGGATGCATGTTGGAAAATGACAGGGAATAGTTTAACATAATATCAATATCAAACATGCTGTTACACTTATATGCCGTATTTCTAAAGTTAGAGTTAGGCAAAGTGTTACTGTACAGATTGAATAAGACTAGCAAAAGACAAAATCTGTGAATGAGTAAGTAAAGATAAAGCCCTGGAGTGGTGCTAAAAAAAATAAAAAAAATAAAAAATTTTTTACAAAAAGTATCAAGTTCAAACCAACTAAGATTGAAAAATGGAAATTTACAAACAAACAGCAAAACTGTAAAAACACATTTTTAAATTATTTTTTGTGTAAAAACGTTAGCAAATGTGTAGGTTTAAAAAACAGAAATCACTTTCACACCAACTTTTGACGTGAAGAAAGGATGTGCTCAAATCTACAGATAAACTAATCAGGTGTTTCCTGGCTGATTCTGATTTATGGTTTTCTTTAAAGTCTGATAGATGATTACCACTTTGAGCAATTCTGACTGATTCTGATTTAGGGTTTTTCCTAAAAACTATAACACTTACAAGAGAGTAAAAATTAAAGTAGGTTGTGTGATGGAGGTAGGAGTGTGAATAAAACAGAAATTGAAATACTTAAAGGATTATACCCTAATCTTCATAAGATGTTTTTATACAACTTTTAAAAAGTGCATCAAAGTACATGCTTTGGGTAAATCGACTGAAGAAAGACTCCCTGAAGATCCCGGAGCTGAGACCAGACTGTCCACATGTGCAAATTCACGATATCTTAGTAAATAAAGTGTTGAACCTTCCCTGAGTTATTGGTTTGTACTAGGTTTAGATGGTACAGAACCCTGACAGATTAAATGACATTTAAATGTCTAGACTATTAACAGGTCAGAAATATGGGTTAGCAGGAAATTACACAGATTGGCAGAATAATTAATCATGTAACAATCATGCAATAAAACAGGCAAACAATTTCCAATAACTTAAGATAAGGAGGAAACATTTGGATAACTGGTTCATGAATTATGTCTGCTACTATATCAAAATTAAAGCTAAGCCTACAAGTTTGCAGCATCCATCTTAAACCTTGCTCTATTTTTCAAAGCAAATAGAAATATGAATCTGAGTGGTCCCTCATTAAATCTGGAAGTGTCTGATGCCATTTTGGATTGTTTTTTTTTCTTTAGCTGAAGAATAAGCTGCTACTTATATGAAAATCTAACAGAAAAATATTTTTATTTTTAGTATTTATAGTTGAAACAACTCTGAATCACATATTACAAATGTTACTATAAGAGATATGTGGCCTGTTGATGCAAAGCAACTTTGAGTCCCTAAAAACGTTTTTCTCTGGTAGAGATTACACAAAGACTGTTGTAATTTAAATCTGGACTGTTGCATGAAGTCAAAGTATTAACTGTAACATGACGACTAACATCATGTTTAAACTGACATAAACTTAAATTATTTCAATCAACAGACAAGTACATGAAATCAACGATCAGTTGAAAGCAGCGTATGCAGCAGTTACACTAATATGTCTGCAATGAAAGGCAATAAAATATATGATACTGATATCTAAATGGCTAGAATAGATTGGACCCCCATACAGGAGAAACTGAAACGAAATGGCTGCCCATTTACACAGCAGCATCTGCCAAAGCAAAACATCAGGCAACCTTACTTTTTAAAAAAACTAGTACTGACCCCACAATATCAGTGCAGATGCTCTCCTACTGGAATTTTTGTGACATCAGGGCTTTTTAATGGGATATTGGAGATGTGTATATTCACACCCAAAGTGCAGTAAGTAACATTATTTTGTGATGCTCACCGGTACAATATGGGAAACATTTCTAGTTTTCACTGTCTTTTGTTTAATTAACATGCAAATTCTGTTTGAGACGATGGAAACTATGAATAAATTAAATTCTAAAATATGTTATGTCTGTTCCAAACAACTAGATTTATCAACATTAGATAGATAGATAGATAGATAGATAGATAGATAGATAGATAGATAGATAGATAGATAGATAGATAGATAGATAGATAGATAGATAGATAGATAGATAGATAGATCTTCTTCCATCTCCTTTTCAGATCATGTACTTATTATTTTAACTGTGTTTGATTTGTATGTATTTAGGTATTGATGCTTATATGATATAAAATAAACGTTAATTTAAAAAATATATTTTTTTTTTACAATTATTATAATAATTGTGGATATGCAATATTGGTTGATGTTTTTTCCATAAATCCATGGCTGCTCATGCAATATTCACAAACCATACTGTCCCTCTTGGTTTTGCGGTGCAAAGATGTGAAAAGTAATTTTAAACTTTTTTCTTCAGTAGGACAATTCTTGGTTGACATGACACTTTAAGGTTTTTTTTTGTTCCCGAATACAAATTTTACTTTAAGTATTTGTTCAAAATAGTCATTCGTAATAAACATGTCATTTGTGCCTTTCCAAATACCGTATTCAGGTTTGGCTCCACTACTAATAGATAGTAAGAAAGACAGACAGATAGACTATAATGTTTTGTCCTGTCATTGTTGTCTTTTTGTTTGTTTTTTATTTAATTTTCAAACTAATATAGTCTTACATATCCTGTTGTTGAAAATGGTCCATTTATTTACAAATACATGGTGTTTCCTTCTTGCTACAATGCAACAGTGCTACTAGCTGTGCCACTTTAATGTAATTTATTTGTTGATTTTTAACGTTTTCCCACTTTACATCACTTTAATTGAAAGAACCTCATAAATAGATGTGTTTTTTATCATTTTAAACTTGAGTTTCCTCATATATCAGGCAGCCTTCCAATCTAAATATTTTCTTAAACACATTTTTATTTGTTGGCTTTTTGGTGCAAATGTTCATGCGACGTGCTGACCTGTTTTCCAGGGAGGCCGGGTTTTCCTGGAATTCCAGGACGTCCATTTTCCCCTCTCTCGCCTGGTTCTCCTGGGTCGCCCTAAATAAGAGCAAAAGAGATCAGTTAAGCAGTTCAGCTTTAAAGTATCAGAAGCAAAAGTCAAAGAGGAGACTGCAGGCCACAAACCTTGGCTGCCGGTCGCCCGTTAAGACCTGGAGATCCCTAAGGAAAGACTTTATGTTTAATGTACACCCAACTGGAAGGGTTTTAAGATTAAAGCTTTAAAGATTGTTTCACAAAGAATTCTGTTGTGAGGATTATATTATAATAACTTAAAACTTACCCGCTCTCCTGGCTCTCCTTTAGGGCCAGGAACACCTGACCCTCCTGAACCTGGTGAACCCTGAGGTAGCAACAGAAATATCAATGTTTATTTGACAGACACAATATTTCCAAAATGGGATATCTTTAGTGGTTGCTCACCTTCTCTCCTCTTTGTCCTGCTTCTCCCTTCTCCCCCCTCAGACCTTCAGGACCAGCTAAACCTCTTTCTCCCTGTGAAAAAAATAGCATAAAACATAAAACATCTGCTGTATTGGGTAAAGATTGAGCTAAAAACAGTTTTTTTTTTTTTTTTATTCAGGCAAGCTTTATCTCTAACCTGTTCTCCTTTCTTTCCTGGTAAACCTGGCATCTGAAGGATTAAAAGAGAGTAGAGTGTCCTCATTTCACTGTCATAGACATTCAGTCAATATTTGCAGGTAGATCTGAGCACTTACACTTCTGCCCGGCTCCCCTCGGGCTCCTTCATTTCCCTGCAAACAGACATTTTTATAAATTTTTTTTCATGATCTTCGCTTGAAAATTCATCCCATCAGATTAAAAAAGATCCAACAAACATGCTCTTGGCCTGCTGCTATTTGTATCATTTTTCCTAATAAATTCTCACTCTTACCTTTTCCCCTGCTGGTCCACTTGGGCCTGGTAAACCCTGCGAGTAAATCAAAACAATAAGTTATGACATTCCAAATCCACACAAAGCATCAAACAGGAACATATATATAGGCAGTCATGCATCATTTAAACAATGCTCACCCTCAGGCCTAGTAGTCCTGGGGTCCCTGGTTTCCCTGGGTCTCCCTGGAAAGACGGGAATAGTCAGAAAACTGCAAAGTTCCCATATAAGCAACAAAGATCAACAGTTTAAAACTTTAATCACAACAACTCCGGTTCTACTCACCTTCTCTCCAGTCTCTCCAGCAGGCCCTCGCTCTCCCTATGAAGATATAAAAAGTTAAATGAATCATAAAAAGAAGTGAGAAAAATATAAAACAAAAGAAATATCCTTTATTGACCTACAATGGTGAATTTTAGGTATATACAGTATCACCAGCGAAAGGAAAGGCAAATGAAACAATACAGATAGACATAATGACAGCAGAGAAAAAAAATAAAGTATACTATTTAGTATGGTCAAATTTATAACAAAAAATAATAGAGTTATAAAAAAATATATAGTCAGATAATATAATATGTGCAACTGAGCAAGATAATTTAGAAAAATACACAACCTGTGCTCAATCCTACTGGATAAATGACAAACTATTAACAAGATCTTTGAGCGTCAGCTGGCCCTACCTCACCAACTATCAAGGTGAACGGAGAGAAGAAATATTTATAAAATAAAGCGGAGACTCTGGTAATACTTGAGAGTGTAAAGAACGTCTTTATTTGATGACTAACTGGTTTCGGCATATGGCCTTCATCAGGGTGAAGTTAAAATAACAAACAATCATCTTTCATTTATACAACGCACTGTGCATGCGTTATTAGGTCATTGCCTGATACATGTCTTCAGTAGATCCATTAATAGCAAAGCATAAATCAAGTGGATAAAAGAAAAGATAAGAAAACCCGCTCATGAAAAAAGGAACATGCAATCAAAATAAAAATAAAAAAATAAAAAATCAGAAAAATCTATTTAATGTTTCAATCATAATGCCAATAGATACATTTGAGTCTTTGTTCTGCCTTATTTGTCACAGGTCGAGTTGTTTCTTCCGTCTTCTTGCATCCATTGAGGCTGAATGTTTGATTTTTTTCTGTGTTACATAATGTTAGTGCAAAATAAATGAATCTACCCATAGACTAACAAATCTTAACCTGAGGTTTCATATTAAATATTCAAAATTCTAACCAACCAGTAAAAATTTTACCTTTCAAAGTCTGACTGTCTTAAATTTTCAAAGGAACATGTGACAAAAATAAAGTTGTCTACAAAGAGAGAGCTCGTTTCTATTAGTCAGCTTTCTCCCTCAGAACACATCTAAACCTGGTAAATTGTCAGTGTGCGTCTGTGAGTGCGTGTTTGTCTGTGTGCGCACGAACAGTCACTGGTGTTGTTGACAGGAACTATCTTGTCTATCTTATATGACTCACCCTGTCTCCCCGTGTTCCAGGTTCACCCGGCTGTCCTCGATCGCCCTGGTGGGATAGAGATCGCGACAAAGGTCATTCCTCTTCCATCTCATTACAGAAATATTGTTTGACACACACATCTTACCTTGCTGCCAATCTCGCCCGCAGGCCCACGGGGACCCTGGGAAATATTAGTAACACGCATAAGCATAAGCAAGCATACCAAATTTTTTTTTTGTTAGTGCGCAGGATCAACCTTAAAATGAATGTTGCTGCTCTTAGGTAAAGTTCACACACTGGCCCTGAAATTCATGATTGCACAAGATACATTTCAATTGTAAAAAATATATAATCGTCTCATCTAGAAAGAAAAAAAATGATTGTGCCGCAAATATTTTTTAGAACTGCTGAGTAATTATTAATGTAATTAATTGTTTACTTGCAGCAATATTTTAGAGCCTTAAAATTTTGTGAGAATCCTGCAAAATCTACTTGTCCTCCAGGTGGTGCTACTAGTTAGTGAATCACGGTTTTATTGCACTGATACACAACAAGTAAATATTGGTAATAGATTTTTCTCTGTACAACCTATTCAATATTCAATGATGCTATTCTAGGATGGATCGTTGATTATGCTGTATCATTAGAAATCTTCTTCATGCCATTTGACTTACTAACCCTGTCCCCAGGCTCTCCTTGCTTTCCTGGAAGTCCAGGTAATCCTGTGCCATCTTCACCCTGATAAACACCAATGACCCATTTTTTTTAAATCAAGCATTTTCTTTTTTGCAGATTTGCAAACAACAAATTAACCCTGCAGATACCTTTTCTCCTTTACTGCCCTGTGGTCCTGCTAGGCCTCTAGGCCCCTGGGGACCCGAGGTTCCTGGAATACCCTGATAATTCAAACGTGATTATTGTATGCAGAGTATAGCAGAAGTGTATGCTGCTTCACCTAAAACACGTCAGCACATTTTGAGTGGCTGGTAACGCTTACAGGGGTGCCCTTTTCACCCTTAACGGCCAGACCGTTTCCTACTCCTGGAGGTCCCTGTCAGCAAAGAGAGATAAGAGCTGAGGATCATTATGTTCTTTGCTCCTCAGGAAATTTCTTCACTTAGAGGACAAGTTTATTATGGTATGACTCACCCTGTCTCCTTGGCTGCCCTTATCTCCCTGTGGGAGATAAAATGATGAAATGTGAGAAATACAATAAACAATACAAGATATATACAATATACAAATGCTTATAAAGCAAAGACCAAAAAATAAACTATATGATAACCCAGCGTAAGACAAAAGTGCATAATTTGTATACCTACTAAATTAGAAATGCTATTTTCAAGAAGAAATCAATAGGATTTGGGGGAAAATCAAGCTCTGTCTGTCTTGCTGTATATTGAGAACAAAGGTGGTGAATTGTGGTAGAGTTCTGCTGTATCTGGATAGATAATTTACTTTTGCCCTGACATCTATTTTCATTTACCTGTTTATTCTGTATTAAAAAACCTGGTTACCACTAGGAAAATAACATGTCAAAGCTCTGTGAGAGTCCCTAAGTGATGCAACATTTTTTAGCTGTATTCAACAGAAAGTACAACAAGCGTATGGTTTCATTTTAGTTTCAAGCATCCTGCTTGAATAGATTTTTTATATTTCTATTAGTTTAGACAGAATGTTTCCAAAGGTAACATAAGATTTATTTTTGTTATTATTTGAACTATGCTACAAGAATTAAAAAAAGAAGGTATTGACTCTGTAGCTGTGGCACCTATGTGCATCTTCTGCACTAATCAAGTAGCAATGTGGTAGCAACATGTGCAAAAAAAATTGTGGCAGCCTAATTTAAGTGGTTATCGAAGTATATATTCTACATTGTCAACTGTATAATAACATAAAGCATGACGTTTTTACCATGAAGTAGTTTTTTCCTACATCACTGAAATAACATGCAGATCAGTGATAGTACAGTCGGTTTTAAGTCTTATATGTCACCAAACTTCAAAAAGAAAAATGAACTAATCTTTAGCCTAAAATAAGTAACTACGTTTACATGCAGCAAATAATCCATTCAAAACAGAAATATTAACAATAGCCCGGTCACGCATGGCCATGTAAACACAGGCAAAAACCTGAATATGATCCCTGTTGTACCCCTTTTCTAATCCAAATATTTGGTCATGTAAATGCGTATTGGCATATCCCCATCAAAAGGAACAGTAATTTATGTTCTGTGCATGTTCTATTTGCAAGGAATCTTGGACTTCTGAGTAGAGGAACTTCTTGTATGCGCCGTCTGGCGCTGTCTGGGTTCTTCCGAGTGTTTCAGAAACCCGAATAATGACCCTAACCCGACTATAACCCAAATATTGGCCGCATGTAAACATAGTCAGTGTCTCACTAAGGATACACTGACGCATTGAAATGTTGCCTTGTAACCATTACTTTTTGAATGCGTTTCTAAAACTCTCTGTAAATTAAAAAGAAAAGGAACAGAGAATCTCAAATTTTTTGGACGTAATACCTGTCAGATAATCTAAAATGTATTAAAGTCTTTATTTAAAACATTTTTTTTAAACATTATACTTTTTAAAAATGTTCTACTTGCAAAGTGGTTTTATTTTATGATGGGTAATGTGGGATCAATTTGAGTCTGAGGATGCCATGTTGCAGAGAGGAGAAGGTTAATGTCAAACTAATTGTAAAAGAAAGAGCTTTAAATGAGGTTAAGATAACAGAGTTGTGTTATTGTATTTAAAAAAATAATTTTAACAAATATGTAACATGTATCCAGAAAATTTTTTTCAATCACAATTATCAAAATGACAGCAGATATTAGCAATCACCTCCTTTCCTAATAATGTAATTGAATAAATTGAATATGCAAATATTATCCATTTTATTAATTGAGGATTATATGAGAAACAGTGAGATAAAACAGTGAGATAAAATATATTCTGAGATGATATTAGTATCTCATTCATTGTACTGACAAGAAAAATTGAGTGACAAATGTTTTCAAATATACTAGAGAGAAGATAAAAGTCAGTCAACCATGCAAATACCATAATATTTACTTGTGTACATCCCCAACAGAGTTTTTGGAGGGATTAAAAGTAAATTTGAGTCTGAGCTTTGATGCTTTCTCTACAGGTAACTCAACATCAATGTGAATTATTCTAACAGCGGTTCTACGTTAAAGGGAAAAAAATACATCTAAGTAAAAGAAAAGAAAAAAAGAAAAGAAAAAAACAGATGTGCAGTTCACTGGATTGTTTTAAAGTTTTCACTCATGATATTTATTAAGTAGGACCTTGAAAAAATCGTCATACCTTTTAAACTTTTTCTACACTTTTAAACTGTTACAATGACAGATTTCATTGTATTTTATAGTGAAATAAAAGAGGAATGATGCATCAGTCTAGAGGATATGAAAAGCATGGTGGGCATTTGTATTTAGCCTGTTTTACTCTGGTACACCTAAACACATTCAACTAATTGCCGTCAGAAATCAGTAAAAAGTGTCAAACTGAGTGTAATTCCATTTTAGTATCCAAGCAGTTGTTCTCTAAAGTCCCTTAGAGGTTTATTAGTTAGAAAAATTTGTGACCGAACAGCATCATGAAGATCAGAGGAAACAGGTCAGAGTTACCAAAAAGATTGAATGAAAGGAAATCCTGGAAAAAAATCTGTTGGAGACTACAAAAACCTGAGATGGAGGGCTAAGGTTCACCTTTGAGCAGAGCAACAACGATAAACATGTAATCAGAGCTACAATGGAATGGTGTGGATCAAAGCATATCAGAATGGCCTAGTCAAAGTCCAGACTGGGTTTAATGTGGAGGATAAGAGTAAAGGATTAAATTTAAATGTGCCAGGTTTCTATTTGTAAAAGGAAAAACAAAAAACAATACATGTTTAAACAAAACATTTAAAAATCACATGTAATTTCCTTTTTTCTTAACATTTATGCACTACTTTATGTTGATCTACCATTTAACACTGCAATATAAAATCTGAAACAGTTCCATCTGTGCAAAGCACTGTGAAGATTTCCATTTCCATTTACTACACTTGATATGAGCGTGTCTATTTGTCGGGAAGATGTGCAGGAGCCAAACCTTGATGGAAAGTCCAGGCGTTCCCGGAATTCCTGGGCGCCCAACCTGGCCTGGTGTACCTGGAACTCCGGGGCCTCCTTTTGATCCGTCGCTGCCTGATCGACCTGGAGTACCCTTCATACGAGATACAGAAAATTATACGACTTCCTTCAAAAAATCTATGACTTTTCGCAACTCTCATGCACATTCCATAGAGGTCAGACATGGTTTTATGAATGAAGGATGACTGTTTTAGATGTGGAATTTTAAACAATATAATGTAAATATCTGATTTTTGTCATTTTTTTCTATCTTTATCTTGATTAAGTGACTTTATATTTTCTTACTGGTATTCCTGGGATGCCTGGCTCTCCCTTCCTCCCCGGAAGACCCCCACCAGATACAGCTGAACCTGGTTCCCCCTGCAATATCACCAAACCACAGACGCATAAAACTCTTACACATCAGCTTGGTCTCAGCCTATTTTTGAACCAAATAAACTGTTTTCTCCACAAAATTTAAACTAAGATTCAAGCTTACCCTTTCGCCTTTATCACCCTTTGACCCTGGCGTGCCTTGTTCTCCTGGCTCGCCCTAAAACAAAAGCAGAGAGAAAAACAAAATTTGGCTCATATTTGAGCTACGTCTGATAGTTAAAGGTTTTGGGTAACTCACTGTGCTTCCTCTGACTCCAGGGAGACCTTGTGAACCCTAAGGTACGACAAAAAGTTGAGGTTTATCTTTATTTTTAAAACAAGAAAACAATCCATGGGTTCAGGTAGCTTTACTCACCGGAACACCTGCACTTCCAGGAGCTCCTGGTCTTCCTGGTAATCCTGGATTTCCATCCACTCCAGGAAAGCCCTAAAAATAAATCCTTGATCTAGATTTTTCTTCAACTCCATTGGCAGTTTTTGATCATGCTGGCATGAACTTACCCTCTCCCCCTTTTCCCCTTTTATTCGTTGGGAAGGGTCAATAGGGATAGATTGTCCTGGTGTTCCTGGCCGTCCTTCAGGACCTCTGGGACCTTCTCTCCCCGGCAGACCATCACGGCCCTCCATTGTGTCAATAGGGGACACATCAATTGTATGAATGTTATCTTTATTTTGCATCATTTCATGTTATATCAGAGTGGATTGTCAAAACGGCTGATTAGTCTGACTTACAGGCTCGCCCTTGCGTCCAACTGCACCATCTCTGCCTCTTTCACCCTGGGGCACAAAGTAAAAATAAAGAAGCACCTTAATGTTTACTGATGGCAGTATTTTCTGCAGTGATAAAGAGTCTTAAAAAATGGCAGGATGCAAAAAACAGCATTCAAAACTAATCTAAAACCTAGTATTATTAATCAGTAACAAAACCTAATGTTTGAGAGATAGAAAAAAGAGAAAAAAAGTACAAAACTTTACCTTCTCACCACGGTCTCCCTTCTCACCCTAAAATACATAAATTAATAAAATCCATAATAAAGAAAAAGGCATAGATACCCTAAATTGAGTTTCTGTTTCATGAATGGCAAGGATTCCGTTATATAAAGGTTGTGGATTATAATTTACGATGCAAAAATGACTTACCTCAGGACACTGTACGGTACACTGCTCTGGCCCTGGAGTGACCTGAACAAAATACAGGAATCTTTCAGGTGTGATGAAATGTCAATCGATTAATCCATCGACTTCTACTTAACTGAGACCAGGTTTCATTTTGAGACAAAAATTTTACCAAAATTTTATTTGTAAATAATACAATTATAAATTCCTAGACCATATACCCCATACTATTACAAAACCACCACCAGATGTAGGTAGAATACCCAGAAATTGTACTCAAGCAAGAATAGCTCTAATTTAATATATTATTACTCAAGTAAAAGTTAAAAGCAGCCATACAAAAAAAGAGTAAAAAGGCTTATTGAGTATTGAGTAACATGTAATTTATTATATATATATATATATATATATATATATATATATATATATATATATATATATATATATATATATATTATATATATATAAGGAAAAGTAGCACTGTAGAGGGTCCAAATAATAGAGCACTTTGCTTTTTGCTTTGAGTTCTTTCTAAACAGCCAAGAGAAGCATTTACATTACAAGAGCCGAGGCCCATATCCATTCCTGCTCCATCAGACCATTATTCATTAACACTACCCAAGGAATTTTCAGCTTTTTTTTCTTTTGAAGAACTGCATGACCTTTAAATATGGACTGACAACACACAATTAAGCTTTTCCATGTTATTTCTCACCTCTGGACTTCTCGCAATACCACAAAGCAAGTCAGCCAGATCAGCGTGTACTGTGTTCAGTCTCTCTGCGGTACCGGCGTACAGAACATTCTGAGGGCTTCGATCTGTCACTGACTGGCGCAGTTCCTCTCTGTCCGCCTGACCAATACCCACTGCTAGCACGGTCACACCTTTCATGCACACACATACATAAAATATTGTTGTCAAAAGAAACATTTCTGCCACACAGCATAGAAAATGACCAATTTCAAAAATTAAATAAGGAAGGCTTTTCATTTGTTCTTAACACATTATACAGCCTGAAGGATCAGAAAGCGTACATGTACAACAAAACTTACAGAAAACATGACGAAACAATATTTAGAGAGTCAACGGCATTCTTCCGACAACATAAAGTAAAAATGCTATTAAGTACTGTTAGAAGTCAACCCGGATCATTTGGAAGTTCACGAGTCACAACAGTCAAAACAAAATTCATCTCACTGAAATTAGCGTTAACCAAAAAAATAATCTTTATGGTGTCCCCTAGAAGTACTCACATTTTACCAAGCTACATCCACAAAATACAATGTATTTTATTATGAATTTATCTCATAGAATAATACAAACAAGTGAATTATTGTGAAGTTAAAGTAAAATTACATATGGCTTTGTATTCAAAACCTTTGAAATGTTCACCCTTTTGGTCATTTTACAAAATAAATTGAGGTCACAGTTGTTTCGATGAAGTTAAAATAAAGGTATCATAGTAAAAGTGGATGAATACAACTGTATCCCACACTTTTCAGATTTTTATTTGTAGAATTTCTACACATTCGACAAGTATGCATTACTTTGATTGTGTCTATCACATGAAATCCAAAAAAATACACTGCTGTTTGTGTTTGCAATGGGAAAAAATGTTCAAATGTTTAAGAAGCAGGAATACTTTTGCAAGCCTGTAATTTTGAATACCTTTTTTTAAAATTATCCCTCATCTATTTTTCGCTCTTAAAGTTTTGCGTACTGTTATATGTTATCATATTGTTTGTTTTAAGCCTTATGAATTATGAAGGACACAATGTAATATATATTTAATTTCCAAAACTTCCATGAAGTACTAAAGGGACTGAATTATCCTAACGCTTAGTGAGAGCAGTAGTTTCGCCTATGACACTCAGCACATGATCACAGTTTCAGATTCTCGCACCTTCATCTCTTAGACCACTGGCTACGAGGGCCAGGTTGTCCACAGATTTTCTGTCAGCAATGATAACGACTGCCCCGGGCACTCCGGGTCTCCTTCCAGCTGAGGGGGTCAGCAGAGACTGTCGGGTGAACGTTACCGCGTCACCTGGAGAGTAGTACAGCTAATTTCACCATTTCACGCCACCACAAAATATCAACTGTTTAAAATGGATGATACTGTGAGATATATTTAATCACTAAAACGGACCGATGTTATTCCCTGGGCTTTCATCAAAGGGTGTAGACTGGATCTCTCCAAGCAGTGTGTCAGATTTCGAATGACGACTGAGCAGGAACCAGATTTTGGGTCTAAAACTGTATACAACAACACCGACCTAGAACAAACAGATTATTGCTAGATATGTTCAAAAATCAATCAGCATCTTAACAAACCCATCCATCCCTTTTGAGAGTACTTCACCAAACCTGTGAGTCTCTGGGCCCAATAGCAGCAAGCGACCCTGCGGCACTGGTAACAAGGTCCCGTAGAGGTCTCTCTAGGTTAGTCCGATCAGTAGATGCAGGCACGAGAAACACGACATCAATACGTCCGCCGAGACACACTGGAGAGAAAAAACGTTTACAGCATTGAGCAAATATTACCTGCTTCGAGGCACTTTCAAAGTATGCAACAGCATCTTACCAGTGCGTTCATCTAGGAAAGTCTCATCTGAAATTCCGCCTATAAAGGTGGGCTGGATAGTAAATTGGTATCTGCGGCCCAAACGCAGCCCGGTCACCAGGTACGAGCTGGACGAAGCAGGTAGTGTGACAGACAGACCACGTCCAACATCTGATAAATATTGATTATCAAAATGAAATGATGAAAAAGTCATTAAAAAAATGTAATGTACAATGTAATTTAAACCAAAAGTTCCCTTCATCACCTGTTTCCTCTTTCCAGCGAAGAATATATCCTGTGGCGCCCGTAAGGAGAGCCCAGCTCAGGCGCACAGAATCCTGGGTAATCTCTGTTGCTTGTAAAGTTGTGGTTGGTAGTCTGGAAGGTGGGGTGACATACCCGGCTGTGCAAATGGAGGATTCACAAGGTCATTACCCTATGCTAACATATTTTACCATGATATGCCCGACACTTAAAAATGGAACTCACGGGTGGTGACTCTAGCAGAAACAGGAGTTCCTTCCCTGTTTTCAACTATAGCGATGACCTGAACCTCGTACTGAACTCCAGAATCGAGCTGGTCCAAATCTGTAGAAGTCACTTCCCGGGGCACCAGCTTGCTCCGCTCTTCCCCACCTAAAGCAGCATACACAGACTTGTTTGTTAAGAAAACTAGATCTTCTTTACATGAAAGTCAAGGTTTTCCTCATATTTCCAGAGCTTGTTAAGATCTGAAAAAAATAGTGTTTCAATCCAAAGGGAACTGACATGGATACAACGAACATTACGGATTTAAAGTTGAAGACAAACTTATTAAAACAGCCTGGTTAACGTTTATCTTATTTTAATATGAATAGGCTGCCAGTCTGATCAGAGCTGAAACAAGGGTCTCATTGCTGAAAGTACAGAAAAAATGTTAAATTTCTGAGACAGATGGTAGTAGAGCTGCAGGAAAGAAAACAGAAGGATAAAAACAAACTACAGTGTTCCAAGAACTGCACAAGAAACTTGCCATCAATTCTGCTCCAAATTACGCGATAAGCTGTTGCTCCCTGCACACCAACCCACGATACTCGGACCACCTCTCCACCGACTTCCTGGACTTTAAGCGATGTCACGGTTCCCACAGCCGACTGATCTGGTTCTTAGTGAGTCAGGAGAGAATTTTTTTACTTTTTCATGTAATTTTTTCCAGTTGTAGCATTTGCATTCTTGAAAGCTACAACAGTAGTTGAGAAGATATTCAACAAGATACCTGTTCTAACGTTAAGAATAGCTGGACCTCCTTCTCGAGAGCCAACAAGGGCAGCAACTTGTATTGTGTAAGCTGAATTAGGCTGAAGTCCATCTATGGTGTAGGAGGAGACATTGGCAGGTACGTTTCGTGTTGTTTCGGTTCCTACAAGAAGATATATAAATTGACACATTACAACCACAAGCTGGAAACTGTATTAATTCAATTCAGTTCAGTTTGTTCATATAATGCCAAATCATAACAGATGTCATCTTCTGGTTAAACCATGCTTTGGTGTTGCTCTGTAGTATAGTTGTTGGCCTGTAACCCGGAAATAGTCGGTTAGTGGGTTCCTGGTTACACCTGCTAGATGTTGTTTTGTCCTTGGGCAAGACATATCACCTACCTTGCCTACTAGTGTTGGTTGGAGGGGCCAATGTTGTGTAATGGCAGCTTTGAACATACATTTCAATTAGTTAAAAGATTTTCTTCTATTTAAGCAATCATAGGAGATTGCATCGAGTTTGTCTTGCAGCATTCACTCCTCCTGAACGAACAGTAACCTGTGTTGTGTCATTGACTTTAAAGCAGTTCTTCAGTGTGCACTGCTTTAAACATTATTTTTAAAATAAAATTCTAAAAAGTGTGATATTTAAATTAAATAGACTTCATTGTCTGCAATGGTGCCCTGCGATGGATTGGCAACCTGTCCAGGGTGTACCCCGCCTCTCACCTGACGATTGCTCGAGAGCCCCAAATTAGGATGGATCCTTTCAGTATTAATCCAAGATTACCACAGTCTATTGGGGTTTATAATCTCACATTAAATGAACATTTTTGTTATTTAATAACTGTCTGCGAGCAGATGGCAGCCACCTATAATGAAAGTGAAAAGGATGGTTTGGGTCAGCAAGGATAGCTTAGCCTTCCTCTTGACCCTGGTTCTGTAGACTTATGTCTATAATTTCACTACACAACCATACAATATTGTTTAGTCTGTTCTTATTTTTCAGGATGAGAGACTCAAACTAGCAAATAAAAGAAAAATCTGGAGCGGATGGTTGCCATTTGAGATGTTCCCTGCCTCTATTAACACTAAAGCATTAATTTAAAAATTAAGTTCTTAAAATCTAAACCAATCTTAAATGTTGGTGTCAGAAATATTGTGCTTCTATAGGTTGTTGGAAATAGTGCCTTATTGTGATGTCACAGCAAATGAAATGTGCATATTAATTCCTCTCAATCTCCACCCCTCACATGTCAAACCCAGCCCACCAATTACAATTCAATGTCATTCTAATGTGTTTCAAACCATCAGAATGACAAGATCGATGGGTGTGGTCTACAGCATAAAGATAATAGAACCCTATATACAGCTAATTTTTTAAAGGAACTGAAATCAAGAAGAATTGAGCTGGTGAGATCGCTTAATGTGAGAGTTATTTCGGACTAAGAGCTTCATTACCATGTTTTGTACAGAGGCCATATGCATATTATAGCTTTTTAAAAGAGAGGTATAAATATCCCATTTTAAACTTTTCAATATACAGTATTTGACTCCCCTTTAATACCTATAAATCACATTCAGGGCAGCAAATTACCTTCAGAAGTCCCTTTAATCAGTAAATATACTCAACCTATATGCAATTTATTCTCAGTATAACAATAGCTGTTCAGTAAAGGTCTCAGAGGTTTGTTGCAAATGCAGGGCTCTGTCTTGTTAATTTCCTGTGCTTTCATGCAAATATCTTTTAAAATTTCCACAACAGACCAACACTAATGAAAGAAATCTGAAGAACATTTATGTCATTAGGTCGCAGAACTGTGTACTTCTTTTTTTCTTAATCTTCAAAAAAGTATTATTTAATTCAAGCAAAGGTTATATTTTTTTCAAAGATTTATATGTTGTGTATTTTCCTCTAGAACACAAAACAAAAAAATATTTTGTTGAAATAATAATTTCTCTATAAAAGGAATCATTTCTTAAATATTAGGCATTCTGAAAGCTAGATAAGTAATTTTCTATTCAGCTTTTAAGGCTTTTAAGGTAGAAGAGACATTTTATTTAGTAGCAGTAAAGGCAAAAACGGCTCTTTGGATTGTAAATTATGCTAACCCTTGACCTAAACTGACAGACCTTGCAGGAAGATCATCAATCATTGCTGCAGCAAAGAGGCCCATGATCAAAACAAAAGTGCTTGGCCGACATTTACAATGCTATGTGTGACTGAAAATGAACAACAATAGCACCTCAAACACCCCATCTCCCTGGTCACACATAGTAGTTACATCATGCTATGCTTTTTACCATAGATAGAGAAGAAGATAAGACTTGTCTGAAGATGGATGAAGCTAAATACAGGGCAATCCTGGAAGAAATCCGGTTGGAGGCTCCAAAAGGCTTTAGAATAGGGTAGATGATCACATTCCAGCAGAACAAAGTATATTTATGTGTCAGAATGCTACACTCCCTCTCCCTCTTAACTTTTTTCTGTCTCTCTTCATCTCTTTCTTCCTTCCCCTTTATTTTCCATCTCTGTGTCCATAATGTCAGAAAAAAAGAAAAACCCACAGCAAATTCTAATAAAGATTTCTTACAGGTATATACTGTATATCAACTGGAGTGTAATTGTCCAGTCACTGCGGCTCTCTTTATTCAGTATGACTTTGCTAAGAAGAATAGAATAGAAAAAACTGTCTCTAGAGATACACTCACTGGCCACTTTATTAGGCACACCTGTCCAGCTGCTCGTTAACGCAAATTTCTAATCAACCAATTACATGGTGGCAGCTTAATGCATTTAGGCATGTAGACATGGTCGAGACGATCTTCTGCAGTTCAAATAGAGCATCAGAAAGGGGAAGAAAGATGATTTAAGTGACTTTAAACGTGGCAAGGTTGTTGATGCCAGACAGGCTTGTCTGAGTATTTCAGAAACTGCTAATCTGCTGGGATTTTCACACACAACCATCTCTAGGGTTTACGGAGAATGGTCTGAAAAAAGGAAAACATCCAGTGAGCGGCAGTTCTGTGGGGGAAAACGCCTTCTTGACACCAGAGGTCAGAGGAAAATGGCCTTGATGCAGATGGGCTACAGCAGGAGAAGACCACACCTGGTGCCATTCTTGTCAGGTAAGAACAGGAAACTGAGACTACAGTTCACACAGGCTCACCAAAATTGTACAAGATTGGAAAAATGTTGCCTGGTCCAATGATTCTCAATTTCTGCAGCGACAGATTGATGGATCAGAATTTAGCATCAACAATATTGTATCAACGGTTCAGGCTGGTGGTGTAATGGTGTGTTGAATCTATGCCACAAAGGATTAAGGCAGTTCTGAAGGCAAAATGGGTCCAACACAATACTGACAAAGTGTACCTAATATAAAAATGGTATTATCTAAATTCTTTGCTGAACAATTTGAATAATTTTTTTTATTTATTTTTTTGTTTTTTTTGTTTTTTACATGCAGCCCAGGCTTGAAAAAAAGTTAAACTTTACTTTATTATGAAGTATATTTAATAATGTAGCAGTTTACTTCAGAAAGTTTTTACTTTTCATTCATTCATTTAAGATGTGGGAAGTAGAACACTCAGAAAATTATATCTTTTCAATACTATAGTGAATTAAAAATCTGCAAAATTGAAGACTATCAATTGAAATTTAATCGGCACTTACAAAAAAAAATCATAAAAGAAATGAAGCAGGAGGAAAGCATATTGTCTCAGCCCTAATAATTTCCACCTTTTTTTTACTAATAGTATTGATTGTGAATAGATTCTGAATCGAGAACTGGTTTTGAATCGAATCGGCACCCCACAAATCAGAATCGAATCGTGAGTTGTTGTAAAATTCAATTCCCTGATATATATATATATATATATATATATATATATATATACATACAGGCCATACTTTTTAGATTTTTATTTGCTTCCATTTCAAAATTATGTGTAACTTTGTATTGGTTTTTCATTTACGTAAAGTTTCAGTAAATTACGCAAAGGTTTGTGAGTGTAATGTGTGAAAATGTACAAAAGTACAAGGGCTGTAAATATTTTAGCATAAAGCTGAATGTGTATACCCTTTATAGCTACTATCCAAATGATTTCTTACCATCTTCACGGCGCCAAATGATCTTATATTCTGTAGCTCGAGAAAAAGATGACCATGTAATGCGTATCCTCTGTGACGAGATTTCAGTGATGCGAAGCCCAGACAAAACACTGGTAGAGGGATTTGTTCTTGCAGACAGAGTGACGGCTTCACCAACACGCTGATCAACAATTGTGGCAACACCAATTACCACAGCCTCATCCTGTTGCAGGCCATCTATAGTGTAAAAAGTGGCTTCTGGTCGCAGAACACGAGACTGCTCTGCATCTGCACAGCAGAACAGAACACTTATAAAACACAAGAAAATGTAGCAACAGTGAATCAAACAACAAGTTAATATGAGCATATTTTTAAGGCATGTCTTGAATCCTTTTAGCATTTGCATTTTTTGAGTTTACACCTGCTATCAGTTACATTTCATTATACAAACTGTTAAATTGATCTCTTTCAAAACTGCTCATTTACACGGTACACAGCAATATATACAATACATTTACCATGGGACAGAGAACAAAGTGAGAACTGGAGAAAGTAAAGAACAAAAACTAAACATTTCAGCTTTTTGGATGAGAGGGGAAACAGTGAAACAAGACAGTAGTAGTATAATGGTCTGGGGTTATTTTCCTCCAGATGCAAATGTGCTCTTTGTTAAGATGGATGAAATCAGGATCAGTTCTATATAGCATTCAGATTTAAAATCTGCAGGCTCACTTGAACAGGGCTGTTGACATGAGATGTCCTGATAATCTGATACTGATGGAGAACTAATGTTGTCAAAGATTGTCAAGATGTGGGAGGTTGAAAACCCATGCTAAAGATGACTGGAGTCTAAAATTCAGTCATAAGATGTTATATTTCACCTTCTTTTTTTTCATTTGATTGATTTAAGTTGTCGCATTAAGGGTGGAAAATAACATTTTAATTTGTTAATTATGGTCTCGTAGCTTTATGTCGATGACCTGACATTTTAACAGGTTTCTGTACATTTTTAGGATCAAACTTTAAATAAACAAAATTTTACTTACTGTTGCCTTGTCTCCAAGTCACTCTATAGGCTGTTGCACCAGCAACACCTTGCCAAGTGATGCGAATTCTCCGACTGTTTACATTTGTTACTCTGAGATTGGTCACTTTCCCTGCGGCTGGCTCTGAAGTGAATACAAGTGTAAAAATGCTTTACATTATTTTGCATTGAACATGCTTATTTCTTGTTGTGTTGTTGTGCTTTGAAAACCAAAACAAATTATTTGCACCGCTATTATTTGTTTAGGTATTTTAAAATGAACACTTCATTTCACCTGGTTTGATGTAGACGGTTACTGTTTCTCCTTCGTTAGCGCCAACCAGCGCAGTGACACTGATGCCGTATGACACTCCCACAGTAAGATCTCTGAGGTCAAGGGTCGTCTGATTTCCAGGAATAACTTGGGTTACCTCTGTTCCATCTGACATTACATCAGGAGGAGAAGCTACAATTATTAATTTATTCAATAAAGAGTGACAAAAAGCAGCCTCTAAATGAGTGAACCTTCAGTGTTTACGATAACGATCCGGTACTGTGTGGCCCCTGCCACACCTGACCACCCTATTCGGACTGTACTGCCTAGGGACTCCACCACTCTCAGGTTGGACACGCTTCCTACTGGCTGCTCTTCTGCAACATCAGAGAGATCATTTAATCATGGCATGTAGTTCAAAGCTGAAATAGCAGGGCATTTACTCCCAGCAACCGCATGACCTATAAGTTGAACAGAATTCTGTTTAGACCTCCTGACTAACCTCTGTTTTCAGTGGAGACAGGTGTGGCCTCTTCACGGCCCTCATACAGAGTGTAAAGCTGGAAGATGTACTCTGTATTTGGTTGGAGACCCGTTAGCTCGTAGGCGGTGGAGCTTTGAGGAAAGGACAGGCTCTGGAGAGAACCTCCTACAGAAAAGAACAAAACTGCAACATTAGAGGCTTTAGACTCACCACTTAATCTTAGTATTTCTACTTTCTGCACCTTAAAAGATGAAGCAGAATATGTAGTTTCAGCTGAAATAAATTTGTATATAAAATCTACTTGGTCTTGGACAAAAACTGAAAATGTTTAAGGTCCTTAAATCCTGTTAAAGTTCAGCTTTTGCACTCCTATATACATTTCAAACCAGTACTTATTAAATTTTGAAAACAGGCATCTAAAATGAACAATAAAATGAATATGAAGGTTTATACATTAGAGTGTAATCTTAAAGTTAATGCAGTGTGGAAAATGTCCATACATCCACCCTCTGGCTATACCCTCTTTTCCTTGCAAGGTGGCAGAGGGTGCTAGTGGCTCCAGCAGTCACTGAGCTAGAGGTGGGTTAACCCAGGATTTATTTGTAGTCCATCACAGGGCAACATAAGACATACACAAACATACGCATACATACACACACACTCACACACATACACAAAGGGAACATTTAGAGAGACTCCGAGGGCTGAACTTGAAAAGCGTCAAACTAAGTACATGACAGGAGCTATGATAATGATAATGATGATGGTGAGATGAAAATCTCCAGGTTAAACATCTTGACCAAAAAGAAGGTCTTGATTTTGATGACACGTCTTAAACTGTCAACATGTTTTAAAACTGTGTCCTTGTTCATATGTTTTCAGGGCCAGAGTAGGAAAGAAAACTTTGAACCACAATGATGAATGCTCATCTGACCTTCTCCCTCCTTCCACTCCAGACGGTAGCCCCGAGCGGCCCGGATCAGTCTCCAGTTGAGGCGGACTGAGGAGGGTCCTGTAGATACCGCTCTGAGAATCTGCTTTTCTTGACGTTCTGAGGGGGGGAACAATAAGTAAGCAGCATGCAACTGGTTTCTGCTTAAAGCTGTTTTTAAATCAAAAAGAACAAACCAAAGGAAAGCCATAAGACAACATTACAATAATTATAAACAATCCCAAATAGTTCAAATTAAAGAAGTACATGATATCAAATTATATGTACATGTCCTTTCTTTGAAAACTGAACGGTTTTCAGATATCTCTGCTCGTTAGAGCAGCAGCCCTACAGTGACTCAGTGCTTTCATTACACTGAAGTGACACCATATGGGCATCACACATGAAAGGCCCAGGCTGTGAGACAGTCTGTCCAACCTAAACAGTTACATGCGCATGACTTTTAGAAGAGAGAAAAACAGGCGGAGAGATTTCTGACCATCTTTTATTTGTTGTTTTTTCCTTTCTCCCTCTTTTCCTGTTTCTGTACTTGACAGGATGAAACAGAGGGCATTCGCCTTTTTAAAGAGAATTCTTAATAGGTTACAGCATTTCATTGAAACAAAAGACAATGCTCAAAAAAGATTTTTTTTTCTGATTAGTTATGGTTCTTAAAAAATGATGCAGACATTTTCTGTTTCAAAAAGCTTACAAAAATATTACAAAACAAAACAGACAGGAACAGGCAGTGCTCCTGAAACTGCATTATTACTGAAAGAAATGCAACAAAAAAAATAGAAAATTATAGACTATGCTGTTTTTTTGCAGTGCGTCACTTAGAAATGTAACCTTATATAAAGTCCTGAGATTAATTGCTGTCTGTCTCATGCTTTGGGGGATGAGGAGACTGCAAAGATGATGTAGATATTAGAAAAAAAACAGAGAAGCATGAAGAGATGGAAATCATTTCCTACCTATCTTAAAGCTAGCTGTGGCTTGGGGCCCCTCAATGTTGCCCTCATACAGTGGGATTATAGTGACAATGTACTCAGTATCCGGCTGCAAGCTGGACAAAGTATAGAGATCAGTGTCACCAGCAACCTCCACCGTCGTCACGTCACGACCTTGGCGAAAATGCAAAACATAAATATTTAGTAAATGTATGATTTAAACGTTAAATATCATCTGAAAAACTAAATACTTCTAACCTTTTAATGGTCCCCATACCAAACGGTACGCTTGTGCAGCACTGACTCCCTTCCATTTTACACGAATACTGTTCTCTGACGCCGTCTCCACTGTTAACTGCTGCACTGCCTCCAGGCTCACTGAAGCAATCAAAAGAACAAGAAAAGGATTAATATTATTTTCTATTTCACCAAAAGGTATTACCATCGAAAGGAGACAGTAACAAAATATAAAGACTTTACAACACACCATTATATTGGTCAAATCGGTTTATTCAAAACATGTTCATCACCCAACCGAGCAAAAGGTATCAGACTGGATGGACTTACATGTGCGAGCATTGAGGACAGACGGGGACGCGTCATTTCTGGAGAACAGAGGGTAAAGGTTGATGACATACTCTGTGTCAGGCTGGAGAGACTCCAAGGTGATAGAGGAGGTATCTGCAGACAGCGACTGCTCCAGAAGCTGGGCCGCTGGTTGTCCTAAACAATACAGAGGGCAAACACATGCAAAAGAACGATTACTGCACTCAGAAGAATCACAATATAAATTAAATGTGTAATTACAGGAGCTAAAATATGCTCTATGTAGGCCTATAGCCATTAGTTTAGCTACGGGTTTCTGATAAACCGAAATGTAAGATTAAAGATAACCAAAGTAGTACAAAAAGCAGTTTCCAAATAAGGATTTAATTTATTAGGAGGAACAAGCTAAGATACTTGGATCTGAGTACTTGCCGATGCCAAGTACCAATTTTGATACTTCTACTATGCAAAAAAAAATTATAATTATGCAATGAATTGGAAGGCAGGTTTTATTTTCTATTCTGCTTTTTACAACAAGTTAGGGTGGATCAGATAGAAAAGTAAAATATTAATAAAAATGACCACAAAACAAAAATTTCAAGTTAAAAGTAAACATTTTCTGTAAAATTATTGCAGAGTTTCCAGATTTTGAGTATCAGTAGATGGCATCGGTTAACTTTAACCGATGCCAATACGAGTACAATAGATGGAATCGGGGCCGATACCTGATACCAGTATCAGTATCGGTGCATCCTTACCTAAAAAGTTAACTCATGCATCACTTGGCAGCATCGGCTGTGATGCCTGACAATTAGTCTTTTACATCACCATGGAGAAATTCTGACCCCATTTTAGCCACACTGGAGGATTTTTTAACGTGAATGTCTTTCTTAGACCATACTACACCTCAGTAAGATGTGAGTCTAACCCCGCCTTTCCACTGGATGCGTGTTACAGCAGCAGAACGTCATACGTGGCTGTTAGTCACCGCTGTAATCGATATAATCCTTTCCACCGGAGGCAAAAGCAGCACGAGTTTGCCCCGTCACAGGAGCGTCATGTCGCAGCACTTTTCTAAATATACGCGGCAGTCCTATTTTCTACGTGCGACGCCTGGGAAACGTTTAAATTTAGAATTTCAGGAAGTCAGACGGCTCGGCATCCGAAAATTTTCAAAATATAACAAAGGTGCTTCTTCCCGGTAGCTTTACTTTACTACCTGTGCGGCCCCATGAGAAGTCAGTAGGTCGCGGGAGGGTCTACACTACCTCGGATCGCCACTAACATTATTCTTTTGCACTTCGAGGGATTTTGTATATTCCCTCACACAACATAAACTTATAGGAGAATGTAAAGCACAGACCTTTTGAAGCCATGTTGTAGTCTTTTTTTCCTGCTTGTTGTTGCGTTCACTGACGAAATCACGTGTGATTTTGGTGAGCTTGCATGATTTCGGGCTCTCTTGGTGACAGCTGCTACGTGCTGCTGACGCCACCCGTGGAAAGGGCCAAGCAGCAGAACACACGAGTAAAACGTGCTGCTCCTGTAACATGCTGCTGACAGGTCCAGTGGAAAGCCCGGGTAAGCTTTGATAAGGTCGCTCCAAAATTCTTTTTTTTTGCCACTTAGATCTGGACTTAATGAGCTTTCTATCATTGTTCTACATCAAAACTGCATTGCTGGACATTCTGGAGAAAGTCTCATCTCATCTTGTTTTTGTTGAAACCAATATCACGTATCATAGAATGAGCTGGAAGTCTCATCACACCCTGAGTAACAAAGTATTTACTAAAAATATAAAAACATTCCATCTTCTTATGTTTGCTCTTCCTTTCTATTGTAAATTGATGTAAAGTGTGAATTAACTAAATTTTAAGGTTAGCCTAAAACAAACCATAATAAAAAATAAAGGATAAAAAAAGCACTGTAATTACTTTCAGACATCTATCTCCCTGACAAGCTTGAAGGTGAGTATTAGATTCCTACAGCAATGGAATGAGACTGGCACTCCCGCCACATGTTCAGTGGGAGAAACCATATCATCCCTCAGGGGGGCAATTTTCCCTCCAGAATCACAGTGTAATCACCTAGACCTCTTGACACACCCTGTGTTCAGAAATGAAAAGAACCTATTACGAATTGTTCACAGTCTATGAAAAGGGTTAAATTTTGCCTTTTCTCACACCTATTGAAGATGAATACATTTAATATCTTAGGTCATGACTGAGGCAGTACAAAACTCTTACAACCAGTGCCTGGGGGAACTTTGGTGTAAGAGAACCTTATGTTAATCGGGCCTCACTCAAACTTCTGCACATTCTTGACATGGTTCCAACTTGCCATCAACAGTTTTTGAATACTATATCAACGTGATTGTAAAACTTCCCTCTGACAAAATCCCTCACAGTCCAATGATAATATTAAAACAAAGAAGGAAAGACAAAAACTTGAATTCACAATGCAGGTTTGAGACAGAAGATTGCCAGAAAAGAATAACAGAGATGTGTCTGAGCATGACCTCGTGGCCCGTAGGTGAGCCTGTAGCCCTGCACAGGAGTGGAAGGCTGATCCCATTCAATGGAGAGGGAGAAGTACCCTGCCTGGACCAAGCGTAGGCTAGAGACTCCAGGTAATGACCCTTTGTGAAGTGAAACGTGACAAGAAATATTTTAATACTGTTACACTAGTCTTCTCTTTTGGGTTTTTGTCTGCAGTCTGTTCTTACTGGTTCGCTGCTTTGCAGAAACAGACTCTCCAACACTATTGGGGTACTGGGCGATAACGGTCACCAGGTAGTCTGTTCCTGACCTTAGGCCTTGTGCAGTGAACGTCCTCTGACTGGCCGAGGCAGTTTCCTGTAGAAAATGACATCTATTTGTAATCATGGCCCACTCTGATTCTTTAGAAGAATTCTAAAAACAGCCTAAACAATAGCATTATTACATCATTGTAAAGGCTGACAGGAGCACTAAATTTCAGTCAGTCACGCTTTAATCTCTACAATGTCTACATGAAGAGGATCCACCCATTAGACATGTTCATACTTAGCCTGAATGCATGTTTCTCTTGCAAAGCACAATTGACTTTGGTGACTAAGACTACAATTAAATATTTTCTTAGTCAGAGCAAACAAAAATGTCGTGGTTAACATTTCCACATGACGCAACAAAAAATCCTTGAGCAGCTGGACTCACCTGACGAAGTTCTGCACTGATTGGCTGACCCAGACCGGAGAGCGGCACGTACTGGATGGCATAGCCGCTGACAGGGCCATCTGCAGGACTCCATCGAAACCGGAGAGAATCAGTTGTTTGGCCCGTGAACTGCAGGTTAGATGGACCAGAAAAGGCCTCTGACAGAAGAGTTGACAGAAATTGATCAGAATAATACTGCCCAAAGTTACATGTGTTTGAGTAGTGCACTGGAAAGGTATTTATAGACCTTAAAATGCTTCACACTTTTTCAAGTTATAACCACGAACCTCTCTGTTTTATTGTTACTTTAAATATAATGCCAACAGAGGTAGTGCTGAACTGTGAATTGGAAGAATAAGCATACATGGTTTTAAACTTTGTGCACCCACTTTGTGTTGTGAAGCAGTGTTTTGGAGTCTTTCATAGTTTATCAGTTCTGCACATCTAGACGCCTATTTAGTTTGCCATCCTCTATACCATATTAATGTCTATTAATATCCTAGTGGGTTGTTTGGAAAGCAATAATTATTGGCTAATATATTCCAAGTGTTATCCTTTTACACTTTGCCTCACTGCAATAAATGCTTACACCTGATACAGGTTATTCTGCCTAAAATGCTAGATGAGAGGAAAAGATGGATTTATTGCAAATTATCTTGGTATTAAAACATTTTCCAACAATACTATCAGGATTTATTTTTATTTTACAGCTTTTAGATTCCTGGTCTTGCATTAATCTTCTAAGAAATATAGGTCTGGACTTGAAGTGGACCTATTAAAACATGATCATCTTTCACATGGCTGTTGTATTTTCTACATAGCTTTTGGAATATTTACTAGAAACAAGTTTTTTTTGTTCTTTATAAAATTATTTTTTCTGTGCCACACTCCTATAAAAGTCAGATGTTAGAATTAACCAGTGTCAACAGATTAAAAAGGGCTAAATTTGAATGCAGAAAACATTTTTCAGATTTTTATGAAAAACATGAAATTAGTTTCCACCAAACATCATGTTAGACTCATCTATTAAATCTGGATAAAATACAGATCAGCAGTTACAATGCAGCAAAACAATTGACATTAGCACATTTGCAGAAGGCTGTATATCAAAAAAAGTGTTGTTGATATGTGGCACCCATACATACCATCGCTTGCATAGACTCCTCCTACTACCGAACAAATTTGAGTCTTAACAATCGGAAGAAGCGTATTCAGCAGCTTGAAGTCCCCAACAAACGAGGTGAAATCCCTGCTGGGCTTTGAGGAAACCTGAGCCAATTCATTCCTGTCTGCACTCTTGATTCCTACAATTATAGTTATTTTTATGAATTTGGCAACGGAATAAAAGAAAGCAGATAATTTCATATCTACTTCTTTACTCTGACAGCAAAGCCACAAAGCTGCAGATAAGGAACATACCAACAGCAAAAACATTCACTCCCTGACTGCGCAGCTTCTGAGCCGGTTCCTGCACTTGGTCTTGTGATTTCCCATCTGTGATCAGGATGGTGACCTGAAAAGGTAACCACAGTAAGAATTAGCTACCAGTCACTAAAATAAACCAAAATGTAAGGATTATGCATCCTGCTGATTGGACCTTTGGGGCGTCACGGGTGAAGACAGGGTTGAAGAAGTTATCAGAAACATACTTTAAACCAGCTCCAGTGCGTGTGTTTCCACCTTTATAGTTCATGTTCTGCACTGCATTGACAACATCAGTGCCCGTTAAATGTGTGTTGAAGGTGAACTCCACCCTGAAGACAGATCAACACAATTAATAGGATAATTCTGTTGCTGAAATAGTAAAAATGGGTAGGTATTAATCTTGTCAGTCACCTTGAGGTATCACTGTATTGCACGGCCCCAAACCGAATCCCTGACTGACTGACAGAGCTGGCAAAAGGCTTTACAATTCCAGCCATGAAGCCCTTCACCTGCAGGAAGTTTGCACGGCCGATACTGGAGGAGCCATCAATCAGGAACACAATGTCTGCTGCTTGCACATTATTACACCTGCCTGCAAAATGAAGGAGAATCATTGGCTCTTTCCTTCAAACAGAGTTTTTTGGTTTTAAGAATATACTGAAGCTAATAAAAAAGTAAACATTTCCATTATTTAATTTGTTTATTTTTCATAACTGAGAGTAACATAGCCAGCTATCGCGTTTATCATGTGATTTGTGAAATGTTAAGGTAACCATTTGTCAAGTTCCATTTATGTTCCTTTGAACTCTTCTATGAGCTCAAGTTATTTTTGTTAATATACAATGGGGGGAAAAAGAACCCTGCTTTTGAAGAATACCTGTGCTTCCTCCACTTATTCAACTCAGACCATACGTCAGGATTTCTACACATTAAATTTCCATATTTTTTCAGATTGTTTTTAGGTTTTTCCTTCTTTTTGTTCATATCTTTTTAAGAATTCCATAAACAACACAATGAGGAAGATTTATGATTTTTACAATGTGGAAAAGGGATATTTTATTTTTTGAGACCCAAAGATAGATAGCTATAAAACATAAAAACATAATAAATTGTTTTTTATAAATAATCTAAATTTTTACATATTTAAAATAATTTAAAAACAGTTTACAAAAAGTTTAGTTAATTTAAAAAATGTAGGTTTTTCATAACCTTTTTAGGCATCTAAACTTGATCCAGTTTAAAGTTGTTGGATTCACTTTAAAATCCAGGTGTAAAAAGATCTGGAAGCTAAAAGATCCTAGATAGATACTATAGATACTATACACTAGTAATAGTTAATATACATAAAAAAAAATCATAGTTGAACAAAGACCTTAATTTGTGATTATGGAAACCACAGCCACATGTGACCATATTGATATAAAATCTATGGAAAAAGCATCCCTTTACATTTCTCGTTTTCTGAATGAGAAATACAGTCTGGAAGTTTTTTTTTTCCTTTTTTATGTGGTTTTCCATATTTTATACATATCAACTGAGAAAAAAAAACAAATCAATTTGCACATTATTCCAGGCTGTTCTGGAAAACTGTAGTTTGTTTTTTCCACCAGAGGAAAAAAACGATGGAAACAAGATTCATATTTTTACCCTGAGCGTCAGCAAGTGTGATGAACGACAGCAGGACAGCAACAGTGAAAACCCAGCTCCACATCTTCACAACCTAGACACAAAGAGAGGAAATAGACTTTTAATTTTATGGAACACTACAGACAATATTTATAAAGCATTATAACCATTGTAACCATTCAGTTTCTTAGAATAAAAAAAATCCTTCATTGTCCCTCTGTACCTGTAAGTAATTTACCCCACATCATCTTCTGTTGTTTCCCTACAGCAGCTTTTCTTTTAATTCCTGTTCATACCTGATTCTTTTAATCTTGTCTGCCAGTCTTATTAATTGCAGCATTTTACAAAGTTTTACAGCTTGGTCTGACAATCAGATAAATTCTCTTTGTTTTATATCAGTCGGCTTTAGCTCCAGGCTATATTGAAATGTTGCATTTTGTCAGGCTCTGTTAATACAGTGCATTTCAAGATAAACAGCTCCTAAGCTACCCTTATTACAAAAACAATGCAAACTTTCACCGCACATTTTTTTGTTTGTCTTGTTATAGTATTTTGAATAGGGTTCTTACATATTTTCACATTTTTATTTGCCCTTGAAGTGTGGCAAACTGTAATTTTACTGATTCTTTTGGCAACACTATCAACATGGATTATTTCCATTTTAAAATTAGTAACTCTTAGTCTTTTCAAATCAAGAATAAAATATCCTTGACATAGTACAGATTCTGTGAAGTAGAGTTTATGAACTTTGGTATATTTAAAAAAATAGCAATTGTAGTGCTGTATTTAGCCTTTTAAACCCAGTTTTAGTTAAAAGGTCCTATTCAACCTGATTTGAAGTTTTTTAGTAACCGAACAGATAGCAAAATCCTCCATTCATCAATTTGCCAATGAGTATGCTTTTATTCAGTTATTAAAAATCAATGCTTGAGTAAAATGAGAAAATTAAGGTGTGGTATTACAAATCATAGAATAAAACATGTACATTTTTATAAAGCAGTGTGAAAACCACTACATTTGTTATGCACTACAAGATTTTTTTACATTTTGGAAATGGAGAAAGGAAAAAAATCAGACAATTGAAATTCGGACAAAAAAAATAACAATAGTAAATTTCCTGCTTTTCAGGACTGGATAAGAACCATGTCTGACCCAAAATGTATTCTGTTTTAGTCAAAGTTTTGTCTTCTTCAGTATTTTAGAAAGGTAACTTCTTATCAACTGAAATTCATGACTAAAAGTCCTGAGCCCGTTGTCACCATTTTTTATTTTCAGCTCTGTTTTCTGTTTCTTTAATTGTTTTTCACTTTACATTTTACCTATTTCATGTTTGTCAGTTGTTTCTTCGTGTCTGTTCAGTTTTTGTTGCTCTGTGACATCCTTGTATTTTTTTTCAGATCATTTGTCATGCAGCCTTAACTTCTGTCATACTTTCTATTAATTGGAACCTGTTTGTGTTTCCACTAATCACCTCCCCAAGCCAGTCAGTTCACCCCACCACATATTCTCTTGTTAGGATTAGGGTTAGTGTTGCAGTCCACCTGTCCACTTGAAAGTTTGTTAATCCTACTGCTTCTCTTGCTGTTTTGGCTTTCTTTTGAGTTCTGGGGGGTTGTTTATTTACAAAATCATAATCTGGAAATGAGAATAACTTCTTCCTGTTAGGGTTCTACTTCAACACACAGTGGCGCAAAAAGTGGGTATGCACTATATGCGGCGCATAGGGGCGCTGCACCGGGAGGAGGGGGCGCCAAAGCGATTGGGGGGGATATTTCAAGAATGCAGTTTCTGTATATAACAGCTTTGGTGCATGTATAAATAATTTATATGATCATCAATAAAATAGGGAAGTTACTGACTATCTTGGTCACGAGAGAGCTCCGCCAGCACACACTCGCGCTGGAGCCCCTCAGCGAGGAGGTGTTGTAAGCGAGGAGGCGGCAGATAGGTTTAAATTGTCAGCGCCTGAGTAAACCACTTGTTTGGACTGTGATGGACAGTAAGAGAAGGTAGCTCTCGGGGGCTCAAAACAGGAAAAGAAAGAGGGAGAAGAAGAAAGATTGTGTCGGGATGAAAGATGGTTTAAGGAAGTGGTTGAAAGACAGCAGGTAAATTATTTCAGATGCAGCACGTGTACCTGTACAGAGCAACGAAATGCAGTTTAGCATCCAACCAGAAGTGCAATAGGCAGTAAGTATATATGATAAGTGTATATAGTAATAAATAATACATATTAATGGTAAATAAGTATAGTTTTTACAGCATATGGACAGTCATCATCATTCCGTTGTCAGTATGCAAGTTATTTTGTTGCCTAATAAATGTTGGCCTGTTAACTGTTTCATAATCTTGTGGAAATTTTTTATATAAAAAAGATTAAAAAGGGAGGGGGGCGGTGATGAGTCTGCATACCCCTCAGAAAGTAGGGAGTTGCAACCCTGTCACCACAAGACGTGAAAGGAATTCAATATCACTGTATTGGGTTATTATTTGGACTGAATTGAACTAAAGGTTTTAAATCTGACTACATAACTGGATCTTATTTTAGTAATTTGATCTAACTAAAATTTGGATTAATTTGGATAATATATCAATTAGGTCTGTGCGTTATACAGGTTTATACCAAAAACCAGTGTTTAATTTCATTATGATATGAATTTTTAACATACTATACTCAAGTAAAATCACATGAGAGGGAGTGTTGTTGTGCCGAATATCAGCACGACCTTGAGTGTGATATTGCTTTTATACAACAGTTCTACGAGTACATTTTAATTTTTAAAAGTACTATTGGAAAGTTTCTTTTCCAATTAAATTACGTGGTCGCAACTAACTGTTGTATAAAGGTGAATAGCTCAGACAACATCCAGAACGTTTGATTTGGGGAAGTGTTACAGCGGGGACCGATATCACTGCTACATGCTTTTCACCCCAGCTTAAAAAGTAAAGTTCTGAACTAAGTATGCTGTTTGCAGGAGCTGTCAGAGAGAAGCACACAATACTGTCCCAGAAGAAGTAATTCCAAAAAGATGAGCTAAGTCTGTAATTTAGAAGTTCATCGACTTTAAAAGGTCAGATGTGAGCTAAACAGTATATCTTTTATAAGTGCTATTGTGAGTAACCAGCAGGAGGGAGTATAGAGGACTATTTGACCATATGTAGGTACATGCGGTCAACGGAGGCAAAACCAGTAGGAAAGAAATCAACAATAGCAGTAACAAGGTCTTACATAACATCTACGATACTGCTGCCGTCTTTTTTCCGTTGGTATCTGAATATTAACCAGCTAATGATCTCCTATGGTTGCCATGTTTGTTTTGTTTCTACTTTGGAACTATTCGGTCTGAGTTCAAGCGGAATTCTCTAGTAGGCCTAATACATGCAAAGCAAGTACAAGATGGAGCCTGCTGCTTGCGTCAATGCAAGGTTAAAACACAAGTATATTTCAGAATATCAAGTATGTCAACTTTATTTTGACTAGAATCATAATCATTCTAATCATTATTTTTTTCATAGAATTTTCCTGTGTCTGGAAAAAACAACATGATCTAGTCCATATGACAATAAAATGGGCTATTTAAAGCCAAGCTAGGGGATTAATTATTTTCTTATAAGATAATATGGGTATGAAAGGTCTTATATGGAAAGATAATAACATCAAATAACATAATACTGATATGTTTTTAAAAAAAATACTGTGATATGAAAATTTTGCCATACCGCTCGGCCCTAATATCAAAGGATATGATTCAGAGAGGCTTGTCTTGATGGAAAGAAACTTGAGGTGGTACGTGTTATAATTGTTCCCTTATTTTGTAACTGTATTCTAACGAAGAGCTGAATCCATAAACTCTTTAAATTCTTCCTTGGGTTCATTAGCAGTCATTCCTAATATGGGATATCAATATCAAAAGTAGAATAAATTTAAAAAAAATCAAGACATATGTTATAAATACAGCATAGCAGGAAACAATGACAGGAAAACTCTGTTTTCCTCATAAAGTTAACAATCGTAAAAATTACGGATAATCTTTTCCCATATCTCATTATTCAAATATAAGACTATGAGACTTGGCTCCCACCTCTCCTCCACCTAAACTCTGAGCATCAGCTCCCTGCAGGGCTGTATACTGTACAGTTCACATCCTGGCTTCAACCTGTTTGACGTGTTGCCCTCTGGTAGGTGCTACAGACTAATGACTCCCACCTGCACTGAATCACCATAGTAACACTGTTTACACACAAAAAAAACTCTGTAAAACATCTTTGATATGTGCAATTCTTTCCAAATCAACGTGCAATATCACATCAAAGTACAATATTCTATAACATAACAATGGACAACCTACATTTTGTGAAAAATATATTTATACTTCAACACTGTACGTACCTCACCTCATGTTTACATTGTATACACTTTTATATTTTTTACTAATGTATATTTTTTATATCTTATATATCTTTTCATTCTTCTTTTTGCACTGAAATTTTGGAATGGCTCTAATCTCATTGGATTTTGTATAATGACAATAAAGGAATTCTGATTCTGATTATTTAGTCAAGGGTTAGTCAACTTGGCCCCAAAATACAGACATATGAATGTGATTACCTTTTTACATTTTTGAAGAGGCTATTTCACTTTCACATGCCAATGTAGGTTCCTGTAAGTTCACAGTATAAAGCTTTAGAAAGTAAAGCATTTGTTCCATATGATTTCTATTTCTCTTTAAAAATAACTATTTGAACGTATAACATCTTATAGAGTAAGGTTAAACTTATTGTAGGCTATATATTTATAATTAAAATCACAGTTATCTTCATGAGCACAGCATGTCCACCTTGCAGAAATATTCTAGTGTTTTAGCTTTTTTTTTCTTACATAACAAAATAAACACTTATTGGTCTTGTGAGCAATCCTTCAAAAAGCCTCTTGTAACTTATATGTGGGCCACTACTAAAGGTTGGCTCAGTGCCACAGTATTAAGAACCAAGAACCACTTCTAGTTTGCAATAATTCTTATTTATCTTTACACATTCTTTTTACTGTAGCATTAATATATGTACTGTGTATAGATCAGAGATTCTTATAATACCTCTTTATTATTTTCTCATGTCTTGTTTGCTCCTTCTCATGTTTGCTCCAAAAGGCAAAACCTATTAACTAATGACGATAAAATTTGCTGAAACAACAAAACTACTAGTTGAAAGATTTATTTCTGTCCAAACCTTTAAAGCCTAATTAGCTGTGCATGTAATCTGACATTTCACTTTCTTTAAGTATTTTAATACTGTACACCATCAAATAAAATTATATCAAATGATTCCCTGACTACTAACAGTTGCTTGATAACCTTCCAATTTACTTTTCCCTTTGCTGCTTCTCTTACCTACACAAGAGGTCATTTTCTGCTAATTTGGGCCCTGGTATCGCCACTGTTTTGCTGATGACCTTCAGATTTATTTGCCACTCAGAGATGCCAATTACATTATTTAATTATTTGATTGTTTAAAAATCATTAAACAATGGATGTCCATAAACTTTCTTAAAGTACACAACCTAAAAACCAAGATTCTACTCTTCTACTCATCTCTTAAACGGTGTTGTTAGTCCTCTTGGTCCCTGTTCTTGTTTTTTAAAACCTTGTGTTAAAAACCTTGGACTATATTTAGATGGTTCTTTTAATCTTCATAGACAGGTGAGTGCAGAGGTCCAATCAGGTTTTTATCATTTAAGGCAGTTAGCCAAGGTTAAGCCATACATTCCTACTAATGTCTTTGAACGTGTCATTCATCTGTTAATTTCCTGCCGATTGGACTACTGCAACTCCCTCTACTTTGGTCTGGACCAGTCTTCTCTACACCGGCTTCAGCTGGTCCAAAAAGCAGCGGCTCGCTTGTTGACTGGCACCAGCAAGGATCACATACTGTAACCCCAGTTCTGACCTCTCTTCAGTGGCTTCCTGTCTTTTACAAGATCCATTTAAAAATGTTACTTTTTGTTTTTAAATCCTTTTATGGACTAGCCCCATCTTATATCTCAGAGCTGCTGACTGCTTATGCCCCTGCCAGAACCTTGAGGTGCAACTATGAGGCGCTATTAACAGCCCCAGAAACCAGCCTAAAGACTCGCAGCAACAGAACTTTCTCTGTGGCTGGTCCCAAGTTGTGGAACAATCTACCTCTTCCCATTAGGACTACACAAAATTTAGAACATTTTAAATCTCTTCTTAAGACCCACCTTTTTGATCTGGCTTTTAATACAGGTTGACTTGAGCATTTTAAATAGTATTTAATCGTTTTATTTATCATGATTAATTATTTTGTACTTATCTTGTTCTATGTTTTACTCCTGATTGTTATCTACTGTTTGTGTTTTGTGCCTTGTTCAGCATTTTGGGGCATCTTATGCTGCTGTGCTATATAAATAAAATTGACCTTGACCTTGACCTTTGAATTTCGTGAAACACTCAGTCAAATATTTATGTCCACAATGCAGTGGTCTTTATTGAACAGAAAGAAATAAAAATGAAATAAAACCAATAATGAGAACATAAACTAAATGTTGCCACAGGCTTGTGTAAGTGCTAAAGAATGTAATGTTCTGGTAGCCAAAACTGAAGCAATGAAATAGGGGTTTGGTTATTAACCTTCTCGGTCTCTTTAGCTTGTGGAAAGGTTTGGTGATTGTTTTGTCAAAATTCCCAACAATAAGATTGTAGATGTCTTGTTAACGAAGAGAAGCTGCAATGCCTGTTGACCGTGCAAGGATGCACATAATGTGGTGTGTCTTGAGGTGAAAGCTGGGCAGCAAAGCCACTAGACTGGCCTAACATAAAGAATAGCGCAACCATAGTTGCCTTTTTCTGCTTATACTCATCCCTTAGTCAACAGGGTTGAATATTTAAAGCTGCATGTACACCTAGTAACATGAGTAAATGCATGTTAAACAAGGCTGTGTTTGTGAATTCGTCTGACCGCAAAGCAATTTCTCAGACTCAGCAATCAAGCAAAACATGCTAAGCTAACTCTGCTGCATCCTTTTTTGCACATGACAAAATGGAGATTCTGTTGCCTGGTAGACATTTAATAAAAAATATTAAACCAAACCTCCTTAAGGAACCCCTGACCAATAGGGATGATTTAGTTACCAATATCAAGATATACAAATGATTTAGAAAATTATGTTTTCCAAACTGCTAAAAGAAATTCTCAAAATGTCCCTACAATTTGAATTTTCTTTTAATCGGGTAGTGCTCACAGTGTTGCCCCCTCCCTACTTGTTGAGGTACACTGGTGAAAAGGTGGAAAGAAATGTTGAAAGAAAGAAAGCCGTTTTTGCTTACACGAAAAACTAATTTGGCTTTTTTTTAAAGTGACCGCAAAGAAAAAAAGAAAGTCAGTGTGCGATCCATTAAACTAAGCCTGTTTTAAATCTAGCAGTTAAATCTGGCAACTACAACATAAGCAGCTGATATGCGCCCAATCACATAACCTAAAAGGCAAATATCAGAGCAATAAACACTTGAGCTACTAATAAATTTGGTGTGTGTAAATGTGTAAATAGCATGATCCTGTAAAACCCCACCCCCATTCCCATCATTCTCCAACTCAAATTCACTAAACAGGCAGGTTGATAACGTATTTTCTAAAAGTTTAGACATCATTGATACCATTGCTCAAACTAAAGTAGTCTCGGTTAGAAAAAGGTCTCTGTGAACTAGTGATCCAATTGTACATAATGAAAAAATGAAGTGTCAATGCGCAAAAATGAGAGAAAAATTGTGGAAAACTCAACTTCAGGTTCACTGTGAGATATACAGACAGACTGAACAGATTTCATTTAACTTTGAATGATGCAACGAAATTGTTTGTTGCTGAAAACATTAATAATTTTTGGAATTTATTTTTAACAGTTGAGAAACGAACCCTCTTGTGACAGTGCTTGCAATGATTTATCCAGCTTTTTTACTGAAAGATTCTGACAATTAGAGGGTCACTTTGTACATCAGTATCAAATCCATTAACAATGCCATCCCCACTCATCACCAATCTGAAGAACATTTCTGAATACCATAAACTAAACCAGAAATAAAACTTGATGAAATCATAACCCAATTAAGCTCCTCCTATTTTTGCCTTAACATTGTACCCAGGAACAGACTTCAAAATACTTTCACTAGTCTATAAATCCTTGAATGGTTTAGCACTAAAGTATGTTGAAGTTCTGCTGTCACTATACCAGCCCCTCAGACCACTTAGGTCTTCAAAATATAATCTATTAATCATCCCTAGAAACAGAACCAAGCATGAAGAAGCATCTTTCAGTTTCTATGCTACTCTTATCTGGAACAAACTTCCAGATGACTGCAAAGCTGCTGAAACATTAAGTTCCCTTAAATTAAGGATAAAGACCCAACTGTTTAGAGATGCCTTTGAGTTACCAATTAATTTTAGCTTTAAAATATGACGTGTTGTATCTCCAATGTTGTGTTCTTTCATTACTTTTTTTATTTTATCCCCAAATCGCCCAAAGCACCTTGTTGTTGAAAATGTGCAATCTAAATAAAATGTCCTTGTCTTTCCTTTTCAAATCTAATTTTAGGGTGCTCACAATGTACTGAAGAAACTATAACTCCATCCCAGCCTATAGAAATTTTAGACATGCATGTCGCTAAAACACCTGGCTGTACAAACTAAGTACAATCACCTGACAAATTAAATCAAGCAGGTATAAATAAATGTGAAAGAAACAGACGCAATGAGTTTCTCAGAGTCCTCCAAAACAATTTCAAATTGAAAAGTAAAGACAATATGTAAACACAAGTGTTTGATCAAGCTTAACAAGGCATTTCCGGCACAGAGGAAAAACATGACTCATCCATGAGTTTCTGGTGGGAGCTGTATAAAAACTGAGCTGAGCTATAAAATCAGTGGCTCTGGTAGAGCCACAGAAATGTGGTTTAGTTCAGATGCCATTCTGCCAGCAGGCGAATGTGACAGACTATCTAAGACCCAAGCTGCCCCAACACTGCATGAATTCAGGGGCAGACTGTGAGGTAAGTGAACATAGCAACTGAGGGGTCAAGGGAGGGTGAGATGTCCCACTAAATTATCCAAGACTGCTAAAAATTTTGACACCACAGGGGTCTTCTATTCTTTCTTCTCTGCTATTGGTAAGAATATATGAGTCCTGGTCAGAGGTTATCCAGGGACGTGGTCAGTATCCTGAAATCAAGAAAAAGACCCATCACTTTTGACCGTGTCATAGTTTTCAACCAATTTCCACATACAGTAAGTTTATCTATTTTGGAAATCAATCCTGTAAGTAAGAATAATATTCAAAAGTTTCAAGTTCATTCCAGGATTTCATAGGCTTTGTATTGTTTTTAACAAAAGCCAAATAGATGGAATCAAGGAGAGGACTCTCTTTATCTTCAAACATTAATTTGTCTCTTTCAAGAACATGAATGGGGCATGAGAAGACAGAGACACAGCATCATGTCTACCCTCCAGCTGGCTTAGCCTACTCTAAACACAATTTAAACCCAATTGAAGTGAAATCAAACAAAAATGAGTCATTGTAAACATCACTTTAATACAGAACAAAAAATTATGTCCTATTTCTAATCCTCCACAGATGAAAGTAAAGATAATCACATCAATTACACACAAGAGAACAGCTGCAGCGGTTCTTACATTTTGGCACTAAATGCCAGACAGGCACCAAAAACGTGACCAAGTCTGGTAGCAAATATGCAGAGAATGAAGAGCAGAAAAACGTAAGACAGTGAAGATGAAGAAGACAGAGTCTGATATTATTGCCAATAAAAAAGAAGTAACTTTTTACTGTTCCGAGCAAAACCACAACAAAGTTCAGGGTGCAGTTGGATGAAGAGCAGATGATTAAAACCAAAAAAAACCAGAGGAGGGAGTGTGCATTTCCCTCCAAGCTACATGAAGTACAGTCAGTGTCTTGATTCTTTATAGGTTCAACTGAGGTCAACACACTCTAAAAACTGATAGCACATTTGTTTATCCAACATATCCAGCATCACACCCACCTGATTTTGTTGAATGAAAAAAATAGGTGAGCTAAACAGAGATTAATTAAGACTGTATTCAATTAACGGATTTCGTACATTCAGAAATTAAAAGTAAATCAAAGTTTAACTGCATTTTACTCCGACAGACATTATACTGATTGGAGTTATTGTTCAATAGTACCTTTACAAGTACAAAAAAAAAGAAACTCGCTTATCATATATTATTAAAGTGTAACTAAACCCCAAAACAACTTTTTTGTGCTTATAAACTGTATAAATGCTTTACCGATGCAATCTTTCAGTTTCAGGGCATTCTTTTAGATTTTCGTGTAAACTTATTAAATTCGACATAATTTGGTCTAAAAACGTCTTAGTTCTGCCACTCATGGTAATCGTGTGGTACTGCATTTGAATTTTGTGATTGGCTTAGAGCAGTACATCTTTTCCAGCGTCTACGTCACAGGCACGGTCTCACAGAGACGCCCTCCCTCTCTCTGACACTCTCGTCCCGCCTCGTGACGAGTTGAAATTGCTTATCTTGTGTTTTACGTGCACACAGAAGCATACTGAGAGAAACAGAGGAAGCTGAAATCCATATATCACACTTTGGAGGACCACAACGTTGAATTGGTTTAAAGCCATACGTTATAACATATATGTTTTAAACACACTGTGAATACGGAAACAAAAGCTGAGGTAGTTCCCTCCGAAGCTACTTAGCATCGATGCTAGTGCTAGGCTCTCTGTGCTTGTTTGCTATACATGCTGCCGGCTTGAGGCAGCGCTGACTCTGCGCCATGAGCCAAAGGCTCGAACTGATACGTCGTTTGGCCGCTGTGTTCCATAAAACCTCTCTTTACCTATGGTGGATGGCGGAGAAGAGACCTCACTTCTCCCTTTATGGTGCATTCAGACCAAGGGCTTTGTCAGCGTCAGGCAAAGCTCACAAAGCATCTAGTTGGACGTTTCTATGTTGAAGCTTGCAAAGTCTGCCACTTCTGAGCAAAAAAGAGCGCATGGGCAGGGCTTCTTCTGTTGCCTGACATTCTGAACTATGGCGGGTAGTATTGAGAGAGCGGCTTGGCTTCATTTGCTAAATAACAACGTTGACTTCGGCAACATGAGCGTGGTTTGTGGATACACCCTATTCTACAGATGCGTTCTGAGTTTGGGGAGTTTAACCATTGCTCCAGGAGCTACGTATGGATGAGGTTCGCTTTCAGCGGTACTTCCATCTGTCCTGCGCCCAGTTTGACAACCTCCTGGGCCGCATCGGAGCTCGAATCGCCTACCAGGACACCAACTACAGGCGCTCTATTCTTCGCGAAGAGCGCCTGTCCATCTGTCTTCGGTAAGTGTTATTTATGATTTTTTAAATCTGCGTTTTCTAGACTTAAAATGTAGGTTTTTCCTGCTCCCGCTACATTCAAAATACGTGTAGTGACATCGCTACAATTATAAGCTGTGATTGGTTAACGCGGCGCCGTCAGCACCGTCAAAAGTCCAACTAGCTGAACTTCTGCGTTGATGGCTTTATGAGCATTGAAGCTTTAAAAGCAGGAAAAGCTTTAAAAGTTGACAGAGCCAAAGCTCACAAAGTGCCGCAGAGACCGTGACGCTCCTCCAACGGCCTCCGCCATAGACTTAACATGTAATCTTGACGTTGCTGACACTGACAAAGCCCTTGGTCTGAATGAACCATTACTGTACGTATATAGAGGCTTCACGGAGCTTGGCGGCCGGATGCCATAGTTCAGCCATGACTGTCTTCTAGACCACACATCCCTGTCCTTGTTGCCTGGGGGCGGGATGATGTTTTTTCATTGGGTTCAGTTATTCTTTAAAATTGAGTTGTCATAAACACTTAAATGTGATCAACTGTGTCTAAAGAAGTAACCTAAATCAATTTAAAAGACATCAAAAACAGAATTGTGTTGGTTTTTTCAAGGTAAAACTAAAACTCACAGCATAGCTGACATGCGAATGTAAGGATGTTTTTTAGGCAAAAAAATTGGGCTTATGCTCTTCTGTCTGTGCTAAGTAGTTATCACAGTGTAGTGCTATTTATGGTAAAAAAAAATCACAAGTTGACCATAAGATTGATTTATATAGATAAGTTAATACAGATATCATACATTGGGTCTATTTTTACTTCTTCTACTTAAAAAGAAGTACAGAAATAGTAGTCAAAAAAATATTAAAGTAAAAGTCAAAATGTAATTTGTAAAAACAGGAATACAGAGTAGGACATTTAAGTAGTACTTTTTAATCTGATTTGGTTTCTGAAATTAATAACTTTAAAAAATGCGAACACAAATGTCATTATTACAAAAAAATGAATTTGACAGATTTGGCAGACAACATGCTTTTAAGTCCTAGGTTTTATAAAACATTTGAAGCCAATACTAACAGTAAACATATTAAACATATTAAAACATTACAAATTACTTGCAATGACAATATCTACTGTTTGCACTTGACCTCCAAATGGCACATAAGGTTCAGCGTAACAGGAGAATTTTACTGCCATAAAGCAAGAGCGTAGCCACGTAGACTAACCCAGTTAACAAAACAAACATACCCTAAAGCGACTGCCCCCATTTCAGGAGCTCTGTCATTCTATTGGCTAGAACGGTACTAGGTGACGAAACTTCTCAATCTGCAAGGGAAGTTCTTATCCGTGCAAAGAGACAGTTTGTGCACGAGGAGAAAATCTGTGAGCAAGTAGCATAAAATCTGAGCATGAAAACAAAGATTTGAGGGAAAAAAGAGAATATTTGAGAGAGTGGAAGTTTTGAAAGCAAGCTTTACAGGTTTTGAGGAAGAACAGAATATTTGAGAAAGAGAAGATGTTTTAAGGGCAAGCATTAGAGGTCTTGAGAGTTAAATTATAAGTGTATGCTCTTGTTTTATGACAGTAAAATTCCCCCATATAGCAGATAAAAAATAACATTAGAACAATGAAACTTATTTACAAAACAAGAATTTTTGCCCATCACATACAGTCTGGTGCATATCTGATTGAAAGTGTTTATCATTCAGTGAAGTAACTAGAAGTAGGTAGTGTAGTCAGGCATTGAGGCCAAGTTAGGGTGACTTTACTTCATAGAAATTGCAATAATTACTCAGCAGATGTAAAAAAAAAAACATGCTGCAGTAAAACTAAGTTGATTTCTTTGAGTAATGTAAGTTGCCACCCATGTCCTACATTAATGAAATAAACTAAACTATCAGTTAAAAAAAATAATTCAGATATAATATCTGCAATCTGTCCAAGGTGTTCCCTGTCTCTTGTCAGATGATTGCTGGAGATACTCCACCCCCTTCCCCACTCCTCAACCCTGCATAAGATGGACAGTATAGAAAAATAGGGTTGGATAGGGTTGGATTACATAATATCATCAATCTTTTGAGATAAATGTTTGGGGTTTTTCCACACTTATTAGTAGCTGTACAATTTGAATTTGATTGCTTTAACCTCCTTTTTTCCGTTGCAAACCTGAGTGCAGGACATAACCCAAGACCCACTGTCATGTTAAAGGAGCTTGAGATAGGATTGGTCCATATACTAAACCAGGACTGGGTTATAACATAAATTAATTTTTGTTTGTTTAGTTGTTCTTTTTTATCCAACAAGAGCTTGTGTTCTGCTTTTCCGTGCAAAAGTTGCAAGAGTTTATTTATTTATTTCAGGATTTGGGGTCTATAATGTAAAATGCATTGTTAGTTTTTACCATTATTCTTTGGCTAATCGTCATCTAAGTCAAAGTTTGGAATAATTTTCATAAATGATTTTGCTATTTTCTGACACTTTCGTAAAATTAAGATATTTTCTTACTGGGAGAGAGTACGCCTCTATGACAGTGATGAAGCAGCAGAGTAGGCTAAGTACCAAACGACAGCTGCTTTGCATGAAGATGTTAAATTAGAGCGTTAACCTTGCGTGTCGTTGTCAGCTTGCAGATACGTGGATTATATCAAATGGGACTTTAAAAACGTTTCAATGAAATTTAAGAAGTTTGTTGGTACCTGAGAATTTCTGCTGCTTGCGCCGGCCAACAGCCCCCCGCTGTCCACCTGTGGCACATCCAGTCCGAGCTCTTGGTGAGGTAGGGGTGTTTCACACAGCAGTAGTTTCCACAAATCACCAGCGTAACAACTTAACGGAGGAGGACACGACCACAGATCGGCCACCCTGCTCAGCGACTCAGTTTTTCTTGCTGCATCCGTGCAAGCGACAGTCAGCTGTGTAAAAAGCTGTTTCAGATTCCCGAGGCTGCCGCCTTGTTTCAAAGAGAAAGTTGAGAACCTGCAGGAGCAAAACAGTCCAGACTTGTCGGGAAGCCTGAAAGAGGGGGGCTCCCGAGCTCTCCCTTTCTGCTTTTTTTTTTTTTTTTTTTTTTGTATCCTCCTCCCTCCCTGAGTATTAGTAGGCCTAACCCTGGGTAAGATTGATGAGACACCATGTACACGTGGTTTATTTATTTATTTATTTAAACCTACCATCCTTTAAAAAAAATCAAATCGACATTACTATAAAATCATGATAGTTTAGGTGAGGTGAAAACATGGCTGGTGATACAGGGATGGTTGTAACGCCTTGTTACAACAGTCCCTGAACCAGGGAGTCAGTGATTTCTACTAATATTTAAAAAAACATATCAACATAAGTCAATGAATGTGTATGAAAACATAATGGAATTTTCTATACACTAAATCTTTAAGGGTAGGGTGCCTTCTTCAGGTCGGGGATGGGGTCCTTCCTCAAGTGGAGGAGTTTACATATCTGGGGGTCTTGTTCACGAATGAGGGAAAAATGGAGCGGGAGATCGATAGACGGATTGGTAAGGCGTCTGCAGTTATGCGGGCTCTGTACCGGTCTGTCGTGGTGAAGAGAGAGCTGACCCAAAAGGCAAAGCTCTCGATTTACCGGTCGCTCTACGTTCCTACCCTCATCCATGGTCACGAACTTTGGGTGGTGACCAAAAGAAAGAGATCACAGATACAGGCGGCTGAAATTAGTTTTCTCCGCAGGGTGGTTGGGTTCTCCCTTAGAGATAGGGTGAGAAGTTCAGTCATCCGGAGAGGGCTCAGAGTAGAGCCGCTGCTCCTCCACATCGAGAGGAGCCAGTTGAGATGGCTCAGGCATCTGGTCAGGATGCCTCCTGGATGCCTCCTGGGACTATGTCTTCCGGCTGGCCTGGGAGCGCCTCGGGATTCCTCCCGAGGAGCAGGCAAGTAGCTGGGGAGAGGGAAGTCTCCCTGCTTAAGCTAATGCCCCCGCGACCCGACCTCGGATAAGCGGAAGAAATCTTTATTGTTTTTTTATTGCTGCTGTGACACTGACATTTTCCAATTGTGACACAATAAAGAAATATCTTTATGTTCACTTTGCCCTTATATTGCCTTATTACTTAATATCACATCAAACCCAGCAAAAAAAAAGAAAAATCAGGACTCATCTGATGAAGAATAATTCTGCATAGTATGTCTAGAGAGCCACTCCAGGTCAAGGGTAGTCTGTCTCCAGTGATGGTCCTGCACAGCTAAGGGTGACTTTTACACTTGCCACAACTGACTCGGAATGATCCCGCTGTCAACCATCCCACCTACCATGAGCAGTTTGTGGCTTCCTCATAAAGGTCTTCCTCTAAGACTGTGGTTAATTTTTACTTGTTTCACAAAGTTCCTTTGATTGATTTGTGTTCTACCATTAAATAATGTTACTGCATTGCAACAATTTGACAGCTTCCTCTCTTTTTTCATGTAGTGTGAAAGAAAAATAATGTGTATGATGAATTATCTTTAATTTTGAGAATTTATTTTATCATGTATATTTTAGATATGTTACAACTGTCCCAGGCTTGTATTAGAACTGTCCCATGGGACTGTTGTAACAGTGAAATGGCTGCATTTAAATCAATTTTCAACCTGTACCTATTTCATAAAACCACTTAAATGCATTTATTCAGTAGTGTACACATTGAAGTTTATACTATTGCAAATTGGCTAGTATAAATGGTTTTTGATTTATTGCAAAATCTCAAAAAGTCTTATAACTGTCCCTCGTCTCCCCTATCATCAGAGTGCTGGGATTTGTTTTCTATTTGTCTTTTATTATTCAAACTTAAATATTATAAAAAGCAGTTTTTCGTATTATGATTTCATTTATTGAGGGAGAAAAGCTATCCAACCCTTGGCGGCCACTGTATGAACAGCCTTGTTAAAGCCATGCCACATATAGCAGTCTCCCTGGGCTTAATGTTAAGAGGCATTTCCATTTTTTTTTATATGATCAGGGGTGGAGTTGCTGGTATACTTTAGATCATTTTCCTGGTGCATAGCCCAGGTGTGATTGAACTTGAGGTTATGATTTGATGACTGAACATTCTCTGTTAGAGGGAAGAATTCATCTATCTATGAATTTAGGTCCTGAACAAGCAAATTAGCCCCAAACCATTCACTGCTACCACAATGTTTTACTGTAGTTGTGATTTTATCTTACAAATTTTGTTTATTTTATACCAGGTGTAATGTGATGCACACCTTCCAAGTAGTTCTTTTTTTTCCCCACAGTCCACAGAATACTTCTTTATTTTGAAAATTATTTTACACGAAATGTGATATGGGTCTTTGTGTTTAGTTTTCTCAATCTCACAAGGACTCTCCGATGGAGAATCTCCTTTTTATTGTTGATTTATGAACAATCACCTGCACTATGGCAAGAGAGGTCTTCAGTGCTTAAGATGCTGTTCTAGGATCTTTTTTGACCTCCTCGATCTTTAATCTCAATCTGGTTTTGGTCAGCTGGCAACTCCTGAAAGGTTCACTTCTGTTCCATGTTTCCCCATTGGTGGAAATTGGCACTCACCGTGGTTCATTTGAATCCGAAAGCCTTAGCTTTGTAACCCTTTCCAGACTGATGGATGTCAGTGACTTTGTCTCTCGTCTGTTCTTATTTTTTTCTAGATCAGGTCATGATGTGTCACTTTTTTTAAGATCTTTTAGCCTACTTTGAGTTCATGCTGGTCCTATTTAAGTAATTTCTTAGTTCTACAGGTCAGACATTCTAGGTGTTTAGGCCCAATCTTTTGCAGACAATCACAAGTAATTGTGATTTTGAAAACTGTTTTTTTTTGTACTTAGTTTCTTTCATTTGATGATTTGAAACATTTAAAAATGACAAAAACAAATATAGAAGAAATCTGAGAGGACAGTGCTGTATATTTTTATCTCAAGCAAGTAACTTCTGTTCAATAGATGACAATATTTCATATGTGAAATACACAAGACAAATAGAAACATTGTGAGTTTTAAATAGTGCTTTTGTTACCATATTATGTAGTTTCATTCATTTAAAACTGATGCTGGGATGCAGATTTATAAAGCAAATGGTTGACCTGAAAATACTATGCCAGCATGTGTTCGAAAGGACATGAATTCCAGCTAAGAGTAAGAAGGAAAAAAAACTTTCTGCTGTCACGAGCATCAGAGTCTTCTTTTGTGGTGACTTCTTGATTCCATGTGTGAGACAAAAAGACTGAGCTGGCAGCAGCTGCTGAGAATTAACAGAGTGGTTGCTTATGAATGTGGCTTTGGATAGAGGAAAATGTTTCGTCTTAGACCTTCCCATGTCAGACAAATATGTTCGCATGTTCTTGTTAATACACTCAGACTCACAGCTTTTAACCCTGCTTCTCACATTAAAGCTTTTATACCTAGGCTGTGTAACCTTACGCTCCAAGCTGCGTTCTCGCAAGATTTGGAGTTTTCCAAACCCACGAGAATCCATCTTGTTCTGCTTCAACTAAACCATCCGACTCAACTCCACTGGTGGTAGGGAGCAATCGTTTGTCAGCATTGTGCTTTGGGTCGGGCGCAAGGGTCAGTGTTCAGGTATGACGATAGCAGCAAATCCCCAGGCAAAGCAAGGTAGAGGTATGCTCAGAAGGGGCTAATGAATATGTTTTAGGAGAGCTGGAGACGATTTCTTTGTCGAAAAATGAACAAAGGTAAGGACTTTATCCATTTCTTGATCAGAAAGATGTGCGCTTTTCTCCAAACTGTCTTTGGCAAGACCTGGATTTACCAGCTTGCACAGCTTGTATGAGTCGTTACTGTGATTGGCTAAAGACAAATCAAATAGGTGGACACTTGCTGGTGCATCCCCCAATCAGTTCAAATATAATTATACCAGAAGGCCCTCCCTTTTCAGAAGCTTTCTGTGGGAGCAGTTCCAGATGAATGTTTCGACATTTATCTGGAACATAGATCACATAGATATGGCCTTTGCCAGGTGATAGGCTGTGTTCTGTTTGCTTCAAAAACTGCAACTCCAAATAGACAGGCATATCACCAGTGTTAACCCTCCTATATTAACAAGTTTGAAAGCTGGTGTGATTTATTCAGAAAAGAAGTGAAAGGAGAGCATTGTAGTGTGTAGGCCCAGATAAATGTCTGACCTGAAATGGTGGGATTTTCTATCTTTGAATTCTTCTAATTGTTGAGACAAAAAATTCATCTTTATCAACAAAATGACAACTCCAGAGTAGGTGTTTTGGAAGAGGTTTGCTTCTATCAGAATGCGATATACCTGGTGTTTTCACAGATTTAAGGTAATCTTTTCAAAAGAAGCTATGTTCTTGTAAAAATGTAAACAAACTTACGTGTTACGTTTGCTGTAGAGCCAACATCGATTCATCTTCTGTGTAATTTGGCTTAACAATAACAGCAACAATATACTGATAGCATGTGCATGCAAAGACTGGGTTGAAACCTTTTAAAAAAGATAGACCAAATGTCTTAAAGAAACCTTTGAAGACCTTTACACTTTCTGGATATTAGAAAGATATTATAGTTTTGTTGTTGTTTTTTTTAAGAAAAAAACCCAACAAAATTTTGTCTTTTCAGTTCCAGTTCCATATAGTTCCATACCAATCTACTTACATTTCCATCTATCCATCCCTCCAGCATATCCTGGGTCTTCTCCTGGCCCTCCTTCTGGTGGGATGTGCCCGGAAAACCTAATCAATCCTGACCAGATTCCCGAGCCACCCCAACCGGCTCCTCTCGATGTGGAGCAGCAGGGGCTCTACTCGGAGCCCTTCCCGGATGACCGAGCTTCTCACCATATCTCTAAGGGATAGCCCAGACACCTTGTGGAGGAAACTAATTTCAGCCGCTTATCCGTGATCTCATTTGTTTGTTCACCACCCAGGGTTCGCAAGCATAGATGAGGGTGGGAACGTAGATTGAGCGGTAAATTGAGAGCTTCGCCTTTCGGTTCAGCTCTGGAATTATATAATTGCTCAAGAGTTTTGGACAGCACCCTCAGAAGCTGAAGACCTCCAACCCAACACTGCACAAGATGGATAAATAAACAAAAATTATAAGGTAGTAGTAGATAGTTTAAAAATACTTTTTCCATTCTCTGATATCATATTAAAGTTAATAAAGATAAGAGCTAATCCCTTATGTTTTGTATACTGTGTGTATTTCTCTAATATGCAGTCTCTTTTTATACAGAGACTGTACCCCGCAATGAAATAGTCATAGTTGTAATTTCTAAGTATACTTCCCCGTGCACTATATAATAAGTGCATTTATTAAGCAGCAGGAGACGTTATAATTTGTGTTTCCTCCATCTGAGCACTTTAAGCACCCTCCAGCAATGACATTATTACCACTTATTCATGTTGATTCTTGCAAGTGAAGCTGTGGCAGTAGAAGTGCAATTCCCCACCCTTGAGTGGTAAAGTTCTTCATCAGTGAGTGTGAGTGCGATGTATTCTACTACAGGGGAAGATCTGTCTTTTCTTTTTTAAATGAAACATGTGATTGTCAGACATTTTACAGTCAAATAATATGTTTTGGTATAAGATGGATGGTTTAATTAACTGCTTTCATTGTTTTTGCAACTGTATTAACGTTTCAGATTCATTCTTTTTAAAGTGGTGCTTAGTCATTTCAGACAGGCAGCCAGGAAGGCAAAAAGAAATCTATGCAAGCCAGATGTGTTGTATTGCATCTCTGGATAGTTTGAGGCAGCAAAACTCAAACCAAAACCATGCTGCACTAATAAAAACACATTCCAGCAGAAGAATGTTGTCTGTGCCTTCCTGCTACTACTTTTTTTAGATGTTCCTTATAATGAACATTATACAGTAGACAAGATGCAGTTGAAAAAAAAATCCCCTTTAAAATGGTCTTTATGACATTTTATATTTCTCCCCACTTAATCATAGATTGAATGCAACTGTAAAAAGCTTAGTGCAGAGTGCATCCTTCTCAGACGTTGGTGATCAAAGATTTCCAAAACACCCATTCCATTCAAAGAAAAAAAAAAAAATACCAACAGGTCTAATGTGGAGGATATGTCAGTTATAAGGACCATAATATGCAAAACTTACTCTTTGCAATCAGTAAAATATTTCTGTCATTCTGTATTGTCTTCCTTGTGTGGAAAAACAGAAAGTAGAATCTGGTCATCGACATATAGCAAAACCCCTGATGAGGTTGGCAGGACCTGTAGCTTCATTATTTAAAATGAACTCTTACATGCAAGCTGCATGAACAAGTAAGAACATGTTTTTAGTGGGATGAACTGGAGCTGTGCATATTAGAAAAAAGATGAATCATTTTTTCAGTTTGCCAGTTTCACTCACTGGAAAGAAGTTATAAAATCTTAAATGTCTGGTAGTTCTGGATAACTAAGAGGATTTCACTTATACTTACTTTCTGTTGAAGAACAGTTATAAATTTAAACGGCTATGGAATGCCTAATTTTCTCGGATAATGCTCTCTGTACTTGGCTGGCTTTAGGTGTTTGACAGCATGGATCTTATTAGAGCCTACACACCCATGTTGCTTCTTCTTGCACTGAGGCATTTTCACATTGCTAAACAACCACGATTGTGAGTGGATTTGGGATTATTACCTGCGATTGTGTTTACAAATCTGAGTGCAGTCAGGCAAAAAAGTATTCTCAACTTGAGGTTTATGTTGTCTGACACAGAAGGAGCTCTGACTATGTGTTTGCTGCTCACCTCCTAAACGGTTGTGTAGTCCTGTCCATCATGGAACAGGAATATAAAGGAAACAGTTAAAACTCCTCACTTAGACAGAATTCATTGGCTGCTTCTGCCGAAGAGGTTTAACTTGTTTTAATCCTTGATTGCCTACGGCTTTCTCTTCAAATACCACCTGTCCAGGTGATAAATAGGACATTGACCTGCTCTCATTTACTTACTGCATCAATAGAGCAGGAGAGAAGTATGTAATAAAACTGTTCGCAAAATATGTGGAGCATAGTGTTTTGAAAACTATCATTTAGAGAATTATTCCCACTAGAACAGAATCTTGCATGGAATGGATGAGATCAGCATTTTCCCAAAACTCAGATTAATTCTTTACTTTATTAACAATGTAGTGATGTAAGAGACATTATTGGGAAAATTTTTGTAGTTTAAATGTTTTCTTATGGGGCAGTGGGATTTGAAACTGTACAAAAATCTAAATTTAACAAAATACAGCTGATTTAAATTACCTGAAAAGTATTGTTCCAATCCAATAAACAATAAAAAATGTACAAAAAATTATATTCTTAATGTTCTTACATCATTAGGATAATCTAAGGCTGAGTAGAAAAAAACTGCATTAGACAGAAAAGTTGAACCTACAATAATTTTTTTTACATTACATTTACAGGTTATAATATATTTTTGATTTTTTGAAAGCCCATCTTTTGATGAGAACTATGGGAAATGAATATTGGTCCAGAAGCATGGTCAGCACTCATGCAAGAACTGATGGTTCATGTGTTATTGTTGAGAAAATCCCACCAAAAACAGCTTAAATGAAATTGTTCCATAGAGTTCCTGTATTCAGCCTTAAAAATAGAATAAGGACCTCCATCCGACTGGAGAAGCTCAGCGTAGAGCCGCTGCCTACCTGTGTTGAAAGGACAGGTTTAGCTGGTTTGGGTATCTAATTACCATTACCATTTGGAGGTATGTCCCCCTAGCTCCCCTCATTGCTGCTCTTAGGGCGCTTTCACATGGTACGGGAGTCCGTACTCGGGTACGGTATTTAGTCAAAATCCACTTATTTCGTACCATGTGAACACAGACTGTACCGTGCCAGAATACGGCCAGAGAGACCAGCCTTGGAGGTAGTATCCGAGTCCATGTACGAGCGGCCACGTATCATGTGAACACAACTCGTACTCTGGCCGTACTCAAGACAATAGACGCGCTCCATGCGGAAATGACGACACCGCCGGCCGAAATTACAGAATCACCTTGCGACCATACAAATACCAAAACAACGCGATTCAAGCATCCCACAGCAACACAGCAGGTTACAAAACGGCGGGTTTACTACAACACTCACCCTGTAGATGGCTTCAGGTAGCAGCTGACCAGTAGACCAGTTTGTTTACATTCTAGGCTGTCGCTCGTTTTATGACGTCGGTACTTCTCACTCCCTTGTTTGTTGGAGAACTAAGACTTATTTGTATACCGCCACCTGCTGTTTATTTGTAGTAAAAGACTGGATCGCAATACGGGCAGAGATCCGTGACATGTGAACAGAAAAAATTAGCATTTTCTCTGGCCGTTTTCTGGTACGGCCACTCATGTGAAAACGGCCTGAATCCCTTTGTTAGTTTTACCTGCTCCTAGTTTCCTTGATCCCTTTCCAAACATTTAAAAGCCAACCTGTTCTAGTTGCTCCATGTCAGATCCTTCAGTCTAATGTTGTGCATTCTGTTTTCTATTTGTTGTTCTCACTGGTGTTTCCCAGTTTCTATTGTTTGTCATTCCTCGTTTCCAAGTGCCTTTCAACAATAAAAATGAATTTCAAAAAGAGACCTTGAATCTTTTGTCAGAGCCTATGAGCAGTAGGTCAGACTCCACCACAAATATGCCACACATGGGTACTGATGTTGTTAAAAAGATATTGTTAAATATATTGTTAAATTATTGTTGAATTACCTTGCTGTTGAAAGTGTGCTTTACAAATAAAATTGCCTTGCCATTGCCTTCCTTCAGTTAGTCCAAATATTTATTTTTACTTAAAAATGCTAGCCAAATTTAAGTGAATTAGTGAGGTGTTGCAAATCTTTGCTACTACTTTACGGAAGAGGTTTCACAGAACTGGTTTTTGATTTTTTTTTCACACTCAAAATTAGCATTATTATGTTGGAC
>JAPXFQ010001309.1:0-10786 GCA_028564705.1 Apricaphanius iberus
TCTTTCCTGTTACTGTTATCCTGCAGAGTTAATTTAGTTGGATGACTGACGTTATTCAGTGACACGACTTTTCTGTGCTTTCAAAGGAGGTTGTCTCTGTCAATTAAGTTGCAGCACATGTGCGAGGCACTGCAAACTGGCTTTTGATTATTGATAATGCATGAGTACTCTAATACATTACTTTTATGAATAGGTAATGTAACACAAGATTTATCAGTTAAAAACTGATTACTTTTAATTGATGGTAACATTTTAACCTAATTAACTACTTTCCAAAGTAACTATACCCAACACTGGTGAAAGGACACCAGAAACAAAACTGTAGACCTGCATCAGGCTGGGATGTCTGAGGGTATATTCAGACCAGAAAAGTCCATTGGTTCGGTTGTTTGATCCAGACCAAAAGCAAACAATTTTTTTTTCTTTGGTGCAGTTTGTATTCAGACTGTTCATTTTTGCAAGTAGACTATATTTTGTAAACACATGTGTGTGACGATCACACCGGGCCGAGCTATGGAGCCGCGGATAAGTCCCGAGAAGAACTGTAGCAGAGATGCTGGAGGAGTTAGCCCTGGGGCTAATAGCCGGCAGCAAGAGCTGCGGCAAAATGAAGTCGGAGAGACGGACTGGATCGGAGTTGTCAAGATGTGTGGTGACACGGTTTGTTGAACTGATGTGTGGATACAATCAGAGGCAAGGTTGGGACAATGACTGAGCGATGAGAGGTAAGCGCAGGAGTATTCAGACTGAGGCTAATGTCCCGTTTACCTACTGCTCAGCTGTTTATTCTAACAAAACTGTCCTGTCGGTGTCATGATCTCCCGTCAATTGCGTGTCTGAGCAGCTCATGCAATGCAAGTTTCGCGATCCTCTGTTTGAAAATTTAGAACAGCGAATGCGTTCTAAATGCTCAGCTCTCAGCGAGGACAGTCGCTTTTTTCCCTCCCTTCTCCTCCTGTGTCTTATCCCACAGCTCTCTGTCTCCTGTGCCTCTATTTGGAGTATCTTGTGGCAATTTTCTCCGAAGCCAAACTGAATAAGCGAAGATGGAAATGGTCAGTTGGTCTCTGAATGCTATTGATATAATCTACTCAACTCTACGAAGCACAGGTAAGGCTCAACCGGGGTGTCCTGCGGAGACGTATCCGGCGGGCTACGTGCTGGACACTTGGACAAAGTTTCAGCCGTTGTGTCTGTCAATACTCTCCCAAGAAGATGCTGAAGATTTATATCTATTCGCAATCATGGTGATCGGGTTTCTGCTGATTGGAATGGGCAGTTACTGGAACTACCGAAAAATGGAGCAACAAAGATCTGAAACGCGGTCGAGATTGGTCACTGTTCTGGAAGCGATTGGACGGCTGAAGGAAGAGCTGGATGCGTTGATTCGTACTGATGGGACTCAGAACCAAATGCTGGGGGAGCTGGGACGCAGAACAGACGCTGTAAGAGGCAATCTGGCCGGCGCTCTGGGACTCATCTGCAATTTGTCATCGTACTTGGAGAAACTGTCGGTGCGGATAATCTGGTTAATTTGAACTACAATTTGGCTAAATTAGATTATAAAACAAACCACTGACAGACTGAAGGGGCAGAGAGGAATATTTGCTCTCTCCCTGCTATCCAAATAATTACTGTTTTGGCTCCCATGAAGACCTTCAACATGGTCCTAATCAAATGTCCCTGAGAAGAATGTCAACAGAGTCTCCTCTCCCCCGTACACCTGCATCTACTGACGCACACACTGACATGGTTACACACACTCATATTCACACACACCGTCTCGCTGTATCCTAAATTCTCTCTCCTGCAACAGGAAGCTGGATAACAGCGCGCCTCGATGGCAGTGCGTTAACATGTGGACTGGAGCTCATACCTGCCCATCCTTCCTGATGTGTCATTGTTAATGTCTGAATATATGCTTAAATGTTTGTTGGTGTGGTTTTTTCTATTATCTGCGTTGTGAGTGCTGTACAGACCCATAACACAGTTGAGCGTTTTTTCCCCCTCACCGTGGAACCCTCCCCTCCCCAGATGTGTATCTCTCTATGTTTCATAAACGGGAGCGCCGCTCGGTGGCTGCATGCCCAACAGTGACCTGGATCTGTTTGTTGTTGTTGTTGTTGTTTGTAATGATCTTGGACAGGTTGTACTGTATCTGTAAATTCCTTGTATGTGTAACCCTCCCTTGCCTCTGTCACTCGAATAAAACCATGGTTATTGGGTAGAGTAAGGGAGTGACTTCTAATCCAGGTTCTATGAGGAGATTTGGCGACTGTTTACCTGCCTTAATGTTGGAGTAACCTGTAATAACCACCCCAAATAATACACACGACAACAGCTAAAGGTGTTTAAAGAGGGAAATTGTATTCTGACACCATAAATTTAACCAAAAAAGTGGCAATAACTTATATCCCAGTTTATCTTGGGATTACCAATTATTTACCAATACTTCAGGCACAAGTTCAGTTAACAAACAACTTCTGAGAGCTCAGGAAAATAATAAAGTATCTGAACCCAATTAAAATATGTCCCGAGTTAAAACAAAAGAAACAAAAATAAATCAATGAATAAAAAAATAAAAAACTGAGTGCACTCAGACTGTCCTACCACCCTCTCTCAAACAATGTCCAAGGAGGTTGTTGCTGCAGGGATAGATGGTGGTGATGTTGATGGGTAATGAAGTGGGGGGCGACCAGGGAAGGTAAAGATGTCGATGGACCAGGGCAGGAGAAGGTGAGTGGACCAGACTGAGCTCCAGCAAAGGCTCCACACAAAAAACCAGCCTGCACAAATGCGCAGGAAATTTACTTTATCAAGTCCATCATTAAGAGTGTCCCTCGTTATCATTTTAGACTTGCACTTAAACCACTACATTAATTATCATTAACATGAACATATATAACATTTAGTAAATAACCATATCCTCCTTAACCTATAAATAATGACATTTACTATGCATTTTTATAGGCTTAACAATGTAATACTTAACGGGTTTAAGGAAACATACTCAGCTTAGCTTAGTTTAGTTTAGCTTAATAGTGCAAATAAATCTGTTCAGAGCACGTGTGTGACCTTAGCAGGCCAGCACTGCGTAGCTAATGGACATTTCACACAATAAACCATATAATACATTCATACCAACCACTAAAGCAATACAACAGTCACTTTATCTATCCCGTTTTATATCTTATCCTGACTGGTTTTGATAAAATCATGAATTATGACAATTATAAGAGTTTTTAGCAGCACGTAGCATTCTTTTGCTAAATTTTTTTTTAACATGCAAACACACTGCAGCATGGCTGCGGTAGCTCACCCAGGATATCGGTTTCCAAAAGATTCAGAAGTTCAACGTAGTTCTACTTCGGGTTACGGGTCCTAATCGGTCTTTCGTACAATAATTTATCTTGGGTAGCTCCTTCTCTGGTATTTATCTATCATTTATCTGGCTCCAGTCGATTTCTGTCAACTTCAACAGCGTTAAGACGGGTTACGCAGGAAGGAAGGACAAAAGATTGTGCGAAATTAAGATGACCACTCCTAGCTAAATTTCAAACACGACATTTGCTGCTCACCTTGTTTAAAGGAACAGTATCTTAAAAGGTCAAGGCCGAGTTTTTTTATATAAAGAGTGATACCTTTCTACTGTCATCTTGTGGAAATATTAAGCACTGACTTAGAGCTTTATAGATTACGATACACAACAAATTAAAGATAGCTTGACTTTGTGTGCCAAATAAATAACTCAGGGGGGAATCAAACTACCTGGGTTACATCCTCCCCCTCTTAAATGCATGAGTCTCTTCATGCCAGCTAAACTCTACAATGACTAGCAGAAGTTGGTTCAAGGATGTCTTGCAGGCTCTCAAAGAATGAGCTAATGGCAAGGATTAGTGGTTTACCTAGTTCATCATAGGTGAACTTGTGTGGGGGATGTCTTTCCCTTTCAGAGCGTCTGAGCTCAGGTACAATGATTTCAGAAACAGATGAACTCTCATCAGGCTCTCGATGCTGAGTAGACAGAGAAGTCCTGTTTCCTTCATCATTTGGTGATATGCCCACTTCCTCTTCAGATGACAGATCATGGTCTGGAATGTCCACAACGACATGCCCTGATGGTTGAACAGAGGATTGACTCAGACCATCACCTTCCTCAGTCACCAACTCAAGAGGTTCTTTTGATCGGTTAGGGGTAACCTGAGGAGATCTGAGAGAATGCTGGATGTTTAATTTAGGAGCATGAGGGTTTAGAGGAGCTGGGGGCCGTCCCACTGGCACCCTTTCTATTTCCTGCACATAAGGGCCCAATGTAATAAGTTGTGGGGGTACTTCAATGTAATAGTCATCTTCATCCCCAAGATCACCCTCAGAATCATCACTTTCCATCTGCTGATTCCTGAATCTCCGGCTTCTCAGATGCATTCTCTTTGGTTGGTGTGACTTTGATTCCTGCTCCGTAGGTTGCTCAACAGGCAGAAACCCGCAAGGTAACAGAAGATCTCTGTGAAGAGTACGGTGTGGGCCACTCCCACTCTCTGGCCTGACAACATAAACTGGTCCACCATCGACCTGCTTCACTACGATGTGGATTGACTTCTCCCACTTATCCGCCAGTTTATGCTTCCCTCGTACACTCACATTTCTTATCAGAACTCTGTCCCCTTCGAATAACTCAGCAGCCCTGACTTTCGCATCAAATCGTGCCTTATTTCGCTCTCCAGTCTTCTTAGAATTTGTAGCAGCTAGCGTGAAGCTTTCTTGGAGACGCTGGCGCAGCTTCTCAACATAGTCCGAATGTGTCCTGTAAGTCTCAGTTGGAAGGTTGATGCCCAGAACAAGATCAACTGGGAGAGTTGGCTGCCTGCCAAACATGAGCTCATACGGTGAATATCCAGTTGTATCGTTCCTTGTACAATTGTACGCATGGACGAGGGGTTTGACAAAGTCTCTCCAATGTTGTTTGTCTTTTTCCTCCAGGGTTCCGAGCATGCTTAACAATGTCCTATTGAAGCGCTCCACAGGATTTCCCTGGGGATGATAGGGCGTAGTTCGTACCTTTTTTGCTCCAATCAGTGAACATAGTTCCTTAATTATATGGGATTCAAAGTCTCTCCCTTGATCACTGTGAAGCCGACTGGGAAAGCCATAGTGGACAAGGAAGTTCTCCCAGAGAGCTTTAGCAACGGTTTTGGCTTTTTGATCCTTTGTTGGCACTGCTATGGCAAACTTTGTGAAATGGTCAGTAATGACCAAAATGTTCCTGGTATCACGGCTGTCAGGTTCGAGGGACAAGTAGTCCATGCAGACCAATTCCAATGGATAAGTTGTTCTGATGTTGACCATAGGTGCTGCTCTCTGGGGTTGAGCTTTTCGTCTGAAACATCTCTCACAGGTTTGACATCTCTTTTCAATGGACTCTTTCATCTTTGGCCAGTAAAATCTGGCACGGGCGAGGTTTAGCACACGCTCAGGTCCCAGATGGCCGATGTCATCATGCAAGCCTTGAAGAGCTCTGTCTCTATACTGTACAGGTAATACAAGCTGATAGATCACATCTTCTCTATCAAGACATTTTCTGTAAAGGATTCCTTCTCGGAGCTCAAGCTTGCTCCATTCCCTGACTAGCAGCTTGACTTCAGGTGGTTCAGAGTTCAGATTCTTAAAGTTGGGCTTTCGATCACCTTCCACCATGGTGATGACTTTCCAGATTGACGGATCCGCTCTTTGCGCTCTGCGCCAACTGTCTTTTGTCATCCCAGGTAAAGTGGTTTGGCTTTGCCCAGCAAACAAATCAGGCAATGAAAATGCATCCACAGCAAGACATTCTACAAGAACGGGAAGTTTAGATGAGGTCACAGAGTGATGCTGACATACTGCAGAGACCACATCAGCTGAGAGCTCTTGTTCCTCCCCCTCTAAGACATGTTTCACCATCTCTTTAATCCTCTCCTTTTCCTGCAAGAAATGTTCGTCCTCCTGGGATGCGGCCTGTGGCCGTCTAGACAGACCATCTGCATCTCCGTTGGATTTTCCTGCTCGATACTTGATGTTAAATCTGAAGGTCGACAAGGCAGCCAACCAGCGGTGTCCTGCAGCATCAAGCTTAGCAGATGTTAGGACGTAAGTGAGCGGGTTGTTGTCTGTAAAGACAGTGAAATCTGTGCCATAGAGATAATCCTTGAATTTTTCACAGATTGCCCATTTCAATGCTAGATACTCTTGCTTGTGAACTGGATAGTTTTTCTCACTCTTTGACAAGCCTCTGCTTGCGTAGGCTATTACTCTGAGTTTCCCCTCTTGCTCTTGATAAAGAGCTGCTCCCAGGCCAGCAGAGCAGGCATCTGTGTGTAGTACATAGGGAAGCTTAGGATCTGCAAAGGCAAGCACAGGAGCAGATGTTAACTTGTCAATTAGCACTCTGAAAGCAGACTCACACTCGGGGGTCCATTCTGCATTAAAAGGGACACGAGGGTTAACGTAGTTCTTCGGTTTCTCTCTTTTGTACAGTTTACCCCTTTTTCTGGCAGGGCTATATCCAACAGTGAGAGAGTTGAGTGGCTTGGCAATCTTGGAATAGCCTTCCACAAAACGCCTATAATATCCTGCAAAGCCCAAGAAACGCTTAAGCTCTTCCCTATTCACCGGTCGAGGCCAATCTTTGAGAGCAGAGATCTTATCTGGATCCGTGTGAACCCCCTGAGCATCTACTAGGTGACCAAGGTATTTTACGGATGACCGAAAGAACTGACACTTTCCTGGTGACAGCTTGAGACCATAATCTTTGAGCCGATGCAAGACCTTCATGAGCCTAAGTTCATGCTCTTCAAGAGTGTCAGAAAACACAATGATGTCATCTAAAAATACCAGTACTTCACTGAGATGGAGGTCTCCAACACACTTCTCCATTAGGCGCTGGAAAGTACTTGGAGCGTTGGTCACGCCTTGTGGCATACGATTGAACTCATAAAACCCCAAGGGACATGTGAAAGCAGTCTTGGGTTTATCTTCCTCCTTCATCTCCACCTGATAGTACCCAGACTTGAGGTCCATTACTGAGAACCATTTTGCTCCACTCAGGGCCGAGAATGTCTCCTCAATGTTGGGAAGGGCATATGCATCTTTTATAGTGCGGGCGTTCAACTTCCTATAATCAATGCACAGTCTAATCTTTCCATTTTTTTTCCTAACCAGGACCACTGGGGATGCAAAGGGGCTCTCCGACTCTCTAATTATCCCAGCATCTAGAAGTTCTCTGAGGTGCTGTTTCACTGCCTCCCTATCACAGGGGTGTATGGGCCGTGACCGCTCTTTGAAAGGCCTCTCGTCCTGCAGCCGAATGTGGTGTTTCACAGCGGTGGTATGACCAAAGGAGAGTTCTTCAACAGCAAAAACTTCAGGAATGGAGTTAAGCTCCTCTGATATACGTTGCTTCCATTCCTCAGACATAGGGGAGTCCTCAAGATTGAATGCTAGCTTCTCACTCTCAGGGTCTGTGGGCACAACTGGAGTAGAGTTTAGGGGCAATACACTCTGAACAGCAGATATTTCACCAATAACACACTTATGACGCAGAGTGACATTGTGCGCTGTTGTATTCCTGAGAATGACAGGTATCTTACTTGAAGCTTTACAGCATATGTTCATAACTGCACACTCAAGAAGCAGCCCACCTGGGAGGGAAGACGACGCGGAGGGCTCAAGAACAAATGAGGTGTGTGGACTTGCTTTTCCTATTCTAACTTCCCCAAAGATACACATCTTGTGCCCAGCTGGAAGGGTGATGGGTTTCCTGCCGTGTAATTTCACAGGACAGGGCTTTGTTTCAAATGTGCATGTTCGAGCTACATGTTGGAGGAGCAAAGCAAAGTTATCTGACCTCTTAAGGAATGTAGGCTTATTGTTATCCATCCCGCGTTGGTAAAGCTGCAGCAAAACATTTGTGCCCACCAACAGTGGAGTTCTGCCATTAAATTGGCACTCTGGAACAACAAGGGCAAGGGCAACTAACTGCTCCTCTGTACCAGTTACACTTTCAGGGAAGGTTAGGGGAAGTTCAGCATAACCCAGATATGGCACAGGCTGACCGCCAGCCCCTTCAACTTCAAGGAGATGAGAGATGGGCTGAATGGGGAAGGATGCCAAATGCCTGGAATGAAAAGTCTCTGAGATAGTTGTGACTTGAGATCCTGTATCAAGGATGGACTCACATTTTGTGTCCCCTACAGAGACTGTGGAGATGCAGCGGGGACCCACAAGTCCACGAGGTAGGGTGCTACTGAACACATCACTGCATTTGAGGGCTTTAGCCCCTGTATCATCCATTGTGTCATGAGTCATTGCTATGGGACTATTCTGACTGACTCCTCCAGCTCCTGGTCGTCCCGCCGCAGGAGCTTCTAGAAGTTTAAAGATGCTTTGCGGGCTACTTGTTGGGCCCAGAATCTGTCCCGTTTCTCTCTAAGCTCTTTATTCTTCTTACGGACCAGGTCAGAGTTTGGTTCGTTGGGACAGTTTGCGCCAATATGGCCATCTTCTCCACATTTAAAGCAGAACCATGGTTTAGGTGGGGTTGGAGTTTGGGACGTTGAATCAGGGTTCCTGACACGAGCTGCCAGATTATCACTTTGCAGGGATGATTCCCTTTGGGTCTTGCTTGGTGTTTCTTCAAATTTTAGGCTGTTCCTTTCTTTGTGGAGCAACTGAGTAACTTGTTTTCGGAGATCAGCAACCTCTTTTTCAAGTTTAGAGTTTGATTCATCCTTTCTGGACATGGGAGCACCATGTTCCTCGTCGAAGGATGGTATGCTCAGCACTGAGTGAACATGTGTTGCAGCTTTAGTGCTTCCCAGATGTTTCTTCATGCGGTCGATTTTTGCTGCTCGTCGGTCCTCTTCAGTTCTCAAAAGCAGCAATAATTCAGGGAAAGATGGAGGATTACTTTTCCTGTGCTCAAGTTGGAGGCCAATGAGTAAACTCTGGTCCCAGCATCCGCGACAGAATTGTCGCAGTAAGTATTTGTCAGACTCTGCAGCTGAAACTCCCCCTCTAGAAACTGCTTTGGTAAGAAGGGTTTGGAGACGGTTCAAGTAGGCAGAGGGCTTCTCCCCAGAATTTTGGTTAGAGCCCAAGAATGTAGCGAATAACTCCTCCCCATCTTCCACTACTCCAAATGCTGAATCGAGCTGAGTGAGATAAGCTCTTGGGGTTGCATTTGTTCCAAGTGGTTTAACAATATCAGCGGCTGGGCTAAGCAGGCTCTCTAAAATTCTTCTCACTTTCTGTGAGCCAGACAATGAAGCATCTGACAAAAGAAGGTCCACCTGAGTCCGCCAGGCATCATAATCAACCTCACCATTTGGCTTTGGCAGTCGTCCAGAGAAGGTCCTGATCCTGCTTTGGCTGTAGCTTGATGGTGTTGCATCATTACGAATAAAATGCTCAATAATTACTTTTTGGACTTCAGGTGGGTTCATTGTGGCTGTATTGAGAAGAGGGGGGCTTGAGGGGGCACCATGGGGAAAGGCGCTAGAAGCTGGGTTTGGCGCTCTTTGTATTGCAATGTCAGACTGACCTTCATCAGGGGCTCTGTTGGGTGGAGGAATGTTCTCATCTGCGGACTGAAAATGATTATCGGGACTTTGGGGGGGAAGAGAACTAGGGTGGACATATTGCATCCCTTGTTGAAGTGCATCCCAAAAGCCAGCTTTGCTATTTCCAGCGAGCGTGCTCAGTTCAGCTAAGCATTTCAGGGCTAGTTCTCTGCCTAGATCTTCTTGACACATCTCTCGAATAGTTCTGACATGCCAAATAACTGTGGGATCATCAGGGCTTGGCAGATTGCCAATGTTTGCAGGATCAAGTCTTGATATCATTCTATCTGATGAATACTGTATGAGAACTTGTCCCTTTGGCTGATCAGGATTGTAAGGGATCCTAACTATTTTTACTATGTCTCCATTAACCTTGAAGTAATCTGTTATACTTTCATCAGTGTATGTTTCATCTACACCAGTTACATAGAGACAACTAGGCCCATGTAAATCAAACTGATTGCAAAGATCCATTTTACATTCAATGTTAGTTTAGGAAAAAAAGTGTAAAATATTTCGCGTTAACAATATTTGGGGTGGAATCTAAAGAAATACACCAAATCTCCTGGCTGGCTCGCCACTTGTAACCCTCCCTTGCCTCTGTCACTCGAATAAAACCATGGTTATTGGGTAGAGTAAGGGAGTGACTTCTAATCCAGGTTCTATGAGGAGATTTGGCGACTGTTTACCTGCCTTAATGTTGGAGTAACCTGTAATAACCACCCCAAATAATACACACGACAACAGCTAAAGGTGTTTAAAGAGGGAAATTGTATTCTGACACCATAAATTTAACCAAAAAAGTGGCAATAACTTATATCCCAGTTTATCTTGGGATTACCAATTATTTACCAATACTTCAGGCACAAGTTCAGTTAACAAACAACTTCTGAGAGCTCAGGAAAATAATAAAGTATCTGAACCCAATTAAAATATGTCCCGAGTTAAAACAAAAGAAACAAAAATAAATCAATGAATAAAAAAATAAAAAAACTGAGTGCACTCAGACTGTCCTACCACCCTCTCTCAAACAATGTCCAAGGAGGTTGTTGCTGCAGGGATAGATGGTGGTGATGTTGATGGGTAATGAAGTGGGGGGCGACCAGGGAAGGTAAAGATGTCGATGGACCAGGGCAGGAGAAGGTGAGTGGACCAGACTGAGCTCCAGCAAAGGCTCCACACAAAAAACCAGC